>OY720430.1:143741264-144073764 GCA_963082735.1 Pocota personata
ATGGACTTATTTTCTATACAACTGTCACTGAAATCCCATAAGTACAAACAGAATTTTATTATGAGAGGTTCGATTGATAGTGCAACAAAAAAAAAAAAAAAAAAAATGATCGGACTTTTAGATTCTGGAAAAAATCGGTTATTTTTTTTTTAATCTTTTCAAATAACTAATTTTATGTGCCATGAAAAATTTCATAAGATGGGATACTTAACTTATTTTCATCAAAATTTTGATGATATGGGGTTTTCCTGTTTCATGAAAGATATGTACATTCGAAAGTTGTATTGAAGAGATTCTAAAAATGTGCTTTGTACTCTTCAAGGTTCTGCCCCATGAGATGTACTCGTATCATAAGTGTGCAAGGTTTAATCTTTTTCGGTAGTCGTGAAAGTGGTTTAAAGGCACACGTGGATATTGAACAATTGTATTTAACTGATACAAAATAGTTCTTTTTGGAAATGGAAGAATGGAAAAATCTGACTACTTAAAGTTCTACACCGTAGTCTGTGTTGTGAGTGTGGAAAGTTGTACCTTTTTAAGTAATGAGATTTGTGTAATGCATTCCATTGGTCTCCAAATTTGCCATCCAGTATTTGCAGCACTTCGTTTACTTCGAGGATATTTTTTTGGAAATATTTAACTCGTTGCTCTGTTAGTATTGAACATTTTCCCATAAAGGTTACATAATATGCATTTTCTGAACTGTCCTCTTCTATATTTGTTTACGTTCAGTCCGACCAACCCTGTTCTGATTTTAAAAGTCCATGAAATTTGCGAATTTTTGAATACATCATTAGAATATGTATACACTGTATGGTGTTTTAATTTTGTATATAGGCCATTTGTGCTATTTTTTGCTTCGTCCAGATTTTTCCTCAGTTCTCAAAGATTCTAATATTACCATTGTGATTCTGCTCCATGTATCTGAGTTTATGTCACAATTGCCGCAGTCTATGCCTACATCACCGCCGATTCTCTGTCATTCTTTAAACCAATATATTTTCCTTTCTATGAATTTCTTCGATAGTAGGTAGGGTAGATGATGTACTTCATATCCGAACATTGTTTTTTGGATGTACTCCATGTGAAGCTTTAGTCTTGACAGACGTAATTCAGGGACTCCCGTTTCTAGATTCAGCGCATAATTTAGGTTGAAATGAAATCAGACAATTTAAAAAGTTTTTTTTTTATAAAAAATATCTAGATTTTATCAACCTCATCAAAGTTACTGAATCCCCATACATGGGCCGCATAACAGTAAATAGATTGCGTCACTGCTCAGAATACTTTGAACTTAGCTGAAAGGTTAATATTCTTTTTAGCAATAATACATTTCCATGTGCTGTTCAGACTGGATTTAGCAATTTCTTCTTTCTCTTTCAGGTTTTTTTTTTAGCGATAATCTAGGGGTCATTATTATTCCCCGGTATTTGTATTTATTTACCACTTCAATTTCTACAGAACCAAGTCGCCATTTCTGTGCTCTGGCCCTTTTTCCAGATTTTATAAATATAATTATTTTGGACTTGTCCATGTTTATTGACAGGTTTCAGAGTTCGCAGTATTTTTCTAGTCGGTTTATCATTGATTAAAGTGTCTGTATTTCGTCTGCCAGTATGACGATATCATCTCACATTAAGACTCGTATTAGTGTTTCATAGATGCGAAGGCCATTCCCAAGGTAGTCATATAGATTACTGAGAATAATAGCGAATAACAATGAACTGATTAGGCAACCTTGTTTTACACCCATACTTGTTTTAAAATACTCTGAGATTTCAATCCCGTCCCACACTGCCGCTTTGGTTTTGGTGTACATGCTTTGATTGTTCATATCCCATGTTACTGACACATCGATTTCCTGTCAATACAGTCAAATGCAGCCTTGAAATCTACGAAGAAATCATATGTTTTCACTTTTTCCTCGTTTTTTACTTTGATTATACTCTTTAGGGTACATACGTATATGTTATCAGTAGTCGAGTATCCTTTTTCAAAATTCATTAAGAACTTTGTGTGTCCATAAAGGAGACTCCACCGTAATTTTGTACCTCATTTGGATCATAAGGTACAAAAATACCCTGTATTTCGAAAGTAAAAAATCCGCAAGGTTATACCCCCTAGTATGCGTGATAAGTGTGCGAAGTTGTATTTTTTTTTTTTATAACTTGCACGTGTTAAAGGGGATATGAATACCTTTATACTAATTTTTTAGAACACATGCGTTTTGTGGAAATGGGAAGAGACAGAGAGAAAGACAGAGTGGTGTGGTTTGAAACTCAGGTGGTATTAAGTTTCTGTAAACTCCAAGGGTGGCTGTCCAGATAACTGGGGAGTATTTTTGTTTGTTTTCGCTATAATTAACGTTGCTTATGATTCACAGTATTTCTTTCCGACCACCTTATGTCATCATCATGATCAAGTTGCATTTTAGCCATATGACCACCCTACTGCCAGTGTTATGCCTTCACAGTAGAGTTGACTTTGCTTTCGCAAGTGATCGACTTTTTTATTTATTTCGTGCGAAATAAATAGATGATTCTTGACTTCAGGATTCGAACCGTGAATCAACAGCGTGACAAGCGATGATGTTACCACTGTAGGGTGTAGAAATATGCAAATGCACGCTGCTAAATAAGATTTTGAAAAATATTCCAAACATCTTCTACTTGGAAAAAAATATGTTTCGGTTAATAAGTCTCGATTTGCAAATACAAAACTAGGTATAGGAGCAAGTATGTACAACCAAGTCGCACTTTTAGCACTAAATTACAATTTTGTCGGCTACAGGCGAATTTATTCGTACCTTTTTATAGACAGTATTATAGTTCAAGAATTCGTCCGGTTGGGGTATAATTCCTTTAGTCGGGTTTTGCGTCTTTAGTGTTCCGTACCGTAACTTTAAGTTTTTCCTAATTTTGCTGCCTCGTTAAATACGAGAAAGCTATGCCTAACTCAAGAACGTCCAAACCGAGTTTGATGAAATTTGAATAATAAGTTTTCACTGGCTTGCATGTAGTATGTGAAAGTATCAAAATCGGGTGAACTGAGGTAAAATATCGGGAGGAGCTTCGAAAATCTTTGAATCTCTTGGGGTGCGGAACAGTATGGTTTCACATTTCATATGATTAATCTTTAGCTTTAATTCTAACTTCTACTGGATCTTATTCAAATTATTTTGGAGCTCACTTTGAATATCCTGTATTTTGGAGTCACTTGCATAAGAAATAACGTCGTCAGCAAACCCTAGTAAATTACTCAATTCCATCAACATTTCAGGAATAGATGTTAAAGAGGAGTGGTGCTGCAACTGTGTATTGTGGGAAACCATTGATGACATTACACACTTTAGTTGTCTTGTAATGTCCACGAATTTCTTCTCGTACATCATAAATGTAATCTTATTTATGAGATAATACAAAAATTCGTATCGAAGATGTTTTTCGTTAGAGGTCTTGCATTAACTCGGGAAGTAGTAGTCGGGAAAGATGATTTTGGGAATCTTATCTAAACCGTTTGTCTCATTGTTATTCAGTTGCCTGAATATGTGCGTTAGTTTGTATTTCGGAAGTTTTGGTGCTTCGTTGTTACGAAACCTCGACAATTCGAGTTCTGCCCGCTATGCAGCTGGCACCTAGAGAACCAGCTCTGCAGCTAGAGAGTTCTCTAGCATGAATCGCCTCAAAATGAGGCCAATAAGTTTGAGTATATGCCCAAATATCCATGACGAAATAGTTATCGATGATGGGGCAGTGTTGGTTATTAATATCTACCTGGGAGAGAAGTAACTGAGGATACAGTGGAGTTTTAAGTTTCGGAATTTTGACAGCGTTACGTGGTTTGAAAATCGATTTAATTAGGAAACATGTTCCTGGAATCAGACTTCAACATATCTCTCAGGAGAAAACTAATGAATGTCTGAGTGATCTTGTAGGTTATTGTTCGACTTTCGATTTTCGGAACTGATGAGTCCATAGCTCATAAATTCCTGATATAGGACTCGCGCTCTCATATTATTAGAAATACTCGAAGAGGAAGGGCAATTCCTATATTTTCTGATGTCGCAAAATTGAAATTTGTACCAATTCGTCCGTCTAAAATTTAATATAGAGACTTCGTGCTACAGGGTGGTCGTGGTGTAGTGGTAACATCATCGCTTGTCACGCAAGCGAATCCTGATGTCAAGAATCATCTACTTATTTCGCATGAAATAAATAAAAAAGTCGATCACTTGCGAAAGCTAAGTCAACTCTACTGTGAAGGCATAACATTGGCAGTAGGGTGGTCATATAGATGAAATGCAACTTGATCGTGATGATGACATCAGGAGAACGGAAAAAAACACTGTGAATCATAAGCAAGGACAATAATAGCGAAAACAAACAAAATACTCCCAGTTATCTGGACAGCCACCCTTGGAGTTTACAGAAACTTAATACCACCTGAGTTTCAAACTACACCACTCTGACTTTCTCTCTGTCTCTTCCCCTGTCCACAAAACGCACGTGTTCTAAAAATTAGTATAAGGGTATTTATATCCCCTTCAACACGTGCAAATTATAAAAAAAAAAAAAAAAAACATTGCGAAGCTAAACATACAGTCATCAGTAAATATGTATATACATACTCGCATGCATTACCGGCGCACAGTGGCGTCAAATGACTTTGTTGCTTAATTCATAACTTTTGAACCGTTGAAGATATTTCAATAATTTTATTTGTTAATTGAAGAGAATTCTTATAGTTGTAACTTGTTTGTTCCTCGGACTTCAGGATGACCAGTAATTTATTTTTTAAGTAAGAATTTTGTCAATAACAATACTCAAAAAAGGTTAAAAGAAGGGGAGTGCATTAAATCCAGCACATTTATTATTAATATTGATGATTATTGATGTGAGGACTAACAATGGGTGACACTAATAATTTAAACGAATAAAATCAATTTGTTTAACCGAACAAATAACGAAATAATTTTCTTTTTCAATTTATTATATCTTAATATATATTTATAAACAATAGTTTTCAAATTTAAAACAAAATGGAAAATATTGTAAGATTATGCAAGACTTTAAAAACAGGACAAAACAAACAAAACAAAAAAAAAAGAAAATTAAAAATCATAATACCTAATAATAAAAATACTTTACTTTAAGTACAGCTTTTAATTTTCAGAAAGAACACTGTTGTCATCACTATCAACATTTAAAAGACTTATAAGTTCAGAGCAATAACTTTGTTGCAGCCCCTTCCGGGATCTGACGTGCCTTAAAGATGAAACTAGTGGGTCTGATGATACAGCAAGCATATTAAACAAATTTTAATTTTGTCGACGTGAAACTTTGGATGCATTTTGGAATCGATATTGTTTGTAGTCCTTATTCCTTGATTTCTGTGCTTCTTCTGAAAGTTCTTCTACTGGGAAAGATTGATTATGATTTGCCCGCCATGGGCCAACACTTTGTGAAGAGTTGATGTCAGGAGTTTAGGACTGTATTTTTCCTGCAGCAAATCCGAAGTCCTTTTTGCGTATTCATTGAAGTTATTCGCATTTATTGATTCTTTGGATGATAATGCAATCTGTTAATAATTTCTATATCTACATAGGTTATAGTATTCCCATCTTTTGTATTACTAAATCTTTGTTTCGGCGTATCAACAATTAACCGGACATGTTGCCTAAATTCCTCTTGTATTTGTGTTTTTCGCCTTTTTTCCACTTCCTTTGTGTCAATAGTTTTATCCTCTTGGTGGAGGTCATAAGCTAGTCTTGAAATTAACTCCATACATCTTATTCTAGAGTGTAATGGTGAAATTCCGAATTCATAATTATTTTCATCTCCGGAATAGTCTTGTTTTTGAAAGTTTTTTTGTGTCCTCTTTGGACTTGATAGTATGATCTTGTGTTTGTTATTTCATTTAACACTTTTCCGTCTATAATTATTAGGAAAAATACATGCTGAATCATTACACTTATGCGATATAATTTTCTGTTTTCGAATTGGATTTCTTCGAATTCGGTCGCGTACAGCTTTTACAACCGCGCTCGTACGGGCAACGCGCGGACGACCACTTAGTCTGTCTTCTACGTAGTTGAGACGATTTAAAGAATTTATGGCACATAATCAAATTTAGATTTTAGCAATTCAAAAATTCGGTTAGCATTTTTTGTGCACTTATGGAACGCAATGTCAGCAGTACGATTTTCTTTCATGCCCACTCCATGATAACCAATCAGTAGCTGAAACCAAACTGGGTGAAGTTTGGCAGCTGAATTTATAACAGGACTAGGTACATAGCTCTTTGGGTCATTTGTCCCGTGAATACAATCTTAGTAAATATTCTGCCCTTGAAGAAAGGTTTGATACTTACATACAATTGTACGGGTCTCTTTCCCCTGGGGCCGTGCTTAGGTTACCAGAGGGATCAACATGTGGCAGATAGCTGAACGGTTTTCAAATATGCAGGTTAGTTGCGAATAACCAATAAGCAGTCCCCGACCAAAAGCGGCAGAATGGAGGATGCCCTAAATAATTGTCCTATCCTTAAGCCAAGGTGTCTGTTTGAAATAAGGCCTTACCACGCTACCGGGGGCTACGACGTGGTCGACATCAATTACTTACTTGTGGGATTCAAAATGAACAATTTAAAACAAACAAAATTAAAACAAACAAAAATATTAAAAAAAAGAGACGGAAAAAAATCCAAACAAAATTGAGAACCAAAAACGCCAACCATAGAAGACCCACTTCGAAGGGGAGCATTGCTGACTCGATCGCCAGTAAAAACTCCTCTTGAAAGGATCAGGCAGCGACAATATCGCCCCAATTAGTATGCGTGGATGCTCTTACCGTAGCCTTAGCTGAGAGGCAAAGCACCTCACGTTCCAATGAAGAGATGGGCAAGTGTGATGCGATGACGGCACTCGAAAAAAAAAACGAACTGGTTGAATTCATTGAGGAAAAGAACAACGTGCATCACGAAATCCGTAAATTAGTGAGTTCTATTCGTACCACATACGAAAAGACAATGAAACTGAACGACAAGATCAGTTACAGGGGGTAAGGCTGGATATGACTGCTAAAATCACTCAGCCACAACCTTTAAACTACCGAGAAGCAGTCGGTAATTTAAAGTATGGTCTATCTTATGCAGAAATTTTGCATAAGGTAAGCGACAACCCTGATTTGAAAGAGGTCGGCCAAAATGTCAATCAAATCAGGAAGACGACGAAAGGAGATCTTCTCCTAAAATTAAGAAGCCTCCCAACAACGGAAACGACCAAGCTTCATGCACTCGTGGAAAAGGCCCTGGGCAAAAGAGTGGAAGTGAAAACCCTAACGAGGTAGTCATATAAGCCAAAGTTCTGGACTAAATCACAACGAAGGAGGAGATCTGCCAATCCTTATCCAAGCAATTAGAGGGATTTAGAGAGTACTATGTCGAAGTCTCTGCGATACAGATAGCGACATTAAGTGTGGTGCAAGTGGACACATCGCAAAATCTTGCATCCTAGAGCCAAAATGCCTACTGTGTCATGAAAAAATGACATAAACAGCCATGTCACAGGAAGCGGCAAATGCCCAGCTTTCCAAAAAGCCTTGAGGGATCTGAAAACCTATTAGGAAGATAAAATAGTTCAATCTCAATAACTGCAAAGCAACGAACGACCTCCTCATACAGTCTGTGTTACGAACAGAAAGTGAACGCCGTAATCTTTAGTGAACCCTACAAGGATATGGATGCAAACTCGTGGACAACGGACAATACGGGGAAAGTTGCCAAGAATGCCAACACCAGGAGATGGTTTCATATGGGCAAAAATGGTTTCATATGTTAGCCCCCATATTAACAAGAAACTTCAATACGGTTCAGTCCCTAGTAAAATACTTTAAATATAATATGCTGGATAGGAATCTGTTATAAAATTGACCTCATCCTCGACAGCGTCCTGTACAGCCTCGTTATACGATTCAATCGACCGACCATTGCTCGACTGAAAAGATAGTTTTCTGATCTGACCTCATTTTAAAATGAATACTATATTACCCTGTGGTCGGTTCATGTAATTTATGTGCCGCGATTGTACAGAATTATCGACCTTCATTTTCTCATGTAGTTTTGGTGCACTAGGTCTTGAAGGCATGCAGTTGTTAAGAGAAGGCTGCTGTCTAGATCTATCGAAAAAGTACCTTGAGAATTTCTTTAGTGGTAATGCGGGCCTGTTCGACAAGAGTGCTTTATCGGAGCTGTTTTCGTGTTTGACGTAGCCGGTTTGTGAATCATGTGACTTGGATAATTTAAATTTTGAATCTCCAGATAAGCCGATTAAGTTTCCGGGCCGCAGGTAAAAACATTTAAAGCGCGATTTCTATAAGTTACAACTAATGTAGTGATTGTTTACTGGGTAAAAGATTCAGTCTTTATCTTGTTGATCATTAATGACAGCTGGTGATTCCATGCCGCGTAGGACTCGTCCAGCTTCCATTTTTCTGAGATAATTGATAGGGCTGATGCTGTTAAGTCCCCATGTCTCTCTTGTCTGCGTAGTGCAGTGAGAGACATTGATTTATAACCGACCAATCCTTATCAAAGATTTTATACGAAATCAGGGCTGCATCAGCATCTGACCTTTTGCCGAATGTGCTGCAGGATATTTTGGCTTGGCCTTAACAATTTCGAAATGTTTGAGGATCCTCTCAACAATACGAATCCAGGATACATATTGGGTTTATTTTCAATCGAACACCTGGAGCTCCTTAACTTTTCGGCCCGCTAAGCTCTACAGACTGGTTAGGCTCTTCGAGTACTGTTGCCTCTGGCGAATTTCTTCCTTCAACATTCGATAGACGCACCTCGATGCACTTGAGCTGCTCAAGGATTAGGTTGATTGCACCAGTTAAATTGGTAATGGACCGTTGTAGTTGATCCATTATATATACATATATTATTTTACTTATATATGCACATATATGTAATCGCTTCTTCTGTTTTTTTTTATATATATTTTTTAAGTAATTACAATTCTTGTTCGCTTTATTGAAATGCACTTTTTTGATTGTCTTTCTTCGCACTTACATTAGAAATTTCTTTCACGATATTCGCCGTCGTTCTATAACGATTGTGGGTTATTTTTACAATAGGAAACTGACTTTGGAAGGATCGTGTTAATTCCTTTTAGTCGCAACTTTAATGATTGCTGGCAACCTACTCATGGCACGATTTGAGTGTACCATACCTTTACCCTTTTGTGATCTCCGCATGAGTATAGCGGAATATATATTTTGTTCAGGTCAGAATGGTTACTGTTTTTCCATGGGCACAGTAACGTCAACTTGATATTACTCATCTTTGTCCTGTAAGAAAGGACAATTTGCCACTTTATATCAGAGTGAAAAGGAATAAAGTTTTTCAGTTAAATTTACCGTTTCGTGGTAGACAAAAAAAAAGCAAAGGAAAAGACTATACTCCAAAACGTTACAAAATGACTTTGTTAAATAGCACTGATCAGTCCGTTATAATGTCTGCTTAAGAACTGAACTTAACACCCTAACAGCTCCCACAGGTGAGTTCCGATGTCCATGCCATATGCCGTCAGGGTTGGGGTCAAAATCCCGAAAACTGAAATCCCGAAAATCCAAAATCCCGAAAAACCAAAATCCTGAAAATCCAATATCCTGAAAGGCCAAAATCCCGAAAAAAAATCACGAAAACTAAATCCCGAAAAATTATATAAAATTAAAAATTTGTCAAATGTTCAAATATATTGTAACATAATAATAACTACGCTCCCTAAAAGTATAATGCAACAAATTCCGAAGTGTCTTTTCATTCTGGCAGAATTTTGGTCTGAAGTGTCCTTTCATTCGAGGTTCGTGTCTGCGGATTAGTCTCCACAGTTCATGTCTACGAAAGAGACGGATAATATCACGGATAAGAAAGAATTATAACTGCAAGAAATGATTGTCGTCTTGGAATTATTACATCAGAATTTTTCTTGTTCCAGTGGTCGAAGAATTTGCTAGAAGTTTCTGGCTATCAGAAACTTCTGCTATATAAGGACAGATGGCGATCGAAAGCAGGCAGTTGGTTTAGAACCGTGGCGAAGAGATTGGAAAAGTGATAATGGGCGAAGTTGTAATTTTGTGATAAATTGAAAGTTGAGAATTAACAAGAAGAAGTAATTAGTTTGGATTTGTGAATTAAGTAAATGAAAGGAGATAAAGTGATTTGAGACGAAAGAGACCTTGTAAGAAAAGAATTTGCGAAGAATAGTATAGTGTGAACTTGAATTGTTTTCTAGACTAGAAAATAAAGAAATAAATTTCACAGAATATCGTTTTATCTACTCGAGCCGTAGCTCGCATATTACAATATATATTATATCCACAATGCATAAACAGTAGAATATGTATGCAACCCCCCCTGCTTGGGGTCACTGTAGGATTTGGAGTGGGTGCGAGGTGTTCACTTTCATTTTCGGGAATTTGGCATTCCGGGATTGTGGGTTTTCGGGATTGTGGACTTTCCGAATTTTGGGTTTTCGGGACTATGTTTTTCGGGATTCTGTCCGACTCCCATGCCGTCAGCCAGTTTGGCAGATGCGCATGCACGGTGTCACTATGACGCCAGTCCGGAAAGAGCTGTACCAAGTGAAATGCTTTGCAAGCAGATAGCATGCGGTCAACTCATGCACTGGATGGCTGTGTTAACAACAACAACAACCTCTTTTCTTGTCTTCATTTGTTCAAGAAGCGTGCGTGTTGTTGTTCTTGTATTATTTATGTTTTTAGTATTTCGTACCCGAATGATATAAACGAAACACTAATGGATTCAACGCGGTGTATGTCTGCCACACGCCTGTATCCGTTTGACCTAGAGAGCTGACTTTTTGCAAAAAAAATAGTAAAGAGTTCAAAAATATAGAAAAATTTTATTTATTTGAAAAATTTCTGTGGTGGTATTTTTCTAACAAAAATGTGTTTGCTAAGGAAATACGAGAGAGTTTTTGGTCTTTGCTAAAACACGAGGTTTAAAAAATATAAAACTAAAAAATGAAAGCATGTCAATGGAAAAAAACAAAATAAATTACAGCTACAGTGAATAGTAGAATAGGAATTTTTTCAATTCAATTTCTTTATTGATATCATAAATAAATAATATTTTAATGTAATTATCTGCAAAGCCATAGAAACTTACCTGCAGAAGACTATTTACATAATATTCAAAAAATACTGCTTCCCTTTTTTCAATAAAAGAAGTTTTGAAAGATTTCTAAAGTCTCTTGAAAGATCATTAAATATTTTCGGTACTACTAATTCATTTCGCCTTATTACAGTTGTCATGGGATGTTGTATTGTCTGTGCTATCTTCTTCGTATATTGAAGTTATGTTTAACTAAAATTTTGTAAGTATTATCATTCCAAAATTTCGAAATAACTTCCATCTTATGCAGCTGTTCGATGTTAAGCAGTTTCGTCTTGTTACTGATCTGTTGTCGGTCGTAATTTGTACGCGGTGTATTATTTTGTGGGTCCTTATTTGTATTTGCTGTAATTACTGAATCTGAGGCTCATTTGACCACGCTAATATACCATGTCGTAGATGAGATTCTGCTAGGCCAAAATAGCGTTGCCGTAGAACCTCCGCCGAGCAAACGTTGCTGAGATGGAACAGCGCGTAAGTTAACTGCCGAAATTTTGTCTCAAGCGCTCTTATACGGTAGCTCCATTTACAATTGTAGTCTACGATGACCCCTAGTTACTTATAAGTTGACACATTTTCAATAAAAGTTTCGCAACTGTCGTCTCTTTTTTTTTTTTTTTTTTTTCATTTTTAGAGCATTTTTATTAATCCATTTATTAACTTACATGCTAGACAAAACGCTTAAAACTAGCTTAACTAACTTAACTATTCTTATTTTAACTTACTGGCCCTATGCGGGCGCTCTAAGTTAAACCTAATACTTAAAACTATGTCTTTCGACGTAACGAACTTGAAAATTGTTTATTTATTTATTTTTTTTTAATTTTAATTGTTACTAAAAAAATTATTATACAAAAAACTTAGTAAATTAACTTTTTTTTTCTTTTTTATTCTTATATATATAACTTAACAAACTACCTTAAAATAAATCTTTAAAATATCTTATTCTAAATTAGCCTATCTTATTTTTATTTTTTTTTTGTTTTTTTTTTATCGAGTGCTGTTTTTTTATTATTTTTTTTTCTATGTTTTTGGTGATTTTGTTCCTTTTTTGGTATTTTCTCATCCAAGTGCTGTGGATTTATATTTTGTTGTCGTCTCTTTTAAGTTGTATATGGTTTCCTGCATTATGAAGGCATAATTGACAAACTATCGCTGTATCATCTGCATATGAGTATCCCTTACATTGCCGAAGAGCAGAAAATATATTATATTTTGCGGATCGCTATAATGTTCTTTAATTGTAACTTTAACTACCTCAAGATGACTTCTCGAGCGCCGATTTTGTTTAACTGCCGTAATATATTCCCGTGACTCAGGGTATCGAACGCCTTTTTAAAGTCGATGAATAGGACTACTGTATTATAGTTTATATCCAGGCTGCTGTTTATTTGGTTGGTTAACTCTCCTAATAGTTGATTTATATTTCTGTTCTTCCGAAACCCAAACTGGTTTCTTTCTAAAATATTGTACCTTTCTAAGCATCGGTAAAGCATATCTGATATTACACCTTCAAGTACTTTATCGATTACTGACAAGATAGAAATAGGTCTGTAGTTCAATATGTCACTTTTTACCACTCTTCTATATTGGTTTCACTATAGAAATTTTAAGCATTTGAATGATTTGGGATTGTGTTATGCTTTTATTGACCAAGTTACAGATTGTTGGCGATAGAAACACAGCGTATTATTTAAGGTCTCTCGGTCTTATCCCATCTATTCCTGGTGATTTGTTGTCACTTAGTGTACAGAATATATTTTGCACTTCATTCCACTTCTTCTAGATTCATCGAGCGTGTTGCACTTGACGTTAAGCCGATAAATGTTTGCTGACTACACTATTTTGCTAGTCTCCAGTGATAGCTGATTTGCAAACTAGTTCGCAAGACCTTCTATATTCGGTACGTTTGTAAAGTTTTTGGATAAGGTGTCGTCAAGATTGAGGGGTATTCTTCTCAATATCTGATTAACAAGATGCAATGTTTCTTTTGGATTTGCTTTTCTAAATTTTTCCTTGTTATTTGTTTAAGATTCAAACCACAGATACCCAATTTCAAAACAAAAAAAAAAATGATGAATTTACAAGAGTGCAATCCGCATAATGCTTATGTTCGTTATGTTCTGCTTCTGTGTTGCTATCCTCTTTTCTTTTCAAATTAAAGAGTACTTCCAGCCCTCCCTAGGAATGACAGCATTATTACAGAAAAAAAAAAACAAATTTTCGAACCCAAAAAGAACAACGGAAATGCAATCAACGTTTTACATTTAATTTCAGGAGATTGCATCAACATCAAGATATACTTTTAAGGTTAGGTGCGGCCGTTCAGAGGTTCTTCTTGCTCGATTCAGCCCAACCACCCCATTGTGTATTAAATCCCCTTAAATGGGGTTAATCGATTTCGAAATTTGTTGAAAACAATCAACTGCCACCGTTCCGTGTGCGCATCAAAAAACTATATATGTATGTATGTACGAACTGAATGCATCCTTACCCAACTGATGGTGAAACTAAAGACGTTATTGATAACCCAGATTGCGTAGATAGCTCTTCTGCAATTTACTGCATACCTACAAACGAGCAGCGGTTTTTCCGGTCTTTTTCCGCCACCGAAATTGAGTCAAGACTACTACTTAATGGGGCACATACATATTCCCAGTAGATATCACAGAAAATATTGGAACCTCATCATCATCGTCGTCCTTGTGAGGAGTCATTTTTTTTTTTTTTTTGTGAGTGCGGTTTCGTTTAGTAGACGACAACACGACAACACCGAAACATACCCAACATCTAATTTTGGTTCTATTCCTGAAAGGATGTTTTAAAAATAGAAAGAAAAAAAAAACTAAATCGATTCATGGAGCGAAAGAGAACCAGTAATGGATGAGTGAGGAACAACGAATGACTGGGTGGAGGGCTTATATTTCTGGAATTGAAATTTGAAAATTGAAGGATGCGGAAAAATGTCTCCTGGCAGACGCTTAACAAACAAAGAAAGATGGTGGTAGAATTAGGTATTCGCACGTGAATGAGGTTCGATTTGGTTGTATACCTACATTGATACAATTATCAAAGAAATTGTTATGAGAACAAGAAATGGTATCAATAAGGATTTTGTTTGAATGCTAGAAAAATCCCACCAGTTTGATGCTTTTATAGGGTAAATGTAATCGTTGCTTCACAGGTTCTGAGCCATCTGAAACTTTGAATAAAGAAGCTATTAATGTGACTTTTTAATATAAAGCAAGTCAATAGGTATGCGATTAGTGTTATGTTTATAGTGACGGTATACCTGTGTTGAAGGTACATCATACTTAGTCATGAAGGTAACAACGACAATTGTATTGCATTTTGATTCACCAATATAATATCTAAGTGGTGGATTTTGAAATTTCTATTTTGATAACAACAAACAAAAAAAAAAAAATCTGCGCATATCCAAAAGAAGGCCTCAGACTTAAAAGCAAATAGTTGAAACAGTTGAGTAGGTACTGAAATAAAATATATGTCCTCAGGCGTCTACTACCTAAACCTGCGCGTTGTAGTGTCCTATGTCTGATCTAGTGCATGCGGGAACTTGCAAACACTTGCGCGCAAATGTTGATTGGAACGCATTTTTCAAATCTAATAATCTATCCGTGATATATCAAAGACTATTTAGCACATACGAAAATCTTTTTCAGGGAGCAGGGCCCCCCTTATCCTGACATAACTAATAATTTTGTTTAGTTCTTAAAATTATGAATAGCTTGGTACAAGAATCCAAGTATGAATATGTGATTCATTTTGAACTCTAATCTTTAAACCGAAATTGTAGGAAAATAGTTCGCATACCAATCCATAGAAAACTATTAGAAGATTCCACAACCGCATTTTCTCCTTCTGCAGAGGTCGGCATAACTAGTTATGGGTAAGGGGAAAACCGCTGAAAAATCTAAATTTCTTAAATTCTCGGTTTTATTCTCCATTTTTATTAAACACGAAAATAAATACATGGCTCCCCCATAAATCTTGGAATAAATAGGTTTTTTTTTTTTTTAAATTCTGGAAATTGCACGGCTGCTGAATAATTCGAAAACTGTTAGTTTTGAGGTAATGCCAGATAAAGCGAAGGTAAGGTCAATGGTCTTCTTCCTTAAGGAGTCAATATTTTTGGTTTTCTTACGAGTATGTTGTGCATAAAAAAAATAGATTTTTTGAATAGTGACTTTATGTCATAAATGCAAGCCTAATACCAAAATTGTTGTAAAATGGACCACGTACCAACCGACCCCAAACTATAAGAATATTAATATATTGGCCCCAAATCTTTCCTTTATTGATCATCCTAATCCAACTTGGAGCGTTCAAGTAAGAAGTTCGTTTTCAACGATTAGTTGCAGCACCACTGTAAATATTTTAATTCTCATA
Source organism: Pocota personata (assembly GCA_963082735.1). Classification (NCBI taxonomy): domain Eukaryota; kingdom Metazoa; phylum Arthropoda; class Insecta; order Diptera; family Syrphidae; genus Pocota; species Pocota personata. The sequence continues at coordinate 143,756,877 of OY720430.1, forward strand.
TTAGTGTGTACAAAATTAAGGCCAAAGTGCAAACGCAAAATTTACGAATCCTATCATAAAACCGAAGCTAATGGCTGAAAACTGTCATCCTATTCAGCGAAAAAAAAACTTTCGGAGACTGATTTTCCCCGTCTGTCTTGAACAAAGGGGTAGAACGGGTGTGTGTTTTTTTTTTTTTTTAGTGACCATGATGTCAACAGACATTTGGTTGTGTTTTTATGACAGATAAGCCTGCTAAAATATCACGAAAGTCCGTGCTTGCCATTGTTCTTCGTTTTCTTTGTGTGTGCAGCTAGCTATACTGATAAATCGCCACGTTTGCCATCTTTAAATGAACTGAACCCTATTTCTGCCAAAGTGCGAATAATTTCCGGCGGCATCACTATAATCACTTCACTATATAAATAAAGGGCGAAATAGATATTTTGTATTATAATGTCAGGTTACAGCTTAAGATTTCTTTATACTTGAGATTTTTCTTAAGTGGATTAAAGGGACTTCTGAACAGGTAATTGTTGTTATAAAAACCTTTTGAAATCCGATAGCAAAGTGCTAAGAAATAAGAAAAATCGCACATTAAGGGTTCAGTTAGGACGAAGGTGCTTACAAATTCATTATTCCATGCCAAAAACAGACAAGCAGTTCTGTCTATCGCTTTCTTGTATGTATCTCGCAAAAATAAAAATAAAAGAAAAGTCGGAATTGTAACTCCCATCAAATCCTTTATATTTGGACTCTGACAGGAACATCATCAAGCATTTCGATATTTTTTTTTTTTTAAATTAACTGAAACGGATTTTAAAATTTCATATTTTCTCATTGTTTGTTTTAGAGCTAACTAAAAAAAATGAAGTCCATCCTCCTACCCTAGAATGGTAGAAAGGAACTAATGGATGCAACGCAGTGTCTGTCTATTGTCCGTGTGTCTGTCACATGCTTGTAACTTTTGAATTATTTGACCTAAAGATCTGAAATGTTCCACACAAATAGTGTGTGACAAACCAAAAATAATTAGGGAAGCAAATTAAAAAAAAAAAATGTGTGTGTGTGTGGGGGGGGTGTGGGGGGGGGGAAGTGGCGATATACCAAATTGAAATTTGATAAAGTTTCTTAAACAAAAAAACTAAAAAACTATGTCAAAGCTCCATTATCCTAGAAACTAATAATGCGGAATATCTGAAAAAATTGAGAACATTTATTATCATAAGGACAAACTATCTTGCTAATACAGTCTTTGAGGAATAGCGGAATATATGGGGCTAAAAATAATCACGTCTCCCGTTTGGGGGACGGAATATACACACTCGACTTAACATAAATCTGAAATTCGAAGAATGATGATTCGAAGATTTCTTAAACCCCGCCCCATATCTTACCCCACGCCATCAGATTTTGATCATTTAAAAGCGAAGCTACTAGTATGTCAGTCTTAACTTATAAGCAAAATTTTATCGAAATCCCTTTAGACGTTCTTGAGTCTTATCCACACTCGATTCGATTTTCATAAAACCAGCTGCATTAACATCTGTTCAGTGATTCAAATCGATTATATTCCATCAAACTGGGTGGCAAGAATTAAAGAATATGAGTGAATACTATATTCTAGATACCTTCCGTAGTTCAGATAATGCTAGTAAGACAGACCTTGGTTAGGCCTAATGTTGAAATCGGCACTTGACCCTTAGCTGGCTACAAACGTGGATGTTTTACATTTATGCATAGAAACAATGGAGTCCATAGACACCCCCGAACACTTTTCAATTTGTTTCTAAAATTTGTTTATGGAGACCAATTCTCCTTCGATCGTTAGCAGCTCATGACGAATAACTTATTAATGGACCCATCACTACCCTGTTTCTTCAATGACTTAGGTATCACTTATCATCTTATCACAGTTTTCGATAGCTGTTTCTTTCATTGAAAAGAGAATTGAAAAGAAATCAATTAGATTTTGATAATGGACTCTCTTAGCGAAAAATTGATAAGTTTAAAGTATTAAGAGAGGGCAATAAAAATTGTGTTCGTTGCACTTATCAAGAACTAATTTAAATAACAAGAAAACAGGGTTCTGATCCACAGTCAGATTTTTGTGTCTGTTGCCGTCTTAAGGCAGGCTTTCGAGTTAAATCCTAGCTTAATTGGCATGTATTTTTTGTTTGCTTTCCCCATTTCCAGCAGTAAAACAAAAACATTTGATTGGATAGAGTACATATGAAGACACGTGTTTATCTCCTTGAAAGCACTTTCTGCTCCTCATATTTCGAGGTCAATCTCGTTAGAAGAAAGCAAAGATGTCAAGCTGACAAGCCTTAAGCTCTCGCAGCACAAATCAATGCACTGATTGCAATTTCAATTTTTAACAACTTCCTTAGGCGCATAGAGAACGAGCACAAAAAAAGAACTAAGTATAATACCTCCATCCCCGTATTCATTTTAATCTAGGTGAAGAGCAACCCTTCAACCTCCAATCCTTTTCCTTCCCTCCTTTGCCTTCATTTGAAGTGAAAGATCTATAATCACAACAAAAATACCTGCCAACAAAAAAGCATACCACCTCCTGTCTAAAAAAAAAGCAGATTAAAAGAGTTGTTCGCTGTAAGGTACATATATACGTGATAAAACTGAAGGCACAGAGAACATGAAGATACAAATTGGAACACTCAATGGCCGCAGACAAGGCTAACAAAGTGCTTTAAACACGCCCTTAAGGCGGATTGCTACTATTCACTAGGTTCACCCTCCTCATTTTGGTACTGTAAAGATAAGGATATAAATATGTATCTATGTATTTATGCTACTGTGTACACCACATATTATACATACATACAAATTATACCATCCTCATCATCAGCTTAAAAAAAAAAAAAAACAAGAAAACCATGAAGGGAATAAAGGAGAACACATAGTCGTTGTGTCGGAATGAATAGTCACAGAGAAGATTGATTGACAGACTTGTCGTGGGGTGGAAACTTCACAAATGAAGATATGGCCTGTGGGAGGCATGCGGAACGAAGCCTAGTTACCTCGATTAAACACACGCAAAGCGAAACATTGCAACAACAGACGAACAATCAGTTTTCAAGGTTTCCCAATAGTATACTCTAGTTATTTGTTTGAGAATGTCAAATTTGTCACTGTAGAGCACATGCAGCGAAGTGTTATTTGTTTAAAATAACAGATATCAATTTGTCAATGAGTTAAACGCCGTGGAGCTATTTATGAAAAATTTGGATGGTGTCTTGGGTAATTACAGACCTTAACCTTTAGTCGGTACATTTAATCTGTATTAATATTATTTATATTTAATTTATATTTAAAAAAAACCGCGAACTGCTTTTAAGAAAAAAAAAGTATTTTTTCTTGCACCTATAAGGCAAGTATTGGCTTCCTGAAAAAATTGTCGGTCTCGAGATATTGATCAAACTAGACATTATTATAATAGAGAAACTCAAAAAATGGGTACCTCAATTCTGTCTGCCTGTCTCTTTTTTTTTTGCTAAGCGTAGGGGGAACCTTGCATAGACACGCGCTCCACGTTACGTGATAGTGTCAGATTCTTACTGCCGATCGTTGCTGCCTCAGTGATGTTGTCCTTTCTTGTCTTCTTAGTTCTTTAGCTGCAATGTTTCCAGTTCTTCCATCTTATATTATTTTTGCTTCATCAGCTACGATGTCTTTATACATACACCAAAATAATCCGATCTAACTCTAAGTGCGGATGACGCTGTTCATCCATGCCCGATTGTTTTTTACTTTTAACGTATCCGCCCAGATTGGGGATGCGTAGAGCATTGTTGAGCTCACAACTCTAGCCAGTAATAGTCTCCTGATGCTTCTTGGGCCCCCAACGTTTGGGAACATTCTCGAAAGCGCCGAGCGTACTTTTGATGCCTTCTTTGATATGTATTCCATGTTTAGCTAGGCGTCTATCATAATTTCGAGACACTTTTAGGCATCTTCTGAAGTGCATTAAATAACTTCCCACCTTGACTTTGATGGTCTGTCTTATTTTGCGGCTACTAATAAGCACTGCCTCCGTCTTCTACTCTGCCAGGGCTAAACTCTTTGATTGTAGCCATTGTTTGAAAGATGAGATGAAGCGGTCCCTGGACACCAGCGGTTATGGAGTAGTTCTTTATCCCTATGTCGGTTTCGTATAGCAGTACCCTATGGTGGAAATAGTTATCAACTATTTGCATCCTGGGGTATTCATAGTTATCAACGCATCCATTATATAGCTCCAATTTGCTGTATTAAACGAGTTATTCACGTCGAGTGTAAACACTTCGCAACATTTTTTACGTCCCCATCTCCAGCTGGAACCCTGTATCAATTGCATGACCATTGCTATCACCTTACCAATATCATCTATTGGGGATTGAGTTTTATATATATATTTGCGTTAACAGTCCAATACTAGGCCTGGCCTAGCATCTCGCTGCCACTAGTGCTGTGCGCTGCACAAATGGTTGAATCATACAGTTCTATGCCGTTTTCGAAGAGCAATTTTTTTCGATTGAGAAAAGCTTCTCATGACAATTTTACTCTCGGATGTTTGTCAGACATTCGCAAGTTTTTTTTTTTTTTTTTTTTTTAATATTTTGTATTTTCTTGAATTCGAACCTTGAACCTCCCGCTCAGTGATCGAGCTTTTAAAGACTTAGCCACGGCACCCACGGATTGAACTTTATGTAACCCATATTGTTGGTCCGAGAGACCGTCTTCTAGCCTCGGTTTCTTCCATTTGGATGGGAAGGTACCATTTTCGAGATATAGCTGCATTGTTTTGACGAAGATTTCAGAGTTACATCTTATTGCTGTTTTAGGGGCTTTGTTGGGCACTCCGTTTAGTCCCGAGTATTTTTGGTCACCAATCTTTTTGCAAGTATTTCATCTACTGCGATTTATTATTCCATAATCCCCGAGTGCGTGTTGCGGGAATAGTATTGTGACATTTTTTTTCAATATCTCTGGGCGTTTGTGTTGTAGCGCCTTATGACCCTTGATTTTTGCCATTGTCCTCGCATCTATCTGTTGCAGCCTAAACGGCTGGACGGATTCTCTTCAAACTTAATTTTTTTATTTTTATTTTTTTTTATAATTTGCGCGCCAAAGGGAAAATGAATACCCTTATATTATTTCAGAGCACGGGCGTTTAGGGCACGTTGGCTTTAAATGTTTGAAGGTTGTAGTGATGGGGAAATACAGAGCCTGGTAGATCATTCCACATTCGTGTCGTTCAGCTTATAAAAGAATCCCTAAATTTAACAGTATCTAGGATCAGTAGAGTTATAATTCGGGGCAAACTAGGAATTTGATTTTTTTTATTTTTTTATTTACAGTGAATATTTACATCTGTCCGAGGACATTAAGTACATTTTTTAACAATGAGGTTAGAATCATTATTATGGTTTTTGACCAATACCCTAGTAGCCTTTTTGTGTAACGTGCAATATGTGAAGGATTCTTCAAATTAAATATAAGTTTTCTCATCGGCAATTGTGTTGATTTGAATGTGCTTAGAAGGCGGCTGCTACTGTTTTCTCCATGCACTAAAATGTTGACCTCGTCGTTAGGATGAAAAATTACTTTAAGTATGTGGTTTTGGCTAACTTTCTTGATCCCTGCGTTAATTGTTTGTATATTTAGGTCGCGGTGTATATCAAAATTTGAAACATACCAAGAAGCGTTAACTATCGTCCGGACAATTTTAGATCATTGTCGTTGAATTTTTTGATGTTCCTCATATTTGAGCTCTTGGCTTAATAATCGCCTTGTACTAATAGAAGTTTGTTGTATGTAGATATCTTAGAACGTTTTCCTATGAGCCAATAAAGTAAACGGAGTTTGTCTTTAATCTGGTTTCGCTTTTGTAGTATATAGTATTTTCAGGTCAATTTACTATCCATGTGTATTCGTAAGTACTAACTAAACGCGTGCTTGAAATCATCAAATTTGTAGCGGCATGTGAAGAAACTCCGATTGTCGACTAACATCCGAGTATTTTTGCAACAAGATCGAACTGCAGGTGTGTTTTTGAAGCAATTGTTCGACATTGGTAATGGGAAAATCGCAGTTGACATCTCGATCGGATTCATCACATCGCTCACTGATTTTTGCCAGTTGACCAAATCGAACATGTTTTTCGACATGTTTTTCCGAACATAGTGCAAAACTAAGCCAATCGCTTTTGTAGTATATCGTATATGGTATTTTCAGGTCAATTGACTTTCCACGTGTATTCGTAAGTTCATATCTTATTTATCAATCTTAAGTATTTATCAGTCTTAATAATTCCATTGTTTATAGTAATCGCTAAGGGGTTATATCTTATTTTCGTCGTGAATATAATTTGGACGGTCTTGTCTCTATTAATTGTAATATTCCATTTTTTGATTCATTTCATAGAATAATTGATTGTAGTTTGTTGGTTGCTGTAGCTATGCATTTATCGGATGTCAATAAAATTGTGTCATCTGCGAAAGTTGCTATCATTGAGTGTTGATCTTCTGTGGTTTTAAATAGAAGATTGGTCCTAGTACGCTTCTTTGGGGCACATCGGCTTTTATGCCAATAAAGGAGAACATTAGTTGTTATATTTAACATAAAAGAATCGTTCACTTAGATAGCTTCCGTAATTAAGTAGGCTTCTGGTGGTAGTAGGCTTTTTCAATTTATGTAAAAGGCCAACATGCCCAACTTTGTCGAATGCTTTTACTATATTCAAGAAAATGCCTATACAGAATATTTTTTCATCTAAATCTTCAGATATTTTGTTAATCACTGTGTGTATTTGTTGTACTATAGTATGGTGACGTCGGAAACCGAACTGTTGATTTGGTATTTGGTTTTGTTGCATCAAGACAGGTTCCAATCGGGCAATAAACTTATTGGTCAATACGATGAGGGATTTGATAGCTCCTTTCCAGACTTTGGGATGGCGATTACCTGTACTACTTTCCACACATTTGGAAATATCATAGTCTAAGTATGGCATTAAAGTTGCATTTTAAATTGCTATTTAATGAAGTTTATTGAGTATTTCTCCAGTTAATAGGTCATAACCTGGTGCTTTTCTGTTGGCTATCTCTTTTGTATAAAAAACATATTTTAAAATTGGTACTAGAAATTGTCTGTATTGGTTGGAGTTCAGTATTGTTTGGGTTATTGTTACTAAAATTTTCTTCGAAGTATTTAGCAAATGCTAATGCTTTGTATGCATTTAGTCTAGCCCAGCTTCTGTCTGATTGTTTTAAGGGTGGCTGATGTGATGTTGTATTTTTTAAATGTTTAGTTGCTTTTCATAAAGAGTAATTTGTTGCTAATGTGACTGTTAGGTTTGTTAATTAGTTGTTTAAATTTCTATTTTCTTTTCTATATTTCTTTTTCTTTCAAAGTTTCCTTTAGTTCCTTAACCCTTTATAACTCAAGTTATCAAAAATAAAAAAAAAATACTGTAAAAAATAAATATTAGTATTAGAAAGTAAGTTACTTCATAATAGAGGGTGTGTAACTTTTTTTTTATTTATTGCTTATTAATAACAGAAAAGTACAAATTTAAAGAAGTATGGAAGAGTTTAAAACAATTATTTCGTTTGTTAAAACCTCCTGATATCAGTAACAAGTCGTTGTTTTCACAAAAAGTAATAGTATTTTATATATACGAGATTATGGCATACCAAGTTTTGGAAAATCTTTTTTTTTTTTCAAATCTGAGTGATTTGCAATTAAAAAACATACACAGTCGTGCACTCTATTTTCGTGTACTCTATTTCCTCAAAATGTTCGGACTCGAGATTTTGACTTGACATAACTAATAGAGAAACTCAAAAAACGGGTCTCTCAATTCTGTCTGTTTTTCTGTATGGTCGACTGCAGCCTAAACGGAAGGACGGATTTTCTTCAAGCTCTATATCTAGAATCAGTAGGATCACAACTTGAGGTGTAGTATAAATTGAGTTAGGAAGAATTTTGACTTATCAAGAATGAGTTATATAAAAGATATAAAAGAGTTTACTGATTTAAAAATTCGACCAAGAGAAGTTTCGATTATGTGTATATGATGTTCAGAATCAACTGATCGCTTCCGAAACTTTTACCACTTTGACAAAAGGGATATATTTTAACATGTAAAGCTCAATTATCTACACTATTCTGACACGTTTGAAACCTCTGATTATAATCAGAGAGCTCTAATTTTGATCTGAACAAATTCTAGATAATAATAATTAAGATCATTGTCATCGTACTCAATCCAGTATAAATTAAAACTGGTAGAAACAAATTATGACGAACAGAGTCTTACTATAGCCTTCGAGGCCCTAGGTAAATTGAATTGTTGGAATATTTCAAGACATGTTACTAAAAATTCGTCATTCCTAACCACTTTAATGGAAAGGTAATAAGGTAGCGTCAGAATGATATTTAGAATCCAGACGCTTTAATTGTCCGGGAAAAAAGCGGGCAGAAGGAGAGACATATGGGCATTGCATAATTTTTCTAGTACCTCTTTCCATTACCATTATTATTTTAAGACTACTAATTGCCGATTAGGCTAACTCTGCGATACACAATTATTCGTAGAAGAGGCAACCCGAAGCAGGGTATACAATTTGGAATATAGTGCACATTTAACAAATGCATAAAAGTGTCTATTATATATTCGTTAAATTTGACTGCTGTCTAAAAATAAAAAAAAATTACAAAAAGCATGGAAAAATGATAAAGGAAAGAAATTGCTTTGATATGAATAAAATAAAAATGAATGGAGATGTTAAAAATGCTCGAAAACGACAAATTGACAAGTATACAGGAAATTTAGTCCCAAAAATACATAATTTCCCTTTGGATGCACTTTTATAAAATTTCATATAATTTTATACGTTATTTTGCACTTTTATTCACCCCAAGTTAATGCTGGTCACCTTTAAAAGGATGTAAAATACATCGTTAGGACAAACCTGCCACGTCTGCAATCCAAAGCTCTATTAAGGTAGAATAAGAGTGATGCTCGGTATAAAAACTGAATCTTCCCGAGCTCAGATTGATTGTAGGGGCTTAATCGTACTGCGACCTTTAGAGATCTATTGTGTTCTCCAGACATGCTCTAGTCGTTGATATAATCTGGCTAGAGAACCTCCTCGAGTTCAGCTGCCTTGATAGACCAGAGTATCTGGAGTGATTCTAACCATGGTAAGTCTCCTTCTAAAAGTAATAATAAGGTAACCCCTTTTTTGTAGATTAGTACTTCACATTCGTTAAAGGGGTTTGCTGGAGTTTTTTCACTATCCTTGCGAAATCTAAAGTCTCCGTTTTCCTCTATACTCTGTTGCCCAAGATATCCCTTAAGTCTACAGTGTCCCATAAGGAAGCCTGTTAAAATGGGTTCTTGATTTTGTTTAAGTAGACCTAATTCTTTCCCGGTTATAGTTTCCAGCTTAGGGAGTTCGTCTTCCCTCTTCCTTCTTTATAACTTCGCATAACGGGTCGGGTCCAACGAAGGCAGTCTCTGACCCCTTCGTTTCTGGTTCATTAGCTACTTCATTTCCCTCTACTCCTGGCCTCGACCACAGTAGAGAGTGGCTTTGTTTCTTGGGCCAGCTCTGCTTCTTCATAAGGCACTCTCATACTATTTTCGACCCAATTTAACGAGAACTCCAATCGTTGAAGGCGGCTGGACTCTCTGACAATATTCTTTCGATCGCATGAACTTCTGATTGGAAGATACTGCGGGAAGTTCCCTGGATGTTCTCTATCATAAAAGTATGCGTAAAACATGTTCACCTAATAGCAGCGGTCCAAACCAGTTTAGGCGAAGGACGTAAATGACACTATGTGTGAAAACTATAGGCCCAATATGGTTTCCCTAAACCTAAACATTTTGAAAAAAAGTATCCTCGAGGATACGTTTTTCCAACAGAAGTCTACGTTAATTGACTTCGCTATTATTTCTCATTAATGTTAGACTCCGACCATGATCCAGTAACACCTTATCTTTATATCGTATTAATGACCTTCAGTGATGATTCAAAAATAAAACAAACTTTCTTCTATTTCATCCTTTGTAGGATGGTTATTAAATATTAACCACTTCTTCACAAAAAATTGGACACCCACCTAACACTCATCTTAAATACTTTAACGTCCATTCTAAAACAACACACATTACCTGCAATAAGACCAAGCACCTCGGTCAAATTACGGTCCATTTTAGGCAATTTATTATACCCTCTGTGTAAACATTACCATCATCTGATAACAAACACGATAAAGCACGTCAGCATCACACCTAGGCACACATACACACACAGTAGTACCCTTCCCAACCTTAAAGTCTCCATCTCTGTCTATCAAATCTAAACCATCATAATAGGCAAAATTAAGCTCGATAAACACTGGATATCCTTTATACACCTCAATGACTAATGAATACGAACACATAATGGTATCACCCCAAAAATTAGTCCTTAACGTCATAACCCATATAGTCCACACGTATACACTACCCAGAATGGCTCTTGTAATTGACGATTTTGCATCTGTCCTCAGCATTCCACTTTACTCATCTACCGTACTCCCATACCCTCTATCACTCTCTGCGTCATGACTTCAGAGATTATGTATTCCCTTCTTTTTTTTTAAAATTGCTATGATTTCAATGTTAACCAAGGACACACTTAAGAATTTTAGCCAAATGTATTGCGTGAAAGTTCAAACATAAGAACCATAATATATCCCGCTTGTAGAATAACTTACAACCCCATACGCTTGGTCTTATAGCACACACTATGTGTGTGCTGTGGAATGTGAGTTTCATGCAAGGAGAATATAATGACTTTAAAGCTTATAAACAAAAGATAAAGTCCTTTTGTAGCAATTAAATGGTATCGGTGCTGTTAGCCTCCATAATATACCAAATATACGAATTCCATAGAAATAGTTTGCTTGGCTATGATATGTGTAGGGTGGAATTTTCATTTGAATGCTTTCTAGCGACAGGAAAGAGAGAGAGAGAGCTTTTAAAGGAAAGAACGCTTTCACAAATTGTTTGTTTTTCTTTTTTTTCCAAAAGGCTCTTTATGGAGTCCTAAAAGAGTTTCTCGAACCATGATATAAACTGTCATTAATTACTTCAAATCTTACCGATAATTCGGTAAATTCTCCAGAGTGCTTTTATAGAGAACCAAAATCACAAATTGCATTTCCTCTCAAAAGAGAACATTTCAACCTACTGACCGACTATCGAATTGTGAATTCTATGAAAGAGTATTCATGTGATATTCCTTTAGATAGGAAAATAAATGGAACTTTGCTCCATAAAGAGAACTTTTCAACCCACTGACCGACTTTGTATATATGTACATAGTAAAAGCTTTCAAACAGAACAGCAGCGGAAGCTCTCAAAGAGTATTTTATATAACTTAGGATATTTTTTAGTCACAATTTATCCCCAAGCAATTTGGCATATTTTAGGATGTGCCTTGAGGGGCAGTAGGCATCATATAGGCTTTCTTTCGCTAAGGGAATTAGAAAGGCTTTTTTCCCCAAAGAGAAAAACGCTGCATGCAAAGAGAATTTTGAAATAAACAACTATTGAGCGTCCTGTTATCACTTCAGACTCCCAATCTTAACGACACATTTTCCAGAGCATGGGAAAAAGTCCTCTCAGAAAGTAAGGCACTTTTGAGCAAACGTTTTTATTTTGTTTTTGCTGTGAATACCTCTAGGATTCGTAATGCGCCTGCGTTTTACTCGTGTATCCTAGATAAAAAATCGGGTTTTTGTATGTCAAACATTTTTGTCAGACTATTGTTTTTTTTCGGCAGCGTTGAGGATTTTGTTCCGTTTTTTTTTCGCTCTCTGCAGGAAGGTAGTCTACTCCTTAGGCTAGATATTAAGAAGTTTTCTGTATGGCGATTCTTTTTCTTGTTCATTGGAATGAAATTCTATTTTAGGTTATATCAGAGATGAGGAGGACAAGGCCTTTTCGGGGTTATTTTTCGGTAGGTACTTGAGATAGCGAAGGATAAGAAGTAATATGGTAGTAGATAGAAGAGGAATAGGTACATTTTTGTGATGAATTTCATTGTGTACGTCATAGACAGTCCAGCAGAATTCTACTTATGTACGTTCGAACGTATTTATAGTGGAATTCTTTTATCCTTGTACTCCAGTGAATTGGAATGAAGTCATTTATATCACTCAAGAGGACGGTAGTTGCGTGTGTGCTACTGCGGTTAAGATATTGTATGCGATGCGCGTGGTATAGGGATAGAATTAATTGCATATAGGAGGATAAACGGGACAAATGATAAATATATGATAATGGGGCTTTAGCAAAGTGAATAGGAAGTTTTTTTTTCTAGGTTTCTTCGGCTCGTTTGTTAAATCCTGGTACAACTAAGTAATCTTAAAAATGTTTTGTGGGATTCTATTCTCTTCCCTTTTCTGTTTGATATGTATGCAGATAGCGCAAAGATAATTGCGTCGTAAAGATTTACGTTCAGGCGCATAAAAAGGTTTACACGGCTCCTTTTCGAGAGATTTGGTTAAGGTGATTTCAGCGTGATACACAGAAAACTCAAAAAAAACTTAATTCACTTAAAAAGTGTCATTTGGAAAAATTACTTTTTGGAGTTTTCGCTAAAGGAGGTAATAAAACTCGAAGGGAGATTAAGGCTTGGTGCAGTACCTTTGTTTAATCCTTTCCTTTCTACTCGCCTAAATAGTATTTAATGTATTTATCTAAAAAAAAAAAAATACAACGCACTAGCATGTACAATTCCTGGCAATCCCAAACTCCCCTTTTTTCGAGTACAAATAGTATTTATTTCATGAAATATTTTTAGTAATGAAATAAATAATAAAAATGCCTTCTAAATAAACTAAATGAGATTAAGAAAAAAATACTAGAAAAATAGAAAAAAAAACTCTTAGTTTATACATAAACCCTTAAGTGAACAGAAGCAAATCAACATCAGAGTCTCCAACCATTACTCCAGCGATAAAAATTCTGATAAAAATTTCATAAGCTTTCATTCGAAATTTTCGTCAGTACGAAATCTGCGTCAGAGTTTGTAAAAATAATTACATATTTTTAATTGTTTTAATCAGTTAAATGTTGAAATCGTTTTTTGGTATATATTCAACAAAATCGGACTGAAGAATTAACCTTGTCTATGCCATTGAGATTACGATGAAATTGAATTAATAACTATATACATACATACATATCCGTACGTACGCGAAAAGATCATTTCGTTTCAATCACTCTTTCCAACCGCTGGTTTTACGGATTAAGAAGGCATTTGATTAGTAGAGCTCTATCAAGTAGAACTAAGGTGATGATCATCCCAGTTCTGATATATAGTGCAGAAGCACGGACTTTATCAAAGTAGGATGATTCTTCTTGGAATATTTGAAACCACATTTTTTAACCACTTCTTCACAAAAAAAGGGACACTCATCTTAAACACTTTAACGTCATTTCTAAAACAACACACATTACCTGCAATAAGACCAAGCACCTCGGTCAAATTTCGGACAAACATTTTTCCTTTGAAAAATATGTCACCGTGGCCTTGGTTCCTTTGATGTTTCAAATGTCTTTATATAGTATCACGGAATGCTGTCTCGTTTTTGCCTCAATAAATTAATACAATGAGAATTTTTTTTTTTTCTATAATTCGCGCGCGCCAAAAGGAATATGAATACCTTTATACCGTTACAGGGCACGGGCTTTGAAGGAAAGGGAGAAGAGGAACAGAGGAGAAGCCTATGCGCGTTGGCTTTAAATGTTTGAAGGTTGTAGTGATGGGGAAATACAGAGCTTGGTAGATCATTCCACATTCGTGTCGTTCGGCTTATAAACGAATCCCTATATTTAACAGTACGACCGAAGTTAGGCTTTAGGGAAAACTGATGTGCATTCGAAGCATGTCGCGTATTCCTGGTGAAATTTTGAACGGGAGGAATGCAACTGGCTATTTCGCTGGAGCATTTTTTGTAGAAAAAACGATAAAACAGGGAGAAACAGGAGACATTTTTCCGATGTTCTAATGAATGAATGGAATTCACAATGTCTCTATCACCTATAAGTTTTAACGCGAGATTTTGTACCCTATCAAGAATGTGCAGAACGGTCTTGGGTGCACCAGAACAGATATGGGCGTTATATTCCAGCTTAGGGTGGATGAATGCCTTATAAATTGAGGCCAGATCAGACGGGGTAAAATATTTCTTTCACCGTTTAAGGAATCCTAGACATTTTGCAGCATTTTTGGCGACCTCGAATATGTGATCATTCCATCGAAGATGGTTATTAATACACATACCGAGAATGGCAAGTCTTTCGGTTTCAATGATGCAAGTACCATCCATGGATAATGGTTGAGGGTTTTGGTTTCGCTTGAGAGACAGAAGACAGCATTGTGTTTTGGAAGCATTAAATTCCACGCGGTTGGTTGAACCCCATTTAATTATGCTGTCCAGGTCGGAATTTAATGTGTTTAACATACGTTGCCGTTCCCCTTCTACGGCCGAAGAGCAAGGACGTGAGTTAGGGAACGAATATGAAAAAAACTGAGGGTACTGTCATCAGCGAAGGAATGGATTGGATTAGAAGTTGCAGACAAGAGATCATTTATAAAAATGAGAAAGAGAGTCGGAGACAAAACAGAGCCTTGGGGAACACCAGCATTTATTTGGTGAATTGCAGACTTGAAGCCGTTCAAAACAACTTGTATTGAACGCCCCGAAAGGTAATTTCCAATCCATTGAAGAAGAGACTCATCGATGCCATATGCACGCATTTTTGACAAAAGTGCCTGATGCCAAACTCTGTCAAATGCCTTGAAATATCAAGCGCAACCATCTTGGTTTCGCCGAAGTGATGGAGAGATTGGTTCCACTTTTCGGTGAGATATGCCATCAAATCACCAGTGGACCTGTTGCTACGAAAACCATACTGCCGGTCATTAAGGAGTTTTCGTGAATCGAGATATTTCATAAGCTGACGATTTATCGGAATAATTTTCTTGAATGTTTGCTATGAGTTATCTGTTGTATCGTCCACTGTATCCGGGGAACAGCTGGGATTGAAGAAGCTACTACGCTTGAATCGATGAAGATATGATCGAAAAAAAAGTCTCATTAGCATTTGCTTAATAGTCGGGATAAGGCGAAAGATCGAAGTAATCCGTCGTACTTGCGGTACTTACGAGTATATGTTGAATGGAACGCACTTTTCCTCACTAGTGGTAAAGCCTAATTCTATTCTTTTCATTGAAATGCTTTTGTTTTTTTAGCCGACCTTTTTTTACAACGACTAAACAAAAACCTTTTTCTTAGCAAAAACAATAACCGATTTACCTTTCTGTACGGTGGATCTCCGGAGATTTTTTT
This sequence comes from Pocota personata, assembly GCA_963082735.1. Lineage (NCBI taxonomy): Eukaryota > Metazoa > Arthropoda > Insecta > Diptera > Syrphidae > Pocota > Pocota personata. Next base: position 143,772,279 of record OY720430.1, read on the forward strand.
TTTTTGACTATAGCAGTAGTCTTTGCACCTTCAATTGCTTCGTCTATTGAAAATATCTTCGTCCTCGACGAAAATATCTTTCGTAAGAAGAATTCAAGGTCTATCCACTACCAAAAACCTTGAGACAATATTTTTGTACTGCGGTATGGAAAGAAACTTTTCCACCAACAATCGCAAAGTAAACAATGCAATTCCATCCATGGTCACATCACTCAAATGTGCACTTACTACGAATTTCTCACTGCAAAAGTGAACATATTTTATTGCATCGCCAAACAAATTTTCAACAAATAAAAGCTAAACACTTTATTCAGTAAATGTGCACACTTATTGTTCCCTTGACTGAATTTGAACAGATGCGAGAAACACTTCCATTTACAATCCACAATCAAGCCACTACTCTGCATTACATTGTTCTCTACGATGTGTGTAATACCCTTGGAACGGAACACGGTAGCAAGCATATAGCGATAACTATCACACACTATACACATTCAGTTTTTAAATTCATCACATTCTTTCAGAAATAAAAAAAAAAAAAACTGAAACCCTTTACCACGTGCTTCATTCTCGATGTATGTCCTGTGTTTGTTGTCGTCGTCCTACTAATACTATGCACACGTAGTGCAATCGGAAAAAGGAAAAAGAAATCCCCCTCCATCATGCATGTCCCTGAAATCCGTTTTTACTACACAACCCTACCCTCACTGTCATTCTACAGGATAAGAAAGAAAATATCAAGAATCAGAAGAAAAGAATTGCAATCTTCTGCAAACTAAAAATCCCTCTAATTAAAGTGCACACAGATTGTTTATTTATTCCTCTTCCCACGTACTCACCACCCATTCTTATAGTTGAAGTACCTACATATCCTTAGAGAAGCGAAAAACTTTTAAAAAGAAACAAACAAAACAAATGAACGACACGAAGACAGGCCATGGAGACGGACAAGCACTCATACTCGTACATCTACTACAATCTCTTATCTTTTCTTTCAGGATAGGTAATTGTAGAAATTGCTAACTGACAACAAAAAGTTCTTTTGTGGGTATTTAAGCTCATAAAAAGCTTTTTTTGCCCCTGAAGCTGAGAAAGAATGTGTGTATGCCACCGACAATGCAGAGATTTTCTGTGCACGAATATAATGTCTTGCCACAGAAACGACAACGAGGAAAATTAATTCTCATGCCTAGGAAACAAGGTGCTCCAAATAGTATACTGCTCGATGGATAGTTATGGTTACTTTATACATTTTGTGTTCACTCGCTCTTGCTCTGCGTGTGCAGACTTAAACTTTAACGAGGATAATAGCGCGCTAGTACTCTAGTATAAGGAAGGGATACAAAAAAAAAACATGATTTTTGTTTTTGTTTCGTTTTGCTAGGAGTTTCTTAGTTTTCCACTACAGTGTGGATGTTTTTTGCGTTTTTTTAGTGAAAACGAGAGAGAGAGAGAGAGAGAAAGAAATAGGTTTGCAAGCTGGCTGTGGTGATGGTGTGGGGTTTGTATTTGAAATTAAGAATAACATATGTTTTTTCTGTGATTGTAGTTTAGGTACTAAAGTGTTACACTGGAGTATAAAAGTGTGTGACTAGTAAGTCAATTAAAATATAACTAAAAGCTAAATTGACTACTAACGGAATCGCTTCGGCGTTAACGGTGTTTAAAACGTCACGTCAACGTAGGAAACATCTACGATACATTAGGTACCTCTTATTAGAAGTACATCGCGACTTTGCTGGCCCCATACAAATTCAAATATTCTCATCGAAGGATTGTAAAGGTTTCGACCGTTCCATGAAAATGAACACTATGTGCTTACATATTTCCGTCTTCAAACATATCTTCCAAGTGCAAGGCAATATCCTGAAACAAAAAAAAAGTCGTCTAAATCGGTTCATTATAGACACTGACAAAAAAAAATCTTTATATACCAACCGAAAAATATTGTACTCTCCTATTCCCGTCATTTTAAATTCGAGAAAGTAAGCGTTTCACTTTTTCGTTACATTCGATGCCTTACACCTTATTCTTTACACTCCAGCAAATTTACTCAAAGTACAGTTATATGCAGTTTTTACAAAACTCTTGAAGGGCATTTTGTAGCATGCATCCAAACTAACTAAAATTCCAAATTTGAGCCATCTTCGAGAAGAGCATCATTTCACCTCAGCGTTACAGCTTTTCGTTACACTCGAGCAAATTTACTCTACCGTGGCTAAAGAAGTTTAATTTCAGAAAATAAGATAAAGTGCACGACTGGGTCGCAAATAGCTATATATTGTTTATTTGCAAAACATCAGATTTTAAATTTAAAAAAAAAAATTTTTAAAAATCAAATATAGAATATTTTGAGAATTGTTCTTTAGATATTGATTTGAAAGAAAATGAATAAATTACCGTTACACATACCGTAACATAAGATGCGACCATTCATTTATATACATGGCTTGGTAGATCTAAAGATTCCTTGCCTGTAGGTACTGGGATTAATGGAAAAATACTGAGAGCCATTGCATCTCCCAAGACTTACTCTAGTTAAAGATCAGATTGCTTGAGTTGAAGATTAGTGTCATGATGGGATAAAATATTGTTTTGCAGTGTGTTAGAAGCCTCTCTAACTTTTACCAATGAGTAGCCATAATACCTCCGAACTTTCTAAGATGCACCGTACAACTGCAGGCAGCTTTTGAAGAATGGGCATTCAAGTTTCGACCGATCCTCTTTTTTAGAATAGAACTGTCTTCTTTAATGAAGAATCTCAATTTAAAAAAAAACACAAACACACATAACATTAAAATGCATGCACCGCTGAGAATCAAACCCAGGATCGTCGCAGATAAGAATAGTTGACGTAAAGTCTTAGTCTACTCGCCTACGATAGTTCATGTTACTCTGGTGTTGTCAAATGTCATACTTGTATTTTGTGCAGATATGAAATGATAATGTCTGACTGCAAACATACTTATTTATCGGACCACCGATCCACGAGGAGCCTCCGCAGTTTTTCATATTCATTGATTGCGTAAATCTCGTTGTGTCACCAGAGTTGACTGTAACGTCAAGAAGATGCATTGTTTCCTTGTGTTGACATACATAGTTTCCTTGGTACTTGAACCTTGTTGATTCCATAAGGAGGATTATCCTCCCATCCGGGATCCAAGGAAGAGAACCTTAGTGTGAATATGAACCACGCTTCCTTCTCTCTCTCGTTTGCTGTCCAACGACCTTCCAATGAGGCCAATGCTAAATTTCTAGTTTGGGCAGATTCTAGCTACCCGAGGTTTATCGCGTGTCGGCATGAGTAAAATAATGACGTTATTGCTCGTGTCTACAATGTGAACTCTCGTCACATGGATATGGACCTTGGGTATTATTCTATTTTGCTTGGAAGTCTTCTTGAAATGAGAACTTGCTTCATCTGTGGTCAACAAAGAAATAGGAAACGTGGCTATCTTATTACGAGCAATAAAAAATCGCTCCTCCGGCTATGTCGGTCTTGAGATAGCTGATGGTAATTGTGGATGATCAACGTAACTCCTCTGTTATATGTACGATCACCGTATTCAAACCAAGAGGGACCTTACGCTAACCTACAGGCTTGGATTTTTGGATTTGAAAGTATGCTTCACTATAGCATCGAGTCATCTAAGTCTGTTATAACAAATTCAACCGTAGATTAATCCCATTTCTTTCCAAGTATTCGAGGGTGTGCACATGGGATAATGGCAGGGTCCAGCATTTTGATATACATATATTTATGTTACTAAGAATTATTCTCCTTTAAATCTTGTTGCGGGTGTTATTAGTTATGTTCCAACCATAATGCTCTTAGTTGCGGGCAGATGAGCTATGTAGTTGCAGTTAAGTTTTCCACGGGTAATCTATTGAGATCCATATACTTAGGGGATTTCTCATAAAAAGATTAGGTAGATAACTGCCTTGAATTTGAAAATACGAGAAAGGTGTTTGTTTTTTCGATATCATCAGTGTAGGTTAAAAGCTGAATTGACTCAAAAAAGACTAGCTGACCCTGCCGGCTTAGCCTGTACTGTACTGTACAAATCTAAATAACTTCCAAGTTTTAACAGAATGTAATTATATACGTGTTCTTTGTCACTACTTTGTTCCCTAAATCACAAATCGGACGGCAACGTGGTCGATTTAGCCATTCCTGAGTTTTAGCATTGCAATACGAAAAATAGGGAATGAGTCGACTTAGTTATATACTACTAGCAATTGTACGAGAGGTGTTTGTGTTTGAGTCACGTACAATATCATGTGTCAACCTGTCCAAATCTTTTCTTAGGGGCGAAGGGGCCCTATTTTTTAAGGAGCGACGAATCTTTTCGAGTCTTATCTTAGAAAACGAGTAGGAACGTCTAACGTTTGGCGTCGATATCTTCCCATTTACAGTTGATTTCTGCTCATAGTTCACGTTTTTTTCATTGAAACCGATAGAACGTTGGCCTGGCTATAATCCTCTTGTCAAAGTTTTTTTTTTTTTTTTTTAATATTTCACTTTCAATGGTCACCTCTGACAGTTCCAAAGCCTTAATACTTTTCTCCACCACTGTGCTTGACTAGATGAGAAATTCTCGTGTTAGGCTTATGAACACTTTCGTGTTCAATTAAAGAACATGGAGCGCGCTTATTCATTCATGTATGTATGTTTGTATGTTCGTTTGTGTGTTTATAGTCAGCCATTAAAAATCATAAAATAGTAGAAAATCAAGAAAACCAACAACAACAAAAAACTTGGAAAAAAAAATTTCCTTTTCGTGTGAAGCAAGAATATTTCATTAGCATTTGGATTTTCTATACTCCTCCGTGTTATTCTTTCCAACTTTGATATTTCGACTTTTGTCTGAAATGGCCTCTTGCTGGTGTGGAAAGAGAAGCACGGGGACATGCAAAAAAAAAAAACGAAAACCGTGAGACAAGAGTAGGATTAGATGGAGGCAAGACATTGGCAAATCCATTCGAATTTAGGCCAAATTCTTCGAGATGCTGTGGGGAAAGGCGCTATTGTTTTTGGGTTCCTCTATTCGGGTAGAGGGTTCATTAAATTGGGTAGAGAATAAGCTCCGAAACTAATGTTTGTAATTCAAATGTGGGATATTTGACGATAAAGACGGTAAGTTTGTAAGTGGCGGGTCCACATAAAAGGTCTCATGTGAACAGAGAACGTAGTCGTCGTCGTCAGAAGGTTGTCAAAGAATTCATTTTACAACTTTGTTGGCACGCTTGTGACTGGTAGAATGACCACGTCATACATTTGTATTCTGCACTGAATGTGCAGGATGAGGAGGAAGTTTTTTTTTTATTGCTTTTAAAGCCGATAATGGATAGCGAGAGAATAATCTTAGAGTAAAAGTTAAGTTTTATGTAGACTTAAAAAAAAGAATACTAAAAAAGATATTAAAGCATATAAGTTAAAGTAGGAACATTGATAGGTTCAGTGGATAAGCTAAAACCATTTTGGAAAGGTCAAAAGGTATTTCTTAGGAGTTACTGAGAGGACAAATAAGTACAACAGAGTTCATGTTTCATGGGAAAAATAATCCCTGATCGATATCGAGAACATTAAGGTTTAAAGATCTAGATTCGCCAATTTATCTTATTTAAAATAGGTTTAAGGCAAGGCCTGCCATTTCCCGACACCTGCGGTTATAACTTAGGCTATCGAACAGAGTTCATTTTCTTCCACATATTTTAGGAGTATTAGTCCTTTCAAATCCACAGTACATGGACAGATGGATTTATCACTCCATAGGTTGTTATGAAGTCATTGGCGGATGTTTCTACATGTGTGACGAGAAGTTTCGTCACTCTTAATGCGTTGTCTACAGACTGAATCTGTTTGAAGTGGGATTATTTCGATGCGAAACTTTAAGGAAAAGTAGTTGGAGCAGGTTCGCTTCGTCGGCGGTTTGACCGTTTGAGAAGGTGAAAATTCTTGCACATTACTTAATGGCAAAGACCTCCAAATATTTAGCTAGGCTAGTAGACTAATTGTACGTGCGTGAGCGCCTTGTATGTAGATTTATTGTGCTCAGTTATTGTTATAGTTCCCAAGAATTTCTTTGGCATATTCTTTCCAAAGTTTTGGCTCTTTTGTTTCATCTTGCTTTTATAACATTCTTGTTATTTCGTTACTTGATTGCGTCTTGTTCTGTCCTAGTATGCGTGTTTATCCGGTTAGTAAAAAGTCTTGCACTTGGAAGAACGTCACTGATTTCTTTTTCATGTTTCAGCTCAGGCAGTTCTTTCAAAGTTTTGGCTCTTTAGTTTCATCTTGCTCTTACAACCTTCTTGATATTTTGTTACTTGATCGGGTCTTGTTTTGTCCTAGTATGCGTGTTTATCCGGTTAGTAAAAAGGTCTTGCACTCGTAAGAACGTCACTGATCACCACTAGAAAAAGCAGAAGCGATAGTATACATTCTCCTCGGATACTACTTCTAATCTCAAATTACTCCAACAGCCTTGATAATATAATAACTAAGCTATGAACCCTCTATTTACATTATATGGAAATTAAATTCGGTCCCATAAAAAGTTAGGGATATGTCGATCCGTTATGTCAGAGTCTCGCTAAATATTGTGAGGCCACAGTTGCTCTGTGATGCAGGCTAGTTTCAGAGAGGTGTTTTTTTAATACACCCAATATATATCCTGATTCAGATTCGGTTTTGGGAGGATAGTTGTCGTTTTGGAACTCATCAACAGATTGTCTGATCAGGTTTGGTGGCTATGACTGAAGATTAAGCCCTCGCGCCAATGTCAAAGCGGCTGAAACGCGTACAAGATTGTAGTCCTTATTCTGCTCCATGTTGGATTAGCCTTATGGTGCTCTACACAATGGCGCGATTTGTATTTTTCAAGTTTTTTGTATTTGATCTTTTCGTTATTTTGCGCTTTGTATGTTTGTAGTGTTGCTGTTGTTGGATGTCTCTACGACGTGATTAAACCCAAATGCTTACATAGTTTTTCATAGCAGTCAGAGTATTAACTACTGAAAACTTATTCTCTTCCCTGGAGGTCCTTTCTAAGCCTAAGCATAAGCTTCTGTAATTTTTTCATTTCCTATACTTTCCATAATCTTACTTCGAGTTTCCAGCTTCGAGTGAAACTTCCTTAGCCACGGCTAGCTCGGGTGTAACATAAAAAATGTAATGCTTCGGGAGCAAACAAAACAAAAGGCTTATTTTCTCTTATGATTTTGACGAAATTTAATTAGTTTGGATGCATGCTACAAAGTGGCATTTATGGTAATCGGGGAAAAGGATTTTAACAGTTCTTTTGAAGATCGGCTGTATACATATCTCAGAAATGACTAAACCGATTTTGATGTTCAAACAAAATTATGATACGATGGTTCCTAAACCGCGACAATTTGATCAATCGTGTTAGTGAGGAAAGTACAGCTTCCTTCTAAGGTAGTGCTACTACAGATTTCTTTTATTCCAAAACATCAGGGAATCTCTATTAGAAAACTTAGATAATATCAAATCTCCACGCAACATTCAAAAGAAAAAGAAACAGTTCATTCTTTTACATTTCCTAGAATATTCCATTTTGGCGGCCCAAATTGAATGATACATTATAATGCTAATTCGACGTGTTCTCCCTAGCTAACATTACCTGGCTCTTATCAGACTGTAATTCAAAAGGGACAAAATCAACAAAGCTCTTCACTTTGGTACCGATTTTGACATTCTTCTTGATAGCTTTCTACTGTGCACACAAAATGTTCACTCCCACTAACCCCACCTACGTTCATATTTGATTTACTATTTACCATCGAATTTTCTTTCGTATTTAGGCCGTGAAACAGCGCCTACTACTCAATTCTTACTCTACGCGTATTTTCCGCCTACACTATACTATGACCTAGTCTTGTCACATGCGCCAAACTACCAAAACAGTCTACGGTTGTCGGTGCGCTCTCTTCTAACAGAAAATTCCAAATAAAAACAAAGTATCTAAGAGAAACCCCTCCAAACTGAGCGAAAATTTTCAAAAAGAGAATATTCCCTAATTCCCTACTTTCCCTACATTTTCACTTGAAAGGACACACTGCAAAAAAAAAAAAGCTTCGTAACCGAAAAAATCACGTTCAATAGGTTTCGCCAAAAAGTCCCATTTCTGCACCCATCCACATATGTATGCACAAAAATAAAGAAAAAGCTCCCAACCAACCATCATCCTCTCTCACTAAGGACATGCCGTCACTTTACTCAATACAACCAGTTTGTGCGCGTCCATTCTGATTAAAGGACCGACAATACCGTATTTTCTCCTAAATAACCTAGTGTGTGTGTGTTATCTAATAAGGAATTTTTAGACAAAAATAGTATAGAAATTTTTACAAAATATCGAATGTGACAAACTATGCGGGTAACAATTTCAACAAAAAAGGATCTACCGTGATCCTGAGAAAGTGAACAAACACCAATCAGCGAAAGAATATTTTTTTATATAATCATAGTCATAAGAAGGGTGTGTGTTTTGGTATCCTACATAAAAAATATACATATATATATCTACACATAACCAAGAGGATATGAAAAAGGCAAAATATTTAAGTTTATTTATCAAGTGTGTGTGTAAAGAAATTAGCCATAAAAGAAAATATTAAACAAAATACATATATATTTATAGCCTAACAATTAATTAAAGTTAAGTTTAGAAAACAAAAAGTGTTACTTGTTTATAGAGTTTTACATACATATATATTAAGACTAGGATAAGGTTGCAGTTTTAGATAAGAAATAACGGTTACATAATAATTTCAGCGGAAAAAAAAAAAAAAAACTTAATCTGAAATTAATGTTTGTCTGTTACGCAATCCAAAAAGGATAAAAGGAGTTTTCTTTTTTATCAAAAAAAGAAAAAAAAAAAAGAAGAAAAACAGACTCCAAAAATTTTGCAAGAAAAATCTATTTATTAGAGCAAAAGCAGGAAAAAAAATCGAAAGATCCTCTTTTTACATACCTCTCCGAAAGAAGGTACATAAAACCCAGCAATAGTACATGTGTATTCATGTACATCCATACAAATAGAGAAAAAAAAGTGTTCTTGTGTTTTTGTACCTAATTTAGGTGGTATACATACATCTAGAAATCACAACAACTCAGCGAAAAAAAAAAAAAAAAAAACAAACAGCGAAAACGATAACGTCTTTGGCAACAAAAACAGCCTTAGAAAAAAAAAAGCTTTTCTCCCAAAGAGAAAAAAAACAAGGGGTATCAACGGAAGCCCGGCATATGCGCGTAGAGGAGAGTGAAATTTCAGCGAAAGAGAACTGCAATGGCAACTGCCCCCGCCATCGCTTTTCACCGAAGAGTTATAACGAAAGTTTTTCTACCTGAATTGAAAACTTACTCCAAGCAAATTGGCGTGCAATAGTTGTTCGCGTTTCGCGAGCTAACAACGTTACCGTTACGTAGGCAAACAATTTAAATCAAATAAACTTGATATAAAATAAAGTGGGTCCCTAGTGGTTAACACTCATCGAGTTTAAGAAAAAAGGGAATCTCCGACGATGGAGTTTTCAAAAATACATCGCTCGCCTAAAACTGCCTCTGATCAACAATAGGATCTGCTGGATGTAGAGAAGGAATATATCTTAAAATCCTTTGAAACAAAAAAAAACTTGTAGAAAATGTAAAAAAAAAAATGTTAAAAAGTGTTAAAAGAAGAAAATTCAAACTGAATATGAATTCTTTGGAAATGGTGTGATAATAATCTATACTATTACCGTCTTCTTTCCCAATAATAATTACTTTCCAAACTCAACACTATTCACAACTACTAATTTAGTCTACAAGGAGTGTGTGTAATTTGAATACTTTTTTTTTTATTTCTTTTTTTGTTTTCAAAAAATTTCGAGGAATTTCGTGTAGAGAAGTGTACAAAAAAGTGTAAAATAAATCATAGTGCATTAAGTAGAACATATGTAAAAGCAATCTTCTTCTTCCTTTTTTTTCTTCTACCTACTATCTATCCCATAAAAAGAACTTTTTAACAACTCATTTTTTTATATCTGTAAATTTTAAAAATTCTACACCGTTATTTTCATCTTGTCGTCGATTTAAATCTAAATTTTGCAAGTGATAAAAAAAAAAAAAAAAAAGAGAACGAAAAATACATTAACAACGATCTAGCGAGCGTATTATGGGTCCAATGTTGCCAGAACAACCTAAAAAAAATAGCAACACAAAGTCACAACCATGGAATACCGATAATCATCAAAACACAATTCTTGAAAGCCATAATGAGAGTTGCAAATCTCCGTGCATCGTATGCTCGGAAAATAATAGAAATTATGAAGCAATCCTACAGAAACAAAATAACAACAATTACCTAACCGATAATGAAGTTGTAGACCTAACAATAAGATACTTCTCTTTGTCGTCGTCGTCGTCATTGACAATGTTGCCTCCTGTTATAAGTGAAATATCATTTAATCCACCAGCATCGTCATCATCATTCATAGACAATGAACGAAGAACAACAACGATAGGCAAACAACAATATGCAGATGTGCAATTTCAAAAATCTTCGTTGGATTTCACCTCTGAATCACCGGTAGATGTAAAGAATAACTACACCCGTCGACGACGACGTGGTCGACTAAGGATTCAACAAACCATCCAATCAGACTACTCTCAAACAACAACAGAAACAAAAACAACAACATCAAGAATATTAACAAATGCAGAAATAATAAAACTCGAAAGAAGAACTAAAACAACCAACAATAACAACAACACCGCACTCACAATAAATTTAGATAATAATGATAATAATACTAGCCGACAAATTTCGCTGCGAAAATTTCAAAATCAAATAAACAACTTATTACAGAAATTCACCACGTTATCGTTGATGTTGTTGTTATTAGTTATCACATCGTTATCGAAATTTTCTCGTTATGTAAATATGAAAAATAATAATAAAAATCGTCGACTAACAGCCAATATAAATAATAATAATAATAATTATAAATATAAATTAAAATTAAATAATAATGATAAGATTGTTAAAAATTATGTATTTTTAATTGGTTTATGTGTTGCCACAACAATACTTCCATTAAATTTAGTTAATGCAGCATCACCATTTCAAAATACCCAAAAGCATACAAATCATAATAACAATAATAATAATCATGGTACTGGTGTCGGAGTTGGTGGAGGAGGATATTCATCGTCATCGTCAGCTGTATTAACACCGTCACCATCATTTCCTGTCTCATCAGCGGCATCATCATCGGAAACGGAATTTTTATATCCATCATCACAATCGGAGGAGAGTTTCGATGATGATGACAGTTCATTACAATATTCGATTCCACCAAATGGTGAGTTTTCCAATAAAAATATAAACAATTTTTTAGTATTAATTATTTTTTTTAATAAGTTTAATATTAAGTTTATCCATGAATATGACTTCTTTTTTTTACCTTTTGTTTTTCTATAAATGACGTATCTGGTATCCGGCTTAAAATAGTTTCGACTTTTGCTGGCAGATAGTTAAATGTTTATTAAGGACTTTTGTAAAATTTAGCAGAGATTAAGCATCATTTGTCATAATTAAATTTTACGACAAACTGGAAGGATCATAATACTATCCTTACTTTAGATAACGCTGCAGTCCGGGGTGGATTTGGGTCTAAACCAACAAGCATCTCAAGTCAGCTCGTGCCTTTGCCAGCCGGCTCCAGTTTTGCACACGAAGTTAGTCGAGGTCCCTTCAAACCATCTCAGGGTATGAATTTGAACCTTTTTGTCTAAGTCGATGTCGCTGTATAACTTGTATAATTCTTAGTTGTATCTTCCCCTCCATTCCTCTTCAATACAAACGAAACCAAAAATAACTCCAAGAATTTTTCATTTCAAAACAACCAAGGGTTTTTTTTTATCCGCCTTTGATAATGTACGTTCTTCTGCGCAGTATAGCAGGGCTGGGATTATGAGGGTTTTATATAAATTTAACTTAGTTATCCGTGAGAAGGCTTTGCCACTCAATTACCTTCTTAACCCAAGAAACAACGGTTAGCAGGAGTGATTCTTCGCTTGATCTCAGCGCTGTTATTACTTGATTTATTTATCCACTAAAAGCCCACTGCGTTCTTCAAATTATGTCAATGTCGTCGGCGTACGCGAGTAGTTGTCTTTTCAAGTATGATGTTCAAGAAAACACATGACATCGCGTCACCTTGACGTAGTGCTTTTCTAACATCAAAAGTCTTGGTACCATGGAGCAGCGTGCATTTTCCTTCATCATCCTACACAGATGGATGAGTTTGGCAGTGATGCCAAAATTTGACATGGCTCTGTAAAGCTTGTCTCTATAAACGCAATCATAGACGACTTTAAAACCGATGAGAAGGTGGTTAGTATCGATTTGTAGCTCCTGGGATTTTTTTTCCAAGCTCTACCGCATTGTGAATATCTGATTCATGGTGGACTTTTATAATATAAAACCACACTGATACGAATTAAGCAGATCGTTGACAAAAGGTTTAAGGCCTTCATATAATATGGCAGATAAAATCTTATACGCGATGTTGAGCAGACTGATACCCTGTGGTTGGGGCAGTTCAGTAGATCTCCTATCATGAGCATCGGTAAACGATGCTAAGGTTCCAATCGTCGGGCATACTTTCATCCGACCATACCTTGTAGATTAGTTGATGTATGCCTCGTACCAAATCATCCCCAGCTGCTTTAAATACAGTGCTTTGCAAAAGTATAACCGTATATGTAAAAAGGCCTTTTCCAAGAAACTCTAAACGGATACAGGCCCTTTATTGTTTTGTTATTTTATGTCATCGATTAACAAGTAATTAGGCAAAAAAAAAACCCCGATATTTTCTTTTGCGATTTCCAGCAATAAAAAATTGTTTTATATAAATAATAAAGGGCCTGTATCCGTTTAGAGTTTCATGGAAAAGGCCTTTTACAGGGTGCGGTTATACTTTTGCAAAGCACTGTATACGGGCAGTTAGTTCATCGGCTCCAGCACCCTTCTTGGATTCAAAGTTAGATATTGCTGTTTTCACCTTTCTTTGGAAGGGTGAACAGAATTGTTGATCATCGTCGTCCGACTTGAATGAAACATTCTGCCTGACAGCGAAGTTTTGGTCGACACCACCGTTTAACGGTCTGTAGTGTAAATTTTCAGCACCGACTGAGACCCTACTAATAGATTTCCTTCTTCATCCCCACATGCTTCTGTTCGAGCTTTGTAACCTTGGCATACTCTTTTTACCAGAAGGTAAAACATTCGAACATCATTCCTCATATAACACGTATCCATGGACTCAATTTCGTGCTTTTCATATCTTTCCTTCTTCTTTCTTAAAGGTGGTGTTCTTCCCTTCTCTCCTGCTTTTATCCAAATATTTTAAATAAATTTTAAGCCAATCGACAAAATATCAATTGAGTTCAAAAAATATTCTGATTCTATGAACTGTTGGTAAAGTTTGTCTTTGCAAAAATATCTATATATTGTTGCAATTCATCTGTGAAAGAGAAAGTCGTTCTTTCTCAATTATTCTGTTGTTCCTTTAGAACACAAGTTTTCGTATAGGCACAGTAGCTAACGTTTTCTAATTTTGGATAGTAGCATAATTTCTAGTTTTTGAGTAGTATTTTGAGGCAAATAGTAGCAAAACTTTAAAAAAATTTTTTTTTAATATAACAAGAAATTTTGCGAAAAAGGAAAATTGCGCGGAATAAATTTTCGGGTTTTGTGTCTGATTAAACGTTAGTACCCAGAAAAATTTTACCTAGCACTGTTTTAAGGCTTGTCTAGGGACATTGTGTCTGTATTCAACTAAGACTATCTAATTAAATAGATACTAAAAATCAGTTTACCAATTGCGGAGTTGGATACTTATATCTTAGATCTGTCAGTCGGATTGCACTAAAACGAGTTCGTCATTGTACGCTTGGATATCGAATAAACATTTTATCTGGATTGCAAAAGACCTTTCTACCCTGTCTTCCCAAAGTAAGTAATAGAAAATTTGTGGACTACTTAAAGATGAACCCGAATTCATAGCTCTAAAATTGCTATGGGCATTGGCGTATTGTTTTCAAAAATACTAGAACTACAATACAAAAATACTAAAACTCCGTTTTCAAGTGGAGACTCGAAACGAAACTATCCACTCAGCCTCAATAACGGTAATACCACGAAATTGTGTTATCATTTCTGCTATTGAGGTGAATTTAATCTAAACTCTGCTGGATCTATGATCTAAGCGGAATGGTGAGTAATGCAGCGACTGAAAAAATGACAACGAAAGGGTCTGCCGATCGACAGTAAAGTAGTGCAGAAAATCTTAGCGAAACAAATAGCTGGTGAAAATCAATGATCACATGAGCTATTGTCAAAGTATAAACAAAGCAAACATTTATAATAAGACAGGAAATTACCTATATATATTATTTTAGGTATACTTACGGGAAATAACCTGCTAAGGTTTCACACTATGAAACTACATTATGACCTAAGGTTTTGTCGGTAAGAAAAATACTTTTTCCAGAAGATTGAAAAACTGCCTGATAGGGCGTTGGCTGCACATGTTTGCCAGCGTTCTATCGTTTGCCAAGACAATCGGATGGTTAATGATTTAATCTAAACATGACCCGATAAGTTGTGCAGGTGTCTACAATACCTATACGAGTAGATATCACAATGAATCTTTGACAGAGAGAATACATACACATTGTTTTAATTTTGGACGTCTAAACAGGATTCTGTGGCAACAATATCGCGATCCCGCTGAAACGCGCAAAAACTCATAGCACAGTCCCAGGCTCAACTTAAAGGTTAGAAATTATTGAATTCACTGAGCTAGGTACTTGAGCTTGACTTTCTGATTCTAATTGAGCCGTTCCTTTTGTTTGTGATGTTATTTTAACAAATCCGCCACGGATAAAACGATAATATTACCTGGGCTCTATTCCACCAAGCAACTTTTTAGCTTTTCACATAGTACTTTGCGATTCATTTAGAAATGATACTTTTCACCAATGTTATAAAACAGTACGCTAACTCTAGAATGTGCAAGGTTTACAATAAAAATTAAAAGTGTTACGCAAATTTGTTTGGTGGAATAGGGCTCTAATCAGAGAATGTATCTTTTTACAGCAACAAAAAGTTACCAGAGCATATAAGATAAATTCCCCATGAGATTTGACAGATGAGTATCACAAAAGTCAATACAAGAAAATTTGGCGTTTCATCATAAAAGTCGTATCTTGAAAAAAGGACATCTCGCTTGACTAAAATATTCGCGCTGTAATCTTCCCCAGGGTAACCAGAGGGTAACATAGTAGCATGTGCATTTCTAGGTTAGAAAAATACTACAATGTATTTTAGCAACTTCGGCAGAGCTGCCAATTATTTCCCATTTACCTAAATTTTATGAGAATCTATATTTGTAATGCTCAAGTACACAAGTACAATAATAAATAAAATTGATTTCGAAAATTTAGCTTACAGCTTCGTGCAAATAAATGCAGCAGCTCTCGAGACATGAACCTTCAAACAGATATACGAGTACACACGGAAAGCCGTATTGGCACAGATACCATTTCTCGAAACCAATGCCTCCAGCTCAAAAATAAACATAAAATATATACAAATTTGTTTAACAGAATATTCATTTATTAATTCTTTAACAAATTGCAGAAAAAAAAATTAATGCTCAGCTTAATAAATAAATAAAAAAAAATTATTAATCAATCAGACTTCGTTTTTCCAAGGAAAAAAGTATTGGCACAACATTCGTTTTCAACTATCAAGTCTTGTTCTTTGTTCCTACTACAAGAAAATACGTTTTGTTATTCTTCCTGAGTGCTCTGTGAATTACCGTTAGTCGAATTTTACGCATTGTCATTCAAGAGCGTAGTGACAAAGGCGAAGCTTGGCAGGCAAAGGAAAGAAACTACTTTGTGTGAAAGAAAAATTATTTTGGACTTCCGTTCCAAGGGAAAAAATTGGTGATATAGTGGGCAAAAGCTCTCTGAAAAAGAAGAAAGATCCATTGTGAAAACTATTAAGAAAACTTCAAAAACAACTTCTTCAGAAATAGCAGCACACTTAGCTGAGAGTTTCGATAAAACTATTATACCCAGAACGGTGCGAAATATCATCCACAAGGCTGGCTACAACGTCAGAATACCCAGACAAAAACCATATATTAATAAAGTTAACCAACACAAACGTATTGACTTTGCGAAATCATATGTCAACCATTATGTGGACTTCTGGAGTAAAGTAGTATTTTCTGATGAAAATAAATTAAATAATTTTCGCAGCAACGGCCGAGTATTAGTATGGCGAAAAGCAAATACAGCTTTAGACAAAGAAAACCTGCTACAAACGGTAAAACATGGAGGTGGCGGAGTGATGAGCTAGTTGGGGAGCTAGTATTCATCGACGGTATCATGGATAGAATGGTTTACATGAATATCTTGAAAGAAAACCTCAAAAAAGTGCTGAAAAGATTGGTCTTGCGAATAATTTCTATTTCCAGCAAGATAACGATCCCAAGCATACCGCTCATATATCATAGTCCGTGAATGGATACTATACAAAACTTCACACACTTTAAAGACGGCACCACAATCTCCAGACATGAATCCAATCGAGCAATTGTGGGATGTGTTGGAAAAACGTATTCGTAAGCACCACATTGCCAACAAATCCCAATTGAAAGAGATACTCGCTGATGAGTGGAGCAAAATTAAACCCGATGTCACTAAAAAGCTAGTTTTTTTCAATGTAAAATAGATTAAAAGAAGTTATTCAGAGAAAATGTATTGCAACTCATTATTAATTTCTATGTATTATATAATTTAGTCCAGTAAAATATGAACTGTGTCAATACTTTTTTCCGCAGAAAAAACGAGGTCCCATTGATTAATTTTTTTTTTTTTTATTTGTTAAGCTGAGTGTTAATTTTTTTTCTGTAATTTGTTAAAGAATTATTAAATGATATTCTGTTAAACATATTTGCATACCTTTTTTGTTTATTTTTGAATTGGAGGCATTTGTTTCGAGAAATGGTGTTTGTGCCAATACTTTTTTCCGTGGAATGATGCTAATAGTAGAACTTTTTTTTCTTAATTTAGATGGTCGTTCTTAAAAAATATTATACTCGTATATTCCCAACTAAATATTTGGGTTGGTATAATGGCCTAAAGGCAAAATAGCGAGAAGGGAAATCTTATAAACTATTGAGCCGTTAGACGTAAAGTCTGAAATATGAACCAGAGTTGAATTTAACTAAACTGCAGTTAAAGTAAAAATTTTTTTTAGTTAATATTGGAAATTATTAAATATTATTTATTGTTAAAAATATTTTTCAGATTCCAAAAAATGTATAGTTCCGTTATTTTTACTTCATCAGGTATCAAAAAAAAAAAGGAAAGAAATGGCAAAAGAGGTATATTATCTTATTAAAAGAGATATATTTCCTTATCTCTGAACTGGACTGAACAAATTTTTAAAAATTACAGGAAAGTTATTTTGATTTTAATGCATAGTTTATCGGTTTTCGATAAACTTACACAGTAGTAGCAGTAGTATTTGCTTTTTCCGAACAGCCGAATAGTTATTTACACATGGAAGACGAATCTTTTGTAACATTAGTTTAATATATAAAAATCGGCTCAGCCGTTTAATCAATAGAAGGTAAAATATGCATATATTATATAATTAACATGCCACATGCATCCACATGAGACATATGTATGTATTCTAAATCTTTCTTTAACACTACTTGTTTCATATCTAGTAATATATTTATTGTTAATTTTTTTGAACGACTAACAGTTCACATTCTCAATAAGTTTCACCGAGCATACAGATCAACCTTATGATCTGTATTAAATGAACTTCCCCTAATTGAGCAAATATTCTTATTCATTGAACAGCTCCTGATCGTAAATTTCAAAATTACGTAAGCTTTACACTTTCAAAACCCCCCTTCATATAATTCTTCCATAAATAGCAAAGTTTAAGCCATTAGAAGAACGTTGAGGGAACAACAACGCAAAAGTCACCATCCATTAAGGCGGTAACAAACAAAGTGGAAGAGTGGCTGCATCTCCAGCAACATTCTGAACGAAAGGACAACTACTACGACTAAAGTTTGCAATCTACACTTTATTCGTGAGTGTTTATGAGATCGTTATGTGCAAGGATGATGTAACTAAGGAACTATAAATGACATAAATTTTGCTTTAGGTTGAAGTGAAGATGTGACATAATCAGATGCATGCAATATGTCGTGTAACGTCACTCAATCCGAGGAAGCAAGTTTTATAATAAAAAAATAAAATAACAAATCTGAATTATACACTTTTACAAGATTTAATAGGCAACACTAATTGCTAGTGATGTAAGGACTCTCAAGGAAAATTAAAGTGGAAAAGGGTTTGTCATGACAGTTCATTTTGTGACACTTGTGAAAAGTAATGAAATGGGGAGCAACAACAGACACAGAGGGTGGATGATTAATTGTAATTATACATTGATTTCGATTACTTGTTGTAATTGATCTGCTAAATATGGAGACAAATAAATTAAAGATGAATTTTTGTTGTAGATTTCACAAACAATTTGGGGACTCGGTTATATTATTGCTGTAAGTTTACGCTATGTGACGAACAATAAAGGAACCTTTCAATTAATACCCTAGCTATTAACTATACAACTACTTCTATACGGAGTTTGTTCATATGGAAGACAATGGTCTTAAGTAATAGAAATAATAAAAGCAACTCCTTAAGTCGATGTCAGTTAGGTGATCGTAAGCTGCATTTCAAATTTCGTAGTAACAAAACGGATCAAACAGAAGTCAAATTCAGTATAGTTTGATTCATTTTCAAATTTTCGCTATTCTGAACTTGTACTACTGACTTTTGACAAATTGAAGAAATCGAAGAATCAATTCTGATTACGGACTAAAAATTCAGCACTATTAAAGTATCCTAAAGCATGTAATCGCTTTTTTGTAATTTGTTCATTATTCGTTTTATAATGAATAATATCCAAATCACGTTAAATTTGTTCATCCCCTGATATTGATTGTTACTTTAAACTGTTTCCTATTTTAGGAGTGACATTAGTATTTATTACTACCGATTTGGAGGTAATTTTAAGAAAACGCGAATTTAAATATTACTAAGGGTCAATAAGTCAACGAATCTCAGAATCTATCAAATAACTCTGAAGGCGTTGTTGTCCTTTGGAAATAAAGCAAAAGTTGATTCTAACTCTAACACTACTCCATAAATGTTGACTCCAATATAGGAAATAGTTAGAATCGAGTTATTATTATTTAAGTTGAATCTTAACTGACAGACAAAATATTTTTTTTCCAAATGAATACAGTGCTTTGCAAAAGTAAGTAAAAAGCTTTTTCCAGGAAACTCTAAACAAATACAGGCCTTTTATTATTTTTTTTTATTTTATGGCTTCAATTAACAATTAGCTAGAGCAAACAAAAAAAAATCCCCGATATTTTCTTTTGGGATTTCCAGCAATAAAAAACAGTTTTGTCTAGCTTGCAAAAGTATAACCGCATTACATTTTTCTCAATAATAATATGGTACCTTAAATATGGTACCAAGTTCTCTTTGAGTAGTTGGGTGTAGTCTGCACTATTCATTTTTGTGGAGGTAAAGGCAAGTGAAACCTTACTGCAAGCGCAGAAAGCCCCCCATACTATACAACTTCCACCGCCGAAGTTTCTCTTCGGAAAAAACCTTGGTTCCTTCCGTAAATCGTTCAAATATCCATTAAAGCCGTCTATTGCCATTAATTAATTAAACTTCTTTTCGTCACTAAAAATAATCTTTAAAAAAAAATATTGTATTAGATTAAGACATTTCAAATTGAAAAAAAAAAAGAAGAAATGAAAACAATGTTACTTACGGTTTTCCAATTACGATCCATGTTGTTACAAGTGAATTCCACTCTCTTTTCCTTGTGGGCTGCTGTTAGACATGAAGCAGTCACCATTTTGCTTCGGACGATTAATCCGCTGCGTTTTGTAGTAGGCGAAACGGTCGTAACCGAAACATCTAAATCTAATTCACTCCGAATTTTTGACAATGAACGCACCGAATTGGACGAAGGCTTTATTATTCGCCTTTGATCGCGACTTGTAAGCTTCTGTGGAGGGCCAGGTCGGATTGCTTTGCCATAAGACTCCGGGTCTTGTAAAAAATTTCGAATGACACGCTTCGATCTTTATATTTTCTTCGTGATTGCTCTAAAGCTCAAACCAAAACCTCGCGAAAAGCCAGAATTTTTCCCTTTTCTACTTCCGTTAAATGCGTACCACGCGGCATTCTTATTTCTCAAAATCACAATAAAAACTGAATGAAAATTGCAGAGAAATTTCAGTTTTTATATTGTGCGGCTATACTTCTACGAGCTAGACAAAACAGTTTTTTATTGCTGGAAATCCGAAAAGAAAATATCCGGGATTTTTTTTTGCTCTAATTACTTGTTAATTGATGACATAAAATAAAAAAATAATTAAGGGCCTCTATCCGTTTAAAGTTTCCTGGAAAAGGCCTTTTACAGGGTGCGGTTATACTTTTGCAAAGCACTATAGTATGGATTGCAGTCAATTAAACTGAGGTTATTGAGAAATATGAAAATAGTGACTTTTATTAAGTTTATTTAATTTTTACAAAATGCTGGAGGGAAGTCAGACTCAACTGACAAAACTGACTTTTAAAATTTATATTAGAAACGACTTTTTAGCTGTTATATTCAAATTATTGAACTAAGTTCACAATAGTGTAAATATAAACATAATTCACAATAGTTATGGATAGTTGACCTTTAGATTCGTTTCATTTCTAGGAAATATTATGGGGAACTACAAATTTTGAAGAAAAAAAAAAAAAAAAAAAAAGATTTTCTCGAGAACGGCTTCAACCATTTTGATCAAATTTCATGCTTGAGTTGGTGTGGGCATATTTTTTCGAAAAAAGTCGTACAACGAATTTCTAAAAAATGGTTATTTCTTGAATACGACTCGAACGATTTTGTTGAAAACCGACATTTAAGCAATATTTGACATATGCAAGGACATTGCATACTTAGTTCAGAAAATTTTTAAAATAAGATTATTTCTCTCCAACGTATTTTTAAAAAAGTACTTATTGCTTAAATTTTATTTCTGAGTGCATGCAACACCACATACATATCCGCAGGTGCAAGTCCGTAGGCTCAATCGTGCTTTTTTTTTTTTTTGTTGGGGTACGCCCCGTCACCTGCTAAAGTTTGATTATTTAAACAATAATTTTTCAGCTATGACGAGTTTTTGAAGCCAATATTAAATTTCAATGCAACAAAGAGCATCAATGCAAAGATCTAAATGGATATTTTTCAAAATAATAGTACAAAATCTAAAGGAGCAGTACAGTAGTATAGGATGCCCGATAGTAGTATAAATATTGCTGTAGTAGTAAAAACGACAGCACTGGTCAGAAGTTATAAAAGCTTCCAATTTATGTTTCCTTTGCTATGTTATCGGTAATGTAAATGTTAAGGTACAGCAGCAGAATTACCAAGCGGATTTCCCGTACTCATAGCATGGAGACAGGAAAATACAGTTTAAAGTCTTCTTGCCTACGCTAAATTATAAATCAAAAAAAAAAAAAAAAATCGATTATGAAATTTGGGGGTAGTTCGACGTTCGAGTAAATGAACAATGACTTTGTTTGTTTTGTCATTTCTAACGTCTCTGAGGTAATAATGAAACAATGTATTGCTTGATTATTACCTCATGCACATATACCTATATAAACCTTTAAAAATATCAACTGTAGGACCAACCGAGCTGAGTGTAGTGAAAACAACTCTAAATGATGCATTTGAACTCATATCATTTGAATCTAGTGAAAACGAAGTATAAGTTCTTCTAAAGTGCGATTTCTCAATTCAAACAATTTCCATTTAGGTGGGCTGAGTTTCTATTATGTTTTTTGTTTTAGCGCTATTCATTCGCCTTTTTTGGTGTAAATTTGGATATATTAAAATAAGTAAATTTCTGCGAATAGTGGAATAAGTAGGCATTTTGATATGAGTTATTACAGGGCATCAAAGTAATCTGCATGTGCTGTTTTATTTATTGAGTGACTCAGTCTAGTAAATAAGCTTCATTGACCTAAATATTGCGTAAGGCCATGTCCTTCATTAATGGCCAATAAAATTAAATTGATTCAATTAAATACCAACACACTGATTGACACACATTTTATTGAAATCTTTTTCCAGGCCACATAACTAAAACACAACGCAAACACTTAAATCCAATCCGTCTATCCTGCAAAAAAAAAAAAACTATCGCAATTGCATTCCACACACAATAAACTATATATATAGTATCTGTCCCCAACAATAAAATAGAGTCACGAATTTATGTTAAACGCGCAACAGAATTTCACTCGCATTATTATCACTATAATATACTCGTAATTATATAGAGGAGAGCACACTACGAGTACAAGTACTATAGTAGTATGTCATGCTTGCACGCATTACTCCTCCCTAGAGTAGTCACCCAATCGAGTAAGTAATCAATTTTTCTAGAGTAACTTCATTTTTGGCAATGGCAGTTCAAAAAGGGATTTCCATACGTAGCTGACGAACAAACTATGTCCAACAATCGGTGGTAATGATTTTCAATTAAATAGAAAATATTTTAAGGAGGAAAGGGAGTGTGAGTGGTGGTAATGGGTGACTGCAATTCACTTGCTTGGAGTGCATGTATTTAGTTGCATGACGGGCCTGTGGTTGTTTTGTACATTTTAATTGTCACTCATTATGTAGTTAGTTGTGGCGACCACGGATGTTTTTGAAATGTTTAAATCTAAATGTATCGTATGTGGTTTTAGATTTGGATTAATAAAACCACTAGGGGATGATAAGCGGATTAATGTATGTATGGGGAATGCAGCATTTGGTTGTTAATTATACCAAGGGAAGTGTGTAATAATAAAGTGGAATTTGACCGAAGTTAACACACTTGCCATATAAATAGGAATTTTGATGAAACCCGACAGTTTGACACATTTTGTGATTATAATTTCATTGATAATAAAATGTCTGTCTGTTTGCGACGATATGTGGATTTTTATTGGAGACAAATTCAACTTCAAACTGGAATTGGAAATATTGCTGCATGTACATGAAGTAATATTGATGGCTTTGGACATGTTAAAAGTAGGAGAAGAAATAAACTTTCAACAACGATTGATGGTGGGTTAATTGTTTCCTTAAAAGCTTTAAGAACAAGTACAGAACAAACAAATTGTTAACGTTTCTTGGCAACACATTAAAGAACTACCATGAAATGATGAGCACGCACCATTCTTTTGAAGCCACTGATAATGTGCATGACGTAAATTTGCTTGTATTTACTGCTTGTCGGTAGACAAGTGACAATGATCAATCAAGGTGACTCCAAAGACAAGATGGTTTATGTAAATTAAATATCATAAGTTTGTAGTCCAGTCATGAAATTATTTGGTTGTTCATACTAAAGAAAAAATAATTGATTGGGCTAGTATGTTATGATTTTATATTTTCTACCCACGTAGATGTTGTTGATTTTTGTTGTCTTGCTTTAACTGCAGAATTTACACATTCTGGGCTCCATACCATGATCTGCTGTTTCGTTTGGGTTTTAGAACCCAGATTCATAACCTATAACAATTTTATTTCGAATCTTCGTTTCAATTTTTTCCAAGAAATTGAAATATTGTGCAAAACGATCAAGAGACATTTTTTTATTTGTTCTTTGCTCATCAGATTTGTTTGAGTGTATGATTTTATATTCGTGACACAGACATGGCATTCAAACCCAGTTAATCACCATAATTTTCCGAGACATTCTTGGATCTTCGTAAATTTTTGTCTTCCCCAGGCTCAGGTTTGCATCACCCTCCACATAAGAATGTTTGCATTCGTGGAAAATTTACATTATCTTGAGTTGTCGTCGACATACGAAGAAAATGATAGAGCAACTTTCTTGCTGTGTTGGCGTTAAAGTTTCTACTTTTGTTAGGCCCTCTGTATAGCGTTGTAATCATGGCGGCACGATTTCATGATAATTACTTAGTATAGATGTTTATCTATCTGTAAACCTTCTCTGAGAAATTCCCCATACATATGAAAATTGGGTCAACAGTTCTTAAGTTACAATGTTACAACGTACAAAGGCAGCAAAACATATACATATATATTTTAATAATTTGATATTACTTGGGACTGGGGAGAGCGTGGAGGTATATTAGACTAAAGTGGCTTCCTTCTGTTTTATTCTAGGTAAGATGAGGTAGCCCTTTGTGTGGAAATGAATGTTCTTGTAGTCTACTAACTTTATTAATAATTAGCGAATATTGCGTACTGTTGTTTTTTTTTGGTAATTTTACATCATAGGGCTTCCTCGAAGCATAATAGCTACAATAGCTACACCACTTCCTGATTTCGAAAGAATGAACTAGTAAACTTTTAACATCCCACTGAGTGTAAAATTTGAGTTTAAGAAGTTATAAAATACCGTGTACCCAAAACAGCCAAACAACAACGGAATCATGAAACAAATCGCATCCTGTGTTATAAATTTCCTTCCCGTGCCTGTGACAGCATCCATTTGTGTCGGTATGTTTTTTTCTTTGCATGTGCTCAGTAATTTACAAAACAATTCCCCATGCTCGCAATTCAAAATCAAACTGAACTAATGGCCACCACTTTGAATATTGAAATTATGTGTGCCGGACTGAGTAGTATGAAGGCTATTACGTCGAAGCAAAGCTTTCCAAGAAAGCTTTTTACACACATTTGGCACATACACTAAGAAAATTGGCCAATAATACCACAGTCCGTCGCGTTACACTTTTGACTTACTACACACAAATTGAAAGGACATTCGGTAACAGGAGCGAACCTAATGCGGGAAATTTATTATGTCCCACGGAATCTTGATGTCGCCACCCTTCGTATTTTAGTAGGACGAGGAAGGCAAGCACTGAACTTGGCAAGCATTTTTGGCCCATTAATGCTCATTAGTTGCACACAGCCTCCCTACACGCTCACTTGCGCCCATAAATCCATAAATCCCCACTGAAACATACATTTCGCATTCGCTGTTCCCCTTGCCGATATGGTTTTCTTGGGAAAGAAGGACATGATGCTGCTGTTAGGGGGGTGAGGTAGAGGTTAGGGTATGGGTGATTTAAAATTCAGCTCAACTACTACTGGAACCACCTCGCACACTTGGACGAGCATTTTTTTTTTGTTTTTATTATTATTTTCTCTTTTTAATTGTTGTAGTAAACTTCAAATGAGGTCACACTCTAAGGCATTTATTGTGTAAGAAAGGTGGCTGGGCAAAATGAAGTGGTGGTAGAGGAGGAAGCTGGAAGCGTGATTCGGAAACACTAGATTGGAGGAGAAAAATGGCCAACGAGGAATTAAGTTGCCACCATTGTTATTTGGCTGGCGTGACACGTCCTTTGCGATAAATGGGGAAGGTGGCTAAGTTCGTAACCTTTTTTCTTTTAGGTTACATATGAGTTTTTGGTAGGGACTGGCAGAATTGAAGGGAGGCGATTTTTAAAGTCAGTGATTTTCACTTAATTTTTAAGGAACATTATCGTCGAAATGCCGGACTTGGCGTGTGACTTTTATAGGTGCGACACAATGGGGTTGTAAAAATGTTTTTTTTTTTTTTTTCTAGAGATAAGAATTTCAATAAAATGAAAGGACCTAAGAAGGAGGAATTTTGATAGTCACGAAAGCTATAAATGTCACTCTGAGGTGACCATGTGATAAGAAGCTGTAAAATAGATGGAGGGCACATTTTGCCATAAATCTCAATCGAAAGGCAGTGGCCAAAACGTTGATTCAGTAAATTTTGGAGTTCAAGTCAAGGAATCCATTAGGGGACTCTGAAGGTGCTGTGAACTATGCTCAGGATGAAGTATACCAAATTTAAGGAAAATAGAGAGGGTGGTTGGAATACAGAATGAAAAAGAATCGGAATATCGCCAGGTCGAATCTTAAACGCTTGATCTATTGAAAATAGGTTATTGGTGATCAACGAGGCTTTATCATAGCTGAAGTGTAGTGTAATTCTGTCTGGGATATTAGCATTTGCACCGATAGTGAAGCTGCGATTAAGTCCCTGGTATTGATCCCTTTTTCTATAATTCTAAGACCAGAACAGATTTCCACTTGTGTCTTAACGAGATAACTAAGCAGTTCAATATTCAACTACTCTGGGTGCTTGTGTATACGGACATTTGAAACTGTATGACCGATGAACTCACCAGGCATGGCACAGCTTTACCGAATTTATCGGAGAAGGGGGAATGCACAAGTTATTACTCAATCCGTCTTCATCTAGTGGCAACAGAATATACCTAATTGGGTGTAGTTCTGGGGAATCCGATGATCTTTATGTTATCAGAATTTCTCTATTTTTGTTGTAAAATGCCACTATTCAAAGTTTCCAATTATTATATGACAAAAGGCGTGTACGAGAGTGAAATGATCCTATTTCATTTTTTTCATTTTAAATGCATTTTTATTAAATCAATCCAATTACAACTTAAATGCTAGACAAAAAACGCTTAAAACTAGCTTAATTAACTTATTTATGTTATCCTAACTTACTGGCCTTATGCGGGCGCTCTAAGCTAAACCTAATACTTAAAACTATGTCTTTCGACGTACCTTACTTAATTTTTTATTCGTCTTATTTGTTTAATTATTAATGGATGAATACTAAGAAAAATGTTTAAGGAAAATTAAAGAAAAAACTTAGTGTATGTACATTTTTTTTCTTTTGTTCTTATAATAAAACTTAAAACTGCCTTAAAATAAATCTTGAACTACCTACCTTATCTACCTTATTCTATCTTACTCTAATTATTTTTTTTGTATCCAAGTGCTGAGGAAATTTTTTATTTTTTTTTTTGTTGAGTGGTTAGGATTAACCTGGTTGGATTGTAATATTGACTAAGCATTTGATTTGCGCGGAAAAGGAAAGATATGATCATTACGTTGGCTGCATTTCGGGAACGTTGTGCTCCCATTTTAGGAGAAGTGGTTCAAGCGATGTCGCTCTAAATCACTTCAAAATAAATAAATAAATAGGGTTTTTTTTTCCATTTTCACGCATTGTCCCTGACTCGCCAGTACTTGTACTATTCGCTACAATATAATCGATATCCGTACAAGACTTTCTTAGGTGTTCGTTTGTTCTGGCCTTGTTATATAGTGTTATGTAGTATAGATACATAGTGTGGAAATCTATATTCATCCCTTCAAAACTCCTAGCGTAATGTGAACTCTCTCTGCGAGTCAAGTATGAATGGTTCACCCTCGCCTGGCTAATCCATCAATGGCCTTAGACCCACAGCAAAACAACTCTAAGCTGGTCACACAAATCGGCAAGCTCATTTCAGCACTATTCTGTAAGTTTAGAGGATGTATTGGTTTGAGAGTTGTCTAATTATCAATCGTGCTTCCGGCAAGCCCCGCGGATTGTCAGTAAATCTACCTGAAAGACACTGGCAGAGTCCGGCAGGAGATAGCAGTCTAGCACTCAGATTCGCAACGGCACTTTACAAACTTCGTTTTTAAATTCTCAGGAAGTATTTATAAGGCTGCCAGAAATTGTGCCTTTAGATGATGTTGAACATCATATTATTGATAAGGTTTTTCGTAGAATATTTAACAGGATACAAAAAGTTTAGGCAGCGCTCTTGACCTTTTAAAGGTCTTTATCTTTTTTGAAATTTCAAGATTTTAAACAACATTTCAGCTTTTCAGTTTAATTTGAATTTTAATTCAATTTCCTTGTAAAACGCCTACATAAAAATAGTGCCTTAGTATTATACAAATACACGTTACCACATATATTCTATTAGGTGCCACTAACAACCTTTCTAAGGGTTCAATCCAATGACTACTCGTACTTTAAAGAAATTAAAAAGTGCAGGTGATTACATCCAATGTTAAGGTATTCCATTTTATACCTTACAATTCTGTACTTCATGCGGTCCAGTTCCTAATGAATTTCTGTTCTAGACTGCGTTGTCTTGTTGAAATTCACTTAAAAGCCATGATAAGTAAATTCAGAACACAAAGCTATTTTCTTTCTTGTAAATTGTTGAAAGTCATTCTATTTCTACCTGCTCCCATCAGAATCTTCTATAATAATTATTAAAAGGCAAATTTCCCACGAAGCTTCTGACTCTTTTTGATGGAGGTTGACAGCGGAATTCTCTAAGAAATCCCATTCCAGCCTCCAAGAAATGTCCAATGCTGACATCAGTATTTTCTATTCTTGCACGGACTTCATCCCCGCAATTCATCTAAAAAGGCTTAAACGACTATGTACGTAAGCAAAGCCATTAATGACAATGGTTTTTGGGATGATTCGCCGGCTTTTTTTTTTTTTCTTTTTTGTCGAAACAAAGTGCCACCCCGAAATAACTCACTCACTTCATTCCCAGGATATTACATGATAAATGAAGTTGTCGATCTTATTTCTAAACGACATTGTACCCCAGCGCGCTTGATAGTAGTAAGTGTATCCTTGATTTTTTTTTTTTTTAGATGGCGGTGGCAATAAAACAACGAATTGCAGTGTAGTTTGGTTTTCCTCTGGTTGTTTCTTTTTCTGATCAGAGCTGTTATTCCCCAAAGGCTTCTGCGACCATGATGGTATACCCACACGGGACAGTCATTAAGGATAACATAGAAAAAATTCCCGCAACCTCTCTCCGAGCACTCAGATAAGCTATACAGCATAACTTCGAACTATAACTTTAGGGGGTTGCATGGTGTTGGGATACTTCCGCAAGTCGTTTATTGTTTTTTGCCTGTAAGGGTCTATTTTGTGGCTTGTGAATAAGAACGGAAAAGACCCAGAGAGAGAGAGAGATGAATTAAAAGGAAAGAAAAAGAAAATCTGGAAAAAAAACTTAAAAATACGAGTTAAGAGCTTATTTTTATATCATGAATTGAGGGTTGTTTTCCTGTCCAAGGAAATTCAGCTTTTGTACTGTGAAAACTAGTGGAAGTAAGTTTACGAGGCTGATTGAGTTGTTGTTGGTTTTTTTTGTGACCCTGGATTTGGAAAATTTTACATTGTTTTTGGATTTCTATTTTCTGAATGAATAGTTGCATGCAAACAATAAGTTACTCTCCACCTTCGTTGAAGACAATTCAAAAACAAATAAATTGGATTGGATGGCTAGAAAGAAAAATTGCTGGTTTCGATAGCACCTATCAAATTGAAATTAAGTTTATGGATTTAATTTCATCATCAGCTGGAAATTAAGTATTTTAGAACGAAGGCGACTCTGTACTATTTGAGCTAACTCTTCCCCTATATCAGATAATTAGTACTATCATTACCACTAATTCGTTGAGATAAACTTAAGAAAAACAAAAATAGGTGTGTAGAATCTCAAGAGCCCTTTGACTTTAAAGTGGTGACAGAGAGTGATGTGGCTGAAATTGCTAAAGTGCTTAAATCTTAAATTGGTGTTGATGGCATACACCTTAGATTTACGAAACTTATTCTTCCCTCGCTGTTGAGTCCACTTACACATCTCATTAACCAATGCATATTCTCCAGCCCTTCCACTCTTATGGAAAGAACGCAGAATTACTCCTGTTGCAAAAACATCGTACCTATCCCTACCTACCGACTACCGTCCAATAAGCATACTACCATGCCTGTCTAAAGTCTTGGAGAAAATACTTGACAAGCAAATTAGTCGTTATCTTGATGAAAATGATCTTCTGTCTGAAAACCAATCTGGCTTCAAAGCTAATCACAGCTGTTTTACTGCGATTGTAAAGATACTTGACGATATAAGATCTCAACTTGATAAAGACAGATTAACGGTCCTGTGCATTTGATAGCGTTTCTCATGACAGTTTAGTGATAGAGCTACTCGTTTTACAAATAATTATTTATCAAATAGAACTCAGAGACTGATAGTCGGTGAGGCAATTTAGGAACCCAGAAGCTTTTTATCGGGAGTATTTGTTCATAAATGACTTCCCCAAGATTTTGCAAAAAATGTTTCTTTACACCTCTATGCACGTATGAACAGATTTATTTGTCGAGACCTATTGGCCTTGTTGAAGACCTTGTTGTTAGGATTAATGAGGATCTTACGAAGATCCATGGCTGGTCGGAAACAAATGGTTTTTCCCTCAATCCAGGTAGACATAAGCAATACTGCTCTCAAATATGGAATACAATACACACGACTTTCCCTCTATTTGTGACAAGCTTGGGTTTTAAAGTGAGCACGCATTTGTCTGGTAATGATTGATTGTTGGGCGCATTTATGGAGCTCTGAGAAAACTCTGAATGTTTAGCAGTTTTACTACTGCTAAAACAAGGCTTCGGTTAGCTAAAACATTACTCTTATTCGGAAGATTGGACTCTGCCTCTGAACACAGACTACTTGTGGCATTCAACGATGTGACTCGGTATATCTATGGCTTGCGGAAATATAACTACATATTAGTCTACCATACCAATATCTTAGATTGCACTCTATCGCAGTACATTAGTGCAAGAAATTGTATTTTTCTCTATTTGTATAACAAACTAAACTACAATCAGTCTGCGAGAACGTTGAACAAAATAGCACCTTCGTTTAAATATCTGAATTCATCGCGCCTTTTTTATGTTAATAGCATTCGTATTTGGAATTCTTTGCCAGTAAACATCAAAACAGAGGTTTCACAAATTTTAAAAATGATACTGTAATATGCGAGCTGCGGCTCGAGTAGATAAAACAATATTCTGTGAAATTATTTCTTTATTTTCTAGTCTATAGAACAATTCAGGTTCACACTATACTATTCTTCGCAATTCTTTTCTTACAAGGTCTCTGTCCTCTCAAATCACTTTATCTCCTTTCAATTACTTAATTCACAAATCGAAACTAATTACTTCTTCTTGTTAACTCTCAACTTCCAATTTATCACAAAATTACAACTTCGCCCATTATCACTTTTCTAATCTCTTCGCCACGGTTTTAAAACTACTGCCTCTTCTCGATCGCCATCTGTCCTTATATAGCAGAAGTTTCTGATAGCCAGAAACTTCTAGCAAATTCTTCGACCACTGGAACAAGAAAAATTCTGATGTAATAATTCAAAGATGATAATCATTTCTTGCAGTTATAATTCCCTCTTATCCGTGATATTATCAGTTTCTTTCGTAGACATGAACTGTGGAGACTTAACCGCAGACACGAACCTCGAATGAAAGGACACTTCGGACCAAAATTCTGTCAGAATGAAAAGACACTTCGGAATGGGTTGCATAGTCGTAGGAGCGTAGTTATTATTATGCTACAATACATTTAATTTAACTATTTTTCTAGTCAGTACTAGTTCTCATCTCTCTTTCTCTACCTGTTTGTCCATCTTCTTCCTTATTTCCCACACTTTTTGTCCTTCTATCATCTTTTTATATTATTTTATAGAATTGTTTTTTAAAATATTATTTATTAGCTTCAATATAACATAGGAGGATGGAAAAAATATTGTGAATCATAAGCAACGTCAATGATAGCGAAAAACAAACAAAATTCTCCCCAGTTATCTGGACAGCCACCCTTGGAGTTTACAGAAACTTAATACTACCTGAGTTTCAAACCACACCACTCTGTCTTTCTCTCTGTCTCTTCCCCTTTCCATAAAACGTACGTGTTCTAAGAATTAGTATAAGGGTATTCATATCCCCTTTAACACGTGCAAATTATAAAAAAAAAAATTTAAATGTAACCACCGGTGTAATTAAATAGATATGAAATATGAAATATAAATCAACTAAAAGGACGACGGGTCCCTTAAAGTTTATATACAAATTTTAAAGTCAAAATCTGGTGACGTATGAACGAATAGGCAAACAGAAATAAGTACGAGTAGATTGACATAACTTTCCGTGCTTATCGCAAATATTTTCGAGAATCGATTGTTATTATTTCTCAATGTTTCAGGCCAGCACGCTAGCACGAATTTCGCTTGAGTTCGAATTCTCCTACGACCTGGTCGTGAATCAAACCTGAAAGATTTAGCCTTTTGTGATTCTCAGGTTAGATCATTAACTTTATTTGAAGGAAGCTCTGCATTTTGTCTGCATTATATCTGTGATTCTAGAGACTCTGAAATAATCTGTGACTTTTTCTTAATAATCTGTGAGAATAAATTTGAAACCATAAGGACCGGATAGTATCATCTGTGTCTAACACAGATGATACATTGTTAAGACACATTCATGATAGAAACAATAGCGGCATTGCGTTTTAGTATCCTCTGAAGCCTGTACAATGACTCTGCTGAAACTACAGAAGAAGTTCCAATGGTTTGTACATTTTCACATGTTATCTCTTTGAACATATATATTTTCCCCAATACTCGTAAATAAATAAATTTGTTGCTGCTGTTTTTCATACGAATGGAAGATACCTTTTCATAAGTATTTAAATAATTTAGAAACTTTTTCATGACAACTTTACTTGCAGAAGTTTATCAGTTTCGTTTTATTACCAAAAATTGTCGTCTTCTATTTCCTTTGTACGCATGACATTAAGTCCTATTGAAATAGACGGAAAACGAAAAAGAAATAAAAAAATCTAACCAAAGCAAATCCATACAAATATCACACTCATGTGCTGTTCTGCACACATAATCGATCAACAGCATCCGCTGCTGCACGTCTGTTGGCTAAGATATCCGCTTATTGATGCATAATTTGATGAAGAAATCCATTTTAATAAATACCACATCCCAACTTATTACCTAAATATTTTTCACTCATTTAGGAATGGACTTTTGAGATATAAAAGTTTTTTTTTTTTTAAGTTTTAAATTGCGGAGTATGTACCTATATACTCGTAGGTTCCTTTTTTGTCACTAAACATGCTATAATATCAGAGCCTGGTCTAAATATTTTTTATTCAGTTACAGCCCAACAAGAAATCTTTATAAGAGATGCATTTTGGACTATTTTAAGGGTATCTATTTTAAAATTGATTCCCCTTTTAGGGTATAAAAGGAAATGTGCCAAATTTCAGGTTTCTAGATCCAGGGCGTTCGGAGGTATGTATCATATTAACATTAATCGCGTGCTTAGCGAACCCCGTATGCGCCCGAAGAGAAAGTTTTCGTGTAGCTGCGGGTAGCTGTATATTTCCAAAAAAGTGAAGTTGGAAGAAAGAGACTGAATTTTTCATATTTCGCCTTGCGATCGAGTTTGCTTATATGAATGAGACAGTGTGTGTTTTTTTAATGTTTTTTCTTATATTACTTAGAATAGGTGGGAATGTATTTCAAGAAGATTCGGCGATTCAATTGAATTTAGAGCAGCCATTCATTCAAGAGTATTTTGAAAGCAGAATAATTGTTAGTATGTACAATTTTTGGTTTCAGGTCAAACAATATTTTTTGTTGCGTCTCTGTGTCAGCCTGTTTTACTGTCCCCTAAATCTTTGTCACACATCTGACTCAAGAATCACAGAACCGATTTTGATGAAATTTGTTATGTTTAGTTTGGTGTGGATATGATTGGTGACACGTAGTGTGTTTGCAACTTGATCGTTTAGTAATAAATATGTTCTCCATTCGTCGTTGTAATGTGGCTGAGAACAACTAATTATCAATTGATGGACTTATCCAGGGACAATTCACATTGATGATACTGTTGCTCGTATTGATTTTCCTTTCCCATGTGCGAGATTCTAATCACTTTCGAAAGATTTGGATACGTTTATGAAGAAGATTCACAAAATTTAGGTGTAAATTGATCCAACCTCATTTGTTTGGCGAACAAATTACTAGACGAACAAGTTGCTGACGAACACATTTCTTGATCACCTATCGGAGAACATAACAGTGGCAAACACATTGGATGGATTCAACATTGAATGGGGTTAAATATACCCTTCAAGAATCTTCATAAAGTGCTCTTATTTGATTCTTAGCTAAAAAATCAAATGTGCTAGGGTGCAGAAATCTTCTATAATCTGTTGATTTAAGTATCATGGTCGATGAACTTTTGGCGATGTCTCTAAGTATCGGAATCAATTGAAACAATATTGATGCGAAAGACAACCTTTCAGTATTCCAGTTTGTATTTTGAGGGCACATTTGAAAATGTGTTGGCGTTATAGCTAATTAGTTTGTCTGGGTCAAACATCGAAATATTAGGTCTTGTGAACCCTAAGAAAATTGACTGGAGCATATTTGGTCAGGTTATCAAATCTAAACTTCACAGAACACCCAGCGCGAAAATCGAATCAGTCAAGGAACTTGACGACAAGTTTAAAACCCTAGAAAAAGCCATGGGTACGGCTTTTAAGGTTTCGTGCCCTATTAAGTTCAGTAAGAAAAAATGTCCCTCATGGTGGAACGAAGATCTTTCTAATCTTAGGAAGATTACCAGAGAAATCTTCAAT
The DNA here is from genome assembly GCA_963082735.1 of Pocota personata. Classification (NCBI taxonomy): domain Eukaryota; kingdom Metazoa; phylum Arthropoda; class Insecta; order Diptera; family Syrphidae; genus Pocota; species Pocota personata. The sequence continues at coordinate 143,806,840 of OY720430.1, forward strand.
GTCTGCTATCGACACAAGCTTTGGCTTGCCTAAAAGAATATAAGAAATCCATTAAAAGGGCCAAGTCTCTGGCTTGGATGGACTATTGTCAGTCCATTGAAACCATAAAGGACTCTGCCAGACTGAGTAAGATCCTATCCAAGGAACACTCCAGTCCGTCCTTTAGCAAAAGGCCGGACGGGACTTGGATGGATTCCTCTAGCGAGTCTCTGGAGCTTTTAATGCAAACTTACTTTCCAGGGTACAAAAATGAGATTGCTCACTCAATTTGTCCTCAAGATGTGCAGTCCTCATCTTGGAACGACATTAAGACAACAATTACAGAGGTTAATACCTCTTGGGCCATTTCCAGCTTCTCTCCCTATAAATCGGCTGGACTTGACGGCATACTCCCGGTAATGCTGCAAAAAACATTGGATCAGGTGGTCTCTTGGCTAGTTCCGATCTATAGAAGCTGCATTCTTCTAAACCACGTCCCCCTGAGTTGGAGGCGTGTTCGTGTTGTGTTTATTCCGAAAGCGGGGAAGCGGGAGCATGAATCTGCAAAGGATTTCAGACCCATCAGCTTGTCATCTTTCCTCCTTAAGATGTTGGAACGTATATTAAACACGCACATCCGTAATACAATAGATACATCCCTTCTATCAAAATCTCAGCATGTGTACACTAAGGGGGCGATCGACTGAGACGGCGCTCCATGAAGTTGTGCGTACGATAAAAAAGACAATACACTACAAACAATTTACTCTTGCCACCTTTTTAGATGTTGAAGGTGCTTTCAATAACGTTAGTACTAAATCGATTCAGGAAGCTCTGTCCCAACTGGGTGTAGGGGAGTTTGTTAGCAAGTGAATAGTGACTATGCTAAAAAACAGAATCATTCAATTGGCACTCGGTAATAGTGTTTCCACCATATCCGTTGTAAGGGGAACTCCTCAGGGTGGGGTTATCTCTCCTCTTCTTTGGCTTATGGTAATCAACAAAATTCTGTATAGGCTTGACCGAGACGGAGTCAAGGTTGTCGCGTATGCGGATGATGTGGTAGTGTTGGTAACGGGGATGTTTCCTTCTGTGATCAGTGAGATTATGGAAGGTGCCGTGGATAAGATTAGCACATGGGCCACTGAATGTGGACTTAGCGTCAATCCTAGCAACACTGAACTGATGCTCTTTACCACAAAAACCAAAATACCGGCTCTCACGCCTTCTCGGCTTAATAACCAATTACTCTCGTTATCATCTAGTGCTAGGTACCTAGGTGTGGTACTCGACCCTAAAATAAGCTGGAAGCTTAACATTGAACAGCGGGTAAAGAAAGCCTGTGTGGCTTTTTATGCTTGTAGCAAAATATTCGGTAAGAAATGGGGACTCCGTCCGAAGATGGTCATTTCTCACTCATCAACAAAGTACAAAGGGCTGCGGCTCTAGGTGCTACAGGGGCGATGAGAACATGCCCAACTGAAGCCTTGAACGTAATCCTTCACCTTATACCACTCGACCTTCATATAAAGTACATATCAGCATGTAGTGCGGTCAGATTAAAAGAAACAGGTAGCTGGTGCGATAGTCTTTACTGCCACAATAGCATCCTTAATCTGCTACCTCGGGAGTTCGCAATGTTGTCATGGTGAGATTCCCTTCTAGGGCGGAATGGAAATGTGGCGCGGTGACAAACGAGTTCAAAACAACCATTTTCACTGACGGGTCGAAAATGGAGTGCGGAGTGGGGGCGGGAATCTTTTCTGAATTCCTCAATATCTCTAGTTCATTCCGTCTACCCAATTCATGCAGCGTATTCCAGGCGGAAGTTCTTGCTGAGGAGGAGATGGCACTCCTCAAACATACATCGATACAACTTAACACCATAGCCATTTTCATTGATAGCCAGGCAGCTATCAAAGCCATCGTATCTGCGACTTCCTCCTCCAAACTTGTTGAACGATGCAAGGAGGAGCTTGCCGCACTCGGTCATCGGTCTAGGATCAGCCTCATCTGGGTGTCTGGTCATAGTAACATTGTCGGAAACGAAAGGGCTGATGAATTGGCGAGGCAGGGATCTGCCCTTGATTGCTCCCACGCGGAGGAGGTCAACATTCCTTGCAGACGCTGGTAATAGATGGCGAGGGTTGCAGAACTGTGTCATATCCAGGCAGATGTGGCCCAAGTATAACTGGCGCAGAACACAGGAGCTTTTAAATAGAAACCGGGCAGATATTGCTAGAGTTCTGGCAATTAGCACTGGCCATTGGCCCATAGGGGTCCACGCAGCCAGACTGGGCATTACTTTTAATGCACTTTGTCGTAGCTGCAATATGACCAACGAGCCTGAAACAATCCTTCACTTCCTTTGTAAGTGTTTGGCCCTTAGTAGGCTCAGACACCTTATACTTGGCAGACACCTCTTTGATAATATTAGTGAGTTAGCGGAAACAAGCATCGGGGACGTCATCAGTTTCCTCAATGCCACGGGGTGGATTTAAATAATTTTTTCTCTCCTTTCCCAGAAGTCCAACGTCAGTTTTTACAACAAATTAGGTCACTTGAGTTGTGGTATTAAAACGGCACCTCTGCGCTAATTATGTTTCAGCGTGGATTGCTGTCACAGCCACACCTACCTACCTAGGTTTTGTGAAGCAATTAAGATCCATTCGTAAACAGACAATCTGTGATCGTTCTTGAAGAGATTTTTGTTATATGTTTAAGAGTTTGACTTGCATTTATTTCGTTAATGAAGTGGCTGCAGACTTTTAAGTGCTTCATACTGTAGGACTTATATAATAAAACATGATTATTAGAAATCATGCGGATTTGTCAGTCGGTTTTGGGGAAAGAGAATTCGAAATACAAACGTAAAAAACTTTGGTCATTTCAATTTCAACTTTAACTTTCGAATCATTAAAATTCATCGTTTGTCACTTAAACTGGCTTGGATTCGGTACTCACTCAACACCATAATCGCCAACAAGCTGCATCTAGTTACAAATTCAAAATTGGTTAAATGTCCTTAAACTTCTAATTTTGTTGATAGTAATCACATATTCAAAATTTAGGATAGTATGTATGTAGTCATAATTATATCCAACCGTGTTGAAACAACAGAAGGAGATACAGAAAATACATGTAGTTAACACTTACGATGCTTATGATATCGGAAAAAAACTCTCATCTACTTTCGAATAGGTAATGCGAAATCATCCTTTAAAGTACCACCCTCGGAGCATATAGCAAGCATCTGCTGCATTTGGTTTCATATTGTGCACCACCTTCTCAATAATGATAAACTGGTATTATAGCGAAACCCAACTATGATTACCATAAAAATAAAAACCTCCTCTTTCAATATAACCAACCCTCAACATATCAGACCATCAACATCATCATCATCGGCATCATTATCGCCATCACCGTAGTTGCTTTCACACTACAACTCATCGTCATTGGGCGACTCCCAAGTTATCTGCTGTGGGCTTAGCCTCTCTTGCAAATGACTTGACAGACAACCACTTTCATCCTCTTTTCGTATTAAATTCCCTAGTCTTCTAGGTTTCTCTTCTTCCCTACTATGTCGAGGAATCTGACACAGTGAGCAAAAAATTAAATAATCTGGAGGACGTTATAAACACATTTTTCCGCCCGCAAAAAAATTTCACCTCATGTCTAGGACACTAGGATGCATTGCGGTCTTTTGATTCTGGAACACGAGAAGGTATCAGTGCAACACACAGTGGTTATAATATTCTCTCCCCATCTGTTTGCGTATTTTTTTTTTACTTTACTCTTCTCCTATTGCAAATAAAAATGGATCATGTCACAGTGAAAAGAAAGAAAAATTGTGGCAAATCAGGAGAGAGAAAAAGGATAATTTGTATGATGATGGTGAAATATGTTGACGTCCTTACACAGCAAAAGAAAAGGGGGAACACATCTGCAGTGCAAGAAAATTCGGTCGGGTTGTGCTTAATTTCTATTTTTAGTTAGTTTGTTGGGCTAATTTTAAAATAAGGCGAAATATTCGTACTTCTTTCTCCTGTGGAAGTGTAAATATTTTTAAGGATCTTAAAAATAACACTTTGTTTTATTTGGACTTTAATTTAAAATTTCAGTTCTGTGACGAAAGTGAAAAAATAGTGTGCTATTTCTAAAGATAACATTTGGAAGAAAGTACTTAACATGGAGGATAAATTGGGAAAGGTTCTTGTAAACTTGTGATTATTTGCAAGGCATAGTTACTTGGCTATGTTAGCCTATCCAAGCCATGGGATATTTTCCTAGTGAAATATGGAACTCATACTGTTCATTCTGAACAGGCTTTGTGGTTTCGCAGAAGAATTTTGATCCTAAGAGCCTAATTATTGATCTCTCCCTTGTCAGTTAATTAGTTCGTTTAAATTACCGTCAATACCTCTACCCCCTGATACTCACTAGACTTTGACTTTATTGTGAGCGTTAAGGATACGGTGCCGATACCATTCTTCGGGTTGAGTTTGATTCTAAATCATAGCAAGCCTGGGTCACAGGGATCAGCACAAATTTTCGTGTCCATCTGTGACACAGCAGCGTACCATACGATTCCTTTCAGATTAAACTACTGTTTTCCATTTGTCCACGTTTCACTGCATGAAGAGAAAGCTAGTAAGACTTGTGATATAAGCCAAACAATTAAACATTAACGGCGTCGTTATTAACTCAATTTTGATTTCATACTTTTATATTCTTCCACTTTAAGCCCGATGCTCCTAATGTTCGGAAGATGGCTCTGGCACTAGGGAGTGTTACCCTCGAATTGCATGCCCCTTTCACGGTTCTTTGTCGGAACAAATTCAGTGATATCCAGACTTGTCTCCGGTACCTGTTTTTCTTAAGATTGGTTCATTCTATCTTACTCGCTGGATAGCGGTTATGCTTACTGTATAGAAGTAGCGGATCATCTCTTGCTCTTCAGAACGATGTTCTGTTCGCAGGTGTTTCAGCTATAAAAAAAGGTGTTGAATGGAAGTTGGTGATAGGTTTAACAAATTTTCATGATTTTTATGTTTGTTAAAATATAGGTACATAAGAATATGAATCGCGCAATCGGTTTTTTTTTTTGAAGTTTTGCACCATCTCAAGATAACTCTTGACATTACAATAAAATTCTCAAATTCAAACACATTCTTTCACTGCATCATTGTTTTGAATTCCACCAGATTTCAGCTTATGCGCCATGTGCCAGCAGACTACACGCTTTATATTATCACTCCATTCCGCAGAAACCTACGTGCGCATGATCATGGACATGCATGAGGGAGCAAGGACAAGAAAAAGATGTCTCACAGGAGTCACCGAAGAGTTCCCAATCAAAGTCGGTGTACACCAGGGAAGCGTCCTCAGTCCTTTGCTATTTATTGTAGTCCTTGATTATCTGCTTGAAGAAAAAGTGACTGAACCCAAAGTGCATCAGTTAATCTTTGCGGACGATGTAGCTACCATAAGTGAATATCGAACGTCCCTGCAATGAGCAGTTGATGTATAGGTGGATGTTTTGGAGGGAAATGGGTACCGTATTAGTTAAAAAAAGACAGAGTCATTTACTTGAATGGAGAAGTGCTTTCCAAGTGCGAAAAGTTCAAATATCTGCAAAAAACACCAGCATTCGATTGGCCTCAGTGACGAAGTGATCCGAAACCGGGAAGCCTGCCGGTACTTCCTGTGGTCCAACCGACAAACCCCATAGGCGGACCAGTAGGGATGCAGTAAAGTGGGAGGGTTGTGATCCTTCTACTCCGGATCATAACTTCACTGTAAGGAGAAGAAGAAGACGAAGATATTATCACTCCATTACTGGGTTATAATGGTGCAGAAAAGTATAAAAAATGGTGAGGTGATCTTTTATCGGATGTATGAGTAGAAATGGAGTATGGGACAGGTGGTTAATGTTTTGGAGTATTTTGAGTGGATGGTATTTCCTCCATTTCCATCCACATATCATAAAAAAAGTTCAATGAATTGCATGCCTACTATGTATTTCAACTTGCGACCTCATGAATGTCCGCTAAATGAACATAAACGAAACTACATAAATTACAGAATCTTACTAGTAAATGAATTGCGAAATAGTAGCAGTCAAAGTAATTAATTATCATGGAGTTCGAGAATAATTTGGATAGGTTCGGAGATATTGTATTTTTATAAAGACTTGAGAATTAATATGTTATATGTCCGTAATATGTTAACAAAAAAAAAAAAAATTGTGTTTTTCGATTTAGCAAACTTTTCTTTTCCAATACTACCACTTCTTTGTTCAGCCTCTATAAATAATTTACTCCTGCTAATATTTATTTTTTTAATTTTTTTTTAACAAAACTGTATAACACGAACAAAATTTCTAAAAACAAAAATTTAATTTACCACTAATTTCTTTTTCTATTTCTATTCCTTTGTTTGTATCTTTCCAGAAACGGATCATGATAACTTCACAATCACAAAAACTCCCCTATTCCCCACGGACCTCTTTACAAAGGAACAATTAGAAAACGGTGCTGTTATATGTCATATAATTGGTGTTATATATATGTTTGTCGCATTAGCGATTGTTTGCGACGAGTTTTTCGTGCCTTCATTGGATGTGATCATCGAAAAACTAGGTATTACAGACGATGTAGCCGGTGCTACATTTATGGCCGCTGGCGGTAGTGCGCCCGAGCTCTTCACATCCGTTATCGGTGTATTCGTATCGTTCGATGATGTTGGTATCGGTACAATTGTCGGTTCGGCTGTCTTTAATATCCTATTCGTGATCGGTATGTGTGCGCTGTTCTCGAAAACGGTGCTATCGTTAACGTGGTGGCCATTATTTCGCGATTGCTCATTTTACAGTGTTAGTCTGTTGATTTTAATTTATTTTTTTCGTGATAACTTAATTTATTGGTGGGAGGCGCTGGTGCTATTCACCATCTATTTGGCCTACGTGGGATTCATGAAATGGAACCAGCAAATGGAGAGATGTGTTAAGAAAGTCATAACGAAAAATAAGGTGACTCGCGTTCGAAGCACTGATCAACTAATGCCTGCAGTAAGTAGTTGGGAAGTTTTTTGTGTGTTTTTAAGTTTTTTTGTTTTTTTGTTTTTTGTTTTTTTTTTTGATTTTATGTATTATATTTATGATTTTATTTTAGGTTTTTGTTTAGCATGAATGTTGAAATTTTGATTTTGCATTTTTTATTATTTAAAATTGAATGTCATTCTGTCATTGAATCTTGGGTTTTTGACGTCACAGTAGCATAGCATTGCAAAATAAAATTACAAGTTTTCTTTGGGCAGTTGTGCATCTCTAGGTCTAAAAAAAAGCATCTAATCTTATAGCTGATAGTGTGTTGATGTGCCCTAAAATATATTGCATTTCAAGCTCTTTCGTGCTGCCATCTGTGGAAGGGTTTACCTTCTTTTGTGTTAATCATACTGTTATACGTGTATGGTAATGAACAACCAGCAAAGAAGTATTCAAAACCATTTAGTTTAACAGATATTGGTTCCGTAGTCTTTGAGATACAAGATTTCATACAGGCAAACTTTCCGATATATAATGCTGTGACATTTTGCTATTGTTCAAAACGACTTATTTTTACTTTTCGACTTGATACTGACGTGATCGTTGATCAGGTAGGAGCATTTGCCTTAAAGATAATGTGTTAGGTGAATATCTTTGCTAAGAAAACACGAAAAGGTTTTCATATTTACTAAACACGAAAGCGTGTTAAAGTAAAGAATAAAATGGATGTTAGATTTTAGCATTGAGAAGGAAAAGTTTTTTCTACTCAACGGAAAAAATACTGTGAATCATAAGCAACGACAATAATAGCGAAAACAAACAAAATACTCCCCAGTTATCTGACAGCCACCCTTGGAGTTTACAGATACTTAATACCACCTGAGTTTCAAACTACACCACTCTGTCTTTCTCTCTGTCTCTTCCTCTTTCCACAAAACGCACGTGTTCTAAAAAAATTAGTATAGGGGTATTCATATCCCCTTTAACACGTGCAAATTATAAAAAAAAAAAAACTTACACTCGAAAGTACCTGAATGTACCTACTTGCTCATATTTAATGGAACATGCCTTTTTTTATACGAGTAAATGCAATAATTTGAGCGACTTCTAGGATTTTTCAAATACATTACCGATATTGCTTCAAATATCAAAACCGGTTAAATAGTTTTTCGAGTCTTCCTGCATAGAAGGCACTAGTTGGTTTATGTTCTCAAAAAAAATACCCAAAGTATTCCTTAACGGTACATAAAGTAGATCAATGATGCAATTATGGTATTGTCTCATTGTACAGTTTTTGGTTCGGCACTTCACTGTTTTGGAGTACTGACACGTACTTCATCTATTCGCTCACAGGCGTCGCTGGCTGTATTATTGCGTTAAACAATTATTCGATCAAGTAAGGTTTCGGGCAACCTGAAGTGTTGTGGATTCTCGATTACAAAATTGTAGCTTCTTAAGAAGTTAGTAGTGCGGTATAAGTTTTATTTCCAAGGTTTCCGTTTTTTTCGTGGGAGTAAATTAGACTTTTTTGTCAATAAGTTCTGAATTCTGAAGAATTGCATTATTGTAAGGATAACATTTATTTGCATCACTGTGTTCATATGTATTTATAGCCCCAACTAGGGAGAAAGTATTGAATCAGAAAAACTTATCACTTACATACGTCGAATCAACCGTATCCTTTATTTGGATATATAAGTTCAAATGTCGCATCCCTGGTTTATGAAATGTTCCATATAAAGGCACAGCTAAACTCTCGATCGAAATCACGAATCAAGACCGTCTCACATTAAAAAAAAGAATGATGAACTTCTCACTTTGAAAATGTTAAGTAAAAGTCGCTAGATGCATGTGGACTTTATGTGAAAAATGAAGAAATTGCTGACTCAATTTTGTGCAAATGTCTCGACGTACGTAGTGAAAAATATTTTCCACGGTCTAAAATTATTATCAGAAGCTAAACTATCTTTGGGTTTCTTAGGCCCAACGCACATATTGAGTGCGGATGAAGTGTGTCTGTCATAAAATAAGACAGGTGGAATTTAGGAATTTGGTAGTTCCAACTATCTATTGTCGGAAAGTCAAAGAAACTTAAATGAAACATTTCAGGAGCATAAGTTTATCATTCGCAATAGTTTTGCGATTTCATACCTTAGTTCGTAAAGGTTACTTTCGTCTGCTTTTTGTAAGATGACCACTTTTGCTGATGCCAGCTTACACGGAATTTCCATTAATTACGCTATTTCACTAGTAAGACAATTCCCACCAAAACTCCCATATTGGACGCAATAAACAAAATACACACAATTTCGCTTTTAATTTTAATCCGAATTATTCCTCATTTCTAGATAAGATAAACAATATAATTATGTTTAATATTCGGTTTAAGATGTACGCACGTGAATTAATAGCACAAAATCTGTGTTGATTATACGTTTAGCAATATAAAAATTCATTTAGATCGGTTATATTGCATTGAAGTTATGAGCGTAGAAACTTGTTCATTTTCCATTTTTCGCTCATTGGGGTAAAATTTCAATGATCTACATTCGAGTATGTATGTACATATATAGCATTGACTTGTACAAGGGCACTGTTGGTGACAATACCTGCCCAAAACCTAGTTGTAGATTCCGAATTGTTGCACTTGTTTAATCCACACTCGCAGAATTCTCTTGGAATTACATATGTGCTATAATTGTCTGCACTCTGCTATTGTTTTAGATCGATGCTTTATTTTTTGTTTCCTATGACTAGCTCATATTCAATTTTTTTTTGTTTGTCTTATCTGGATCAATGCCTTGTAAGGCATTCATTCCAGTCTGAAAACATACAATTCAGCTCAACATATAAAACCTTTTGATAACAGAAACCCCCGCTTTTAAAATTTGCTTAAATGCCACCTCCTTTAGAAACTTGATCCCCTTAAATCTCCAGTCACACCACCAGCGATCATAAAAAAAAAAAAACTCAATTTAATGTGATTATTCAAGGACCGATTTTATATGATCGAATCTCAAACTCCAAAACTTCTTGGTTCCCCCCCATCTGAAAGCTTCTGTTATTAGATCTGTTACTGTGAGCAGGGAAACCCAACTTCGTCAATGCACAATTCCTACCACACCGTATGAAATATTATTTAACTTTATTATTATTACGGCAATTCGAAAATTTGCATTTTTATGGATGTTTGCACATTCAAATGTATGAGTACATCACATGAGCCTCACACTCAAAACCGATAACCGCTTCGCCTAACTTTATTATTTTCAATTTATCCCTAATGACATACATAATGCCGAGCCAAGCCTCCTCTTCAAATGTAAATGACAAAATTGCCAGCAAAAAGCAACCCATGGAACACAAGATAGAGGAGAGAGAGAGAACGGAGGAGAGCATCTTGAATTAGTGTCATAAATCAAAAAATTTTATAGCATTATTAAAAAAGTTCATGCAAAAGACTTCTGATGGCGGTGCAGAGAATACACACAGCCAGGTGAAAAAAAAAAAAAAAAAAAAAAAAAACAATGAAAAAGGAAGGAGGTGCACGATGAGAGGAATAATTCACCATAATTATGATATCAATTCACCTTATTCACTTGTCATTTGTGTATTATTATGTTATTTTTTTTTTTAATTTTGATTTTATACTATAATTAAATTTATCACCAACAGCAGCTAAAAAACACCTCACATGTCTGCAATGGCTTTCAGCATAAAGCTAAAAAAATTATCAGAGAAATGGCTTTAAAGAGTAAGGCTTAAAGTTGGTTTTAATTTTTTTAGAGTTATTTTTGTTATTATGTTTTCGGTTTATATAGTTATTTCTAGTTTGCTGAGTTTTGTTTGACATATATTTCATTTAGTTAACTTAGCTAGCTAGTTTAGACTATAATAGAGAACTATCATCATAGTTTTGTTTTATGCATATGTTAACTTAGATAGAAAATGTACATAATACTATATTGTAGATAACTTATCTAAGATATTATGGTTTGAAAATGAAAATTTGTATATGAGTCTATCATGTTATAATAGTTCCGTATTATATAGTAATGAAAATCTGGTAGCTAGAACGTACTTTGCCTTTTTATCTCTTGAAGAACACACTATATTTAATTATAACGGTTAACTCGCGTTTATTATTTTAAGTATTTTCTAAAGCCTTATTTCAATTTAACAAAAAAAGCAAACAGTCCTTTGTAAAATTATAGACTCAATAAAATATTTCATTGTTTCCACAATAAGGCAACAACAATTAATTATCAGTATTTTAGTAAACGAGAACTTTAGAGAATTTTTTTTAGTAGTTAAATATTTTGGTTAAAAAGGGATTTATCTTCAGTAGTCTTTCTTTTGTTTAACACTAACTGGGTAACTGACGTGTTCCAACAAGATACTCCGAAAATGACATTTCCACCATGTGCGGCTATCCCAGAAAAATAGCAGACTCACTGTTGCTTTCTGAAAACCAGTGTAGCAACAGTGCTAGCCGTGGTGTAGTAGTTAACATCGTCAACAACAGCAAAACAAAACAAAAATGATCCCCAGTTATCTGGACGCTACCCTTGGAGTTTACATAAACTTAATACCACCTGAGTTTCAAACCACTACACCAATCTTTCTCTCTTTCTCTTTTTCTATCTATCTACAAAACGCCCGTGCCCTGTAATAATATAAGGGTACTTTGGCGCGCGCAAATTATATATATAAAAAAAAACAGGTCTGCTTTGTAGCTAATTCTCAAGAAATACCAGTTTTGCATTGATTTTCTTCAGATTTTGGCTCATAAAGTACATAGTTGCTGAACCACTAATTGAAAACTTAATCAGAGGTATCCGGGATTCATATGATCGGTACGGTAGCACGTGCCACACTTATCATAATTTATACGGGGTTCCAAATAAAATATCTACTCATATTGAGTGCTTCTTGAAATCTATGAAAAGTGGGTGTAGCGAATAAATTAAAATGTTTTGGTAATCTACATTTTAATGTGGATTATCAATATTTTCTTCCACTCTCGAGGGAACACCTTGGTATCTCAAGTCCTTTCCATGAGTCGATGTAGTAGGTCCATCGCTTTAGTTTTTATTAAGTGCTGTGATGTGCTTTTTTACTTAGTCTGAGCTATATTCATGGTAACTTTTCAGAAACACTTTATTGAAACAATTGCGCTCACTAAATAGCTCCAGTTTCTCATTATTTCATAGGTACATAGGTAGTAAATGTTAATATTTTGATGCACTGTTACCTTGGTAGATAACAAGCATGTCGAGCCGTCTTAATTACAGGAATTTTGAATTTCAACACTTCACCCCCGAACTGACATTTTTCTCAAAACTACAAAGTGTGGGAAACTAGAATGGAATAGCACTAGTTAGTGTGTCAGAACAAATTATAACGCTATATATATTTATGTACTCAGAACACTGTTTTCCGGGTGGACCAGGGACTCAGCTAACAAATCATCCTTGTCAGCTCGTTCTTTCAATAGCTGACTCCAGTTGTACACGCCAAGTTGGCTGAGGTCCTTTTTCAACTGTGCGCTGCTGGAGTCTTCTGCTGCTTTGTCCCACCGGGGTAGACTGACAGCCTCTCCGGGCCGGTACGCTGGTGTCCATTCAATATATCCTAGCCATCTCGGGCGCAGGATTCGCTCAAGAAGATTCTCTGCTCTTTGCAGTCCAGAGTCTTCGCTAGTTATTCGGGGATGTGAGCGCTGCCGTCGGCCCATTAAGGGTTCATCCGCCACGATCTCTTCCAAAACCCTGACTCAGTCTTGAAAATTCTTCTTGACCTGAGCTACATACATAATATGCCGAAGTAGTCCATATAATATGTCGAAGTGAGCATTAAATAATTCGGCGTAACTGGAGCTATTAACACCACTATTGATTCCATCTAGATTCTTCCGCTGCTACCTGGATCCTGAGAGAAATTCCTTAGTGGGGACACTCTCCCCCTCTTATTAGATGTCAGCAACGACCTCCCTAATGGGTTGGAACCCAATCTTCAATCGATGTACTAGGCATACATGGAGGCGAGAGTTGGTAGACAGAGGTTGGTTTGGGGAAACCTGTAGACGCTTGTGTTTTCTTGAATGAACGTATTTACTATTTAAATTGAACGCCTATTTTTCCTTTTAGTTGTCAAAATCTAAAAAAAAAAAAACATTTTACAAAGCCTACTTAAGAGAATTAATACATGTTAGGCCTGCTTCATCAAAATTTAATAGTCGATGAGTGTTTCATAAAATTAGCTCGATTCGAAACTTATGTTAGATGTGTATGTTAATGCACACACGGCTGACAAGTTGATGCATATAGCGGACTGTAACAAACTCTGCATTCATGATTGAGGATCGTAGAATATTAATTATTATTTACTTGTCGTAGCTCAGTGGTAAAGATCACTGAGTGGGAGACTGAGGTTCGAGTCCGAGAAAATACCAAAAAGATTTTCACAGTCGACGTATCCGAGAGTAAAATTGTCATGAGAAATGGTATACAACTATAGGTTCCTTCTATTCGTGGTTTGGACAGCACGAAAGTCTGCGAAATGCTATGCCCTAGGAGCTTTATTCACTGTTTGCAGCAAATTTGTTTTATTTATTTTATTCACTTGTCAACTCTTCAATTTTGAATGAAACAGTTAAGGCTATAATGTGACAGGGCTATAATGTTGATATTGCTAAAATGATATTACTTTAAATCTACTACAAAAGGTGTTCCATAATATTTATCGTTGGCTTTGTTTAATTAAACTTTTCAAAGTGTTCATCATATTTGGTAAAGTTGGAAAGCAATCATCAAACCTAAATTCCCATCGCTCCTTCGTTATCAAATCACACTTCTTGGAAAAATACCCCAATTAGATCATCTACGAGGAAGAGTGACTGCCTTTTAGATGCATTTTAAGGTAGGGAAACAAACTAAATTCAAAAGAGGCTAAATCTGCAGTAATGTTGAGTACCATACAATTTATTTGTGATTCAAAAAAATATATATAAATCGACCATGATTTTTTCATTTTTGATGGAAGAAAGAAAGTAAAAATTATTATATTATTATTTTATTTTTACTTTTGATTCGAAGAAATAAATATTCAAGACTGATTTTTACTTCAAATTTAAGAAAAAAAGAAGTAGGCAATAATTTTGAACAATTTTTAAATATATAAATCAAAGTAATAATTGTAGGTATATTAATATCTATTTTATAAATCACAAAATCAGAAATCAGGCTAATATGAGACACGGAAGTTGATACCAAATTTATTGGTTTATTGGAATGGGAAATCAAACGATTCCTTTTGTGTGATTTTGTTGAGCCACATTTTGAAAATAATTATTATTTTACGTCCCTGGTTTAAGTTTATAGTTGACGGGGGCCACTTTGAGGTGATAGATAAGGAGGCACTTGGTTATTGCATTACTTAAACAATCAACGGCCAATAATTTTCTTAACAATCGTCACCCAAGTGTGTAAACCTGATCCTTATTAAAAGTTTGTAATACTTGATGGTTGTATTTCCTCTCATGGTTTATTAGTCAAACTAAAAGAATTAAAAGGTCTGCACTCAGTTTAATACGACTTATAGCCGTGTCCGCACAAAAAAGTCCGAATAAAAGACCCTTTCCTTCAATAAAAATATTTTCACTATCGGAAAAAATAATATTACGTATACGCCACGTAGTCTCATTTTCACCCGGAAACACTTGTAAAATTAGCGTTGTAAACTCGTTAATGACTGGGTCATTACTTTTAATTTATTCCTTGCGTTTGCCCCAGCGTGCATAACATTTGATTCCACGCGTAGCGAATCATAAAATCATCAAATCACAGTGGTACGCTGCGTCGTCCACCCCTATTAAATGATTTAACTGTTATAACTGACATTAATTACATCCGTCTTACTTCTCTTGTGAACTGCACTCTAATATACAATTAACACGAAACTATTTGTTTCAATCGCCGAGTAATTGTAATCGATAATTGTTTTAATGAAGTTTCACATCTACCCTCCGACGTCGCGTCGTCCACGCCCCTTACTTTCCTTGCCTGTCAAAAGTATGCTAATCATTGAAATTAGCCCTGACTGAAGGAGCAAACCACTCAGACATAATGTTTTCACAACAACAAAAAAACCCAACAAACGCTGTGGAAACTCCAACACCTGAGGCTTCTCTTCGTTCAGTCGAAGTATATAAACATCTTTTACATGTCCTAGCTTCAATAGTAGTAGTGTGTCACACTACTAGGGGTACTATTCTTTGCTGCGCAACAAAGGACGAGAGTTACCCTGACTTAAATTATAATAAATTAACTTACCGCGCGCGCGTTTTTACTCCTCGTGTTGCTTTGTATAATTCGTGAAGTGGACTTTGATGAGAGGGTTGGGTGGGCGTAAGGTGGATGTTGCTTAGGCGGTGAAAGTCGCTTTTCATTTGTGGGTGGGAAAAAAAGTTTTTGCGTATAAGAGAGAAAGAGAGTCGAGGCATGATATGTTGAAAGTTAAGGTGCAGGTACAAGAGATTGTGATTTTTTTTTCTCTCTTTCTCTCTGCTGTGCTTC
Organism: Pocota personata; assembly: GCA_963082735.1. NCBI lineage: Eukaryota > Metazoa > Arthropoda > Insecta > Diptera > Syrphidae > Pocota > Pocota personata. The sequence goes on from OY720430.1 coordinate 143,822,443, forward strand.
GCTGCCGGAAAGTGTAAAAGTCGGTACCCCCTAGGGGAAGGTGGTGGGTGAAAGTATATTAATTGAAATTGTGTGAGGAGTTTTTTTTTTTTTTGTTTTTATTTTGTTGTTATTTTGTTTTGCGTTTTTTTGTCGGTTGTAACTTGGCTGATTTAATTATTTGTATCATGCGATATGAGGATGTTGGCTTTGATTATGTATTTATTTGGGTCTTGTTTTTTTTTTTTCTCTTCGTTTCTTTGATTGGGAGAGAGGACCACATTATATTTGGGTGAAAGCGTTTAAGAGGGTTTCTTTTATAGATATTGAGGGATTTATTAAATGCAAAATGTTGATGTGACTCAGATGCTATTAATTGTTTTGAACAAAGAGAGGTAATATAGGGACACTGCATATAATAGCAAAAAAACGATTTGTTGTATTTCCTTCCGCTCTGTGCCTTTGAGGTACAATTTTTCGTCTAAAGTCCTTCAAATGAAATTAGTTTGAGCTGGAAAAAGGAAAGATTGCATTCACAGATGTCGTTGGTACTCGCTCATGACTACTTTTAGTCTTCCGCCATCGTCATGAGTGATTGGGTCTCTCACGGTTGGTACCTCACGATGAATATTTATCAATTCCTTGTAGTCAATCGTCTCGTTATTCATGGTACGTATTTCGGAGTTCATAACTTTCCTTCATGACTACTTTTAGTCTCCTAGCTACGGTAGTCATTCGTGGTTGGTAGTTATTGGTAATTTGTCATTGTTGGTACCCCACGATGAATTGTTAGCACTTTCTTGTCTCTAGCATCAGTAGTTGGTAGCTAATCGTGTCCGCCCTGATCATTGGTTGTCAGTTTTACATCTATAGGAGTTATTCATGTAGTTTCCAACTTTCCCACAGGGAGAGAGAGAAAGAAAGGTTTTTATGTCAGCCCTCCTAAGGTTTTGCTTAAAAGTTGCTCTGGTAGATAACTATATTGCGGGTACTTCTTCTTGGAGTATTGAAGTTTAGTTAGGAGTACAATTTTCCGCACCAACTCCGTGTTCCATATTCCATTCGCCAGTCTCTTCCCATGCAATGTTTAAGTCTTTGGTCTGGATGTGTTAGACCTAGATATTTAACTACTTTTGAAGAAAGCTATTTTGGCGTGTTTTCGCACACCTCCCAGAACCTCCGGTGACTTACAAAGCTAAAACTTCGAAGCTTAATACGATGAATCTCGGGGAAGAACAATGTGTTGAATAGAATATTTATCTTCTATCTTGTATAAAATTTATCTTTTTATGTGCGACTTTTTTACACGTCTCTCAGTTTTTGGATGTTATATAGAGCTGAAACTGAATATAAAATTTTCGGAATACAGGGTACACAATTTCGCTATTTCTATGTGTCTTTCCGCGACCCCCTAGAAATTTTCGGATGACCTAAACAACTAAAAATTAGTAGCCTTATAGTTCGAAATACATGGTATTGCACAGAATATTTCCCTCTAGTTTCATATTCAAGTTCTCTATTTGTGAACGTATTCCTGCACCATTTCACAAGTTTTTGAATTACTAACTAAAGATTATTGCGGATAGTTTGCCAAATTTTTAGTTTTTCGAATACACACAATTTTTCTCTTCATGCCCAATTTCCTATGAAATTAAAACTAGGCAGACTTATAGTCACTGAGCCAAATTTCTCATTTTCGAAATGCACTTCACCGTTTCAGAAGCTCCCACATGCTGTTAGCTAAAGCTAAAACTTTATAATGTAATTATTTGAGTTTCGAAGTGCAGGATCTTACAGAGAACTTTTTGTTTTGTCTGATTTACAATTTTCCAATATGACTGAATTATCAACACTTTTATAGACACTCCTTGATGAACTTTGAAGTTCGATACCTTACACACTTATAACATGAATATAAAAAAAGAGCCAAATTTTTGAATTTCGAAAAAAAAAAAATGTTTTCTTCGGATTTTCTATAACTTCCCATTATGCACATGTGTCTTCCCGGGCTCCTCGAGAGTCGAGCCCCTCAAGAGTCCGGATGACCATTAAGATTATTTTTTTTTTCGCTTATATTAAATAAGTTTGGTTCTTTTACCATCGACAGACAAATTTCAGCTAAAAACAGTTTTCCGGTTTTTTGAAGAAAAAATTATGACGAGTACATAAAAAATTGGGGGACTTTTAGTATGTTAATCGAGTGTGATTCAGATAACTAGTTTCCCTCTGTTTATCGTCTCTACTTAGATTTTTTGCCGGCTAGTCTCCATCCTTATGGTGAAAACGTATTTGCCTCCTGTTCTTTAACATCTTTTTTTATAAACTGTTTAACTACTCATAAACCATTTAACTACTTATTCCAAAGAGTTTTATATTTTCAGCGCCAATTTTAAAAACTTCCCTTCAATTGAAATGTACCTATTTTCTACCTAATTTCGCATCGAAATATTACCTTCCAAATCTTAACTAGAAGTAGTTAAATTTCAGATAATTGTCGCTAATCTTACTTCCCATACAGATTTCATTTTCCGCGTGTTAAGTACTTATGCCATAGTTTATAAATAGAACCCTTTTTCTCTATAAAAAAAAGTTTTTCCACTGCTCACTTGCCCTTAATCTCAAGTGACGTAAGTTTGTCCTTTTTCTCTTTTTTTTCTATTTTTTCCTTAACACTAATCATGGAAAAAAAGCAACGCTTGCCTAATCCATCTAAAATATTTATAACCCAAGGACAACTCTTTTTGATGAAGAACTGAGAAGAAGAAGGAGCAAATAATAATGAAAATGAAAAGCAAAATTATCAACAATCAATAAAATGCTCAGCTGTGTGTAGTGTATGCGCCTCTTTATTTAATCCACTGATCGACTAATTACTATGAATCCCTATTTTTAACACATTCTCTTCCTCACATGCCCGTTCTTTCTCAATTTGTGATTGTTATTTTTCTCCTCTCTCTGTCTGGAAAATAGAAAATAAATTATTGTTCACAATTATTCGAAAACATGAAATTGTAAAGAGCCATGTATCCTAGATACGTCATATTTTGTTTTGTCTATCAATCTATGGATAGAGGGAAAAATTACGTGCGTGCGTAGATAGGGAATATTGCCCTTGGTTCTTATTTTTACCCCCGTAGTTATGTTATTTTTTTGTGAGTCTGTGTATTTCCATTGCCAACAAAAAAAAAGCTGTAAGGAGGCTAATAGCAGACCTTTTTTATTTCTAAATTTGCGTGCTGTTTTTTTTTTTTTTATTGTTGGGATTTTCAGGATTTTACATTGAAGGGTTTTTTTTTGAAATTCGCATTTTTTGGGATAAGTATAATTATTTAAATTTAAATTTAAGCTTTAAAACCACGATATATGACAGATATTTATTCGCATAAGCAATGAATTGCTGTTTTTCGACAAATATTTTAAAGTGAGTTTGCAATATTTTTCTACCGCCAGTAAAAATCGAACTATGTCATTTTTCGAAGCAACATTCGTTGATGAATTGTTCATAAATACTAAATATTTTAGAAGCTTGAATGAGACTGGTGAGCTAAATTGGGTTTCCGTATTTAAAATTTTACTGCGTTATACTGGCGCCATCATCTACAAAAGTTGACCATCTAATTTATAATTCATTTCTGCTTTTGGCTTTCTCACCTTTGTCTTTATTAAATTATCAAAAAATGTTCACTCGATCACTTTTAGTTAGACGATTTCTATATTTTTCCGACCCACTTCTGACACTAAAGTTGTATATTTTGTTTGTAATTCTCTCAATTTCTTCCTTACTAAATTAATAAAATTCTAACCACTATTCACAATTTTTTGAAAACGAAGCAGAACCCTTGTAATTCTGATGTTCCCGTTTATTTAGTATTTGAAATACGAGTAAGGTTTTTTTTTATTGTTTCACATGTGACATATTACTGCAATTTCCTTTTTTTTTTTTTTTTTTTCATATTTATGCGCTACAGTCCACATAATAATAAAATTAATTCCCATACATGCACTAATTCATTTTAATAAAAAATACTCTTATGTCCTTCGCCCCATCAACTGGGAAATATCTCAATTAGATTTATCGAATATCTCATCAATTGATAGTACATACCTCAACACGACTTGAATTCTTCTTATTCATTTTCATAACCTTGTCATTCTGGTTTTTATCTCTTTTGCCCTTCTTCGCATTTCCCTTTTTTGGAGTTATAAGTTATAATTTCCCCAAACAAAGAAGGAAAAAAATTTCTAATAATAAAATGCCAAACACAAAACGGGAGAGAAAAAAAGATAAAAAGAGAATCAACTCAACTCGTAAATAATTTTCTCATTACGATGGGGGGAAAGGAAGGAATTGTCGGAATGAAGAACAACCAGCAGTCGTTGATATTGCATGCCTTGATGATGGCGGCGCACACAAAGTGGAGTAAGGCAGGCAAGCAGGTGTGGAAAATTGAAATACTAACCCATAACAATTATCAAAACACAAGAGCCGACAGGATTGAGGGTGCGGCGGGGCGAGATTGATGGAAACAAAAATAATGATACGAATTTGAAAAATGTCAATATCACACAAAAAACGTGGAAATGCAGCTTTTTTGTATGCTATTGTTGTATTGAAAAGTCTTGCAGTGTGAAAAGGTGAATGACACGAAGATATAAAATTTTTAATGGGGACCTAATATACTCGTATTTAGAGATCTTTGAGAATTTAAATAGACTTGACTGTGGTCTGACAAAGTGAACTCATTTACAAGCTAAGCTACTACTTCTATTGTAAGTAGTACCCCGATTCGACCTGATCACCTTTTAGTCAGATGATTTCTGCCACTCAAGATATCCATTTAAGCTTGGCTGACGGACCAATACTACTGGCATCTCGGTGTGCTTTCATAGGCTTTATACAATAGGTTGTAAAAAAATAAAATAACAATATATCCCACTTCTGACACCAAAGTAAATTTCGTTTAGAATTCAAATGGGACAAAAGGGAACCCTAATATTAAAAACTTCTAACCACTCGTTTACAACGTAAAAAGTAGGAACGGAACGTTTATAGTGAGAGCCGGGTGTCCGTCAGTCTGTGTGTCATACAAGTTAGAGGAATAATCAATTTTTTTTATTGATTCTTTAGACTTCTTCATCCCTTACCGTCCATCCATTCAAGACTTTCATATGAAAGTGCCGAAACTGTTGTAGATTGAGGCTGCTGCAGCAATATTACATATTTTTAGTGATGATGATTTTAATGAATTTCTCTAACGTCTAATGGGCAATAGGTGCGGTCTGTTTTGAATGATTTTCTGTGACTTTCTCCAATTGGTAGATTAGGGTCAAATTGTTTAATGAAATAATTTTCAACGAAACTGGTGAAACAAACGCTGGCATCTGTCTCCAAAATTAATGTTTTTTCGACATACGACTTTTAGCGCTTCTTTAAGTTTAATCTTGAGATCAAATGCTGCTTCTTGTTCGTCTGTCTAGAGCCATCTTCTTCCTCCTTTTTGTAGTATCATCAGTGGACTATCCAAAGTTCTATCCGGTACTAAGAACTTACTCCCAAAATCCTGCTCAGCTCATTGAGGTCCTCATGTGATAATAAATATGCTAACAGTTTCTGAGATAGCCAATTTTCAAAAATGTTCGTTATTTTTTTCAGAAAAAAAAACTGGTATGCTATTTTTAGAACCCATCTATACCTGGGCTTGGACTTCATGTCACTAGATATGGCCAGAATTAGGGAAAGAAGAAGCTTCTTTTCCAAACACAAGGTCACAAGGTTCCTTGACTAATCAGAATTTAGAACTGATAATTTTTATACAATATCATACGAGTACATGAAATGAATGGACACAATGTAAAGTATTTTGAAACTTTGACTAGGAATATAGACGAAAACTCAGATTTTGAATAAAACTTGATAGAAATAAAAAAGGGTTAGATTTAAGTAGCCCGGACTTAATGGCTTCATATTACAGTATTTAATTATTCTGGGCTAGATTTGACTGAAAGGGCTAAATGTCCGAACGCTGATCTAAACCAAGTAAATTATAAATATGTCACTGTTTGAAAGATATGGTCGATTAATTTATATTCAAAAGTAACGTAATTTGCACTTTTTACGAAAAACCTAAAATTCTATATTGTAGCATTTATCAAAATTAAATATAATACCAAATTCGGTCATAATCGTATTAAACGTTTTCGATAAAATAAACGCTTCTTCTTCTCGTTACACCCAAAGCGTTGCATATTTTTCTTTAAATCCGAGCAAATTTACTCTGCCGCGGCTAGAAAAACTTCCCTTTAAATATATCCTCTAACTCATAAACGGAGAGTGTTGTTTAGGCATCTGCAAATTTTCCCTGAGAAATTTCGTAAGCAACAAAATACACTATTTACGTGAAGACATTTCAAGCATTTTAGAGTTATCGCATTGCAACTTTGAAAATAGAGAAATAGAGCACTTCATTTTAAATTATTAGGCATGTTGTTCAAGCATCTGTGAACTTTCCTTGAAAAGTCTCCAAGCAACTAATCACACGACATGGAAATTGGTTACTGCGTTACAATGCTAAATTGTTGCATGTCTTTATTTTAAATAATACAGTACATGGCTTTCTTTAGGGAACAAAAAATTCATTTGAAATGAATTTAACATTATTTTTGACATGATAATACGCCTAAGCTGTTGGAGGATTTAATTTTAATCCATATCCACAACCCAAGATTTTCAATAAAACCAATAAATTATAAATGTCCCCTTTTCGCAGTCCATTATCATCCTTCAAGTGCATCAGTTGTTAAGTATTCCATCGAAAAGGGTTTCTATGAGTGAAAATTCTAAATTCAAAGTGTTGACATTGAGTTATCAAATATTTATCGAAGTGTCGCTCAAACTTTGCTTCCTTTTTGGAAAATTTCCTACTAACTCCAACATGTACTTAAAAATACAAAAAATATAATAAAAAACCCCAATCGACCTTTTCCTTTTTTTTGTTTGTTGATAATCTCTTCAGCTTAAAAACTAAGTACACGAAAAGTACATAAATTATTATGGCCCTTCAACGTAACATTGAAATGACAGCAGCTGTCAGCTTTGAGTTCTTTGAATGTGTCAAAAATACAAAAAAAAAAAAAAAAAATACAAAATATAATATGTATGTATATCCTTTCATTTCGAAAAGTTTTATTTTTCCTTTTTTTTTTGATAAATACTCTAGAAAGCATTCAATCGGACCGTCATGTACCTCCTTGTTTAAGTTGACAGGCAGTTGTGTTGGTTGGTAGGAGGAGGAACAGGAGACGTGAAGTTTTTTTTTTTTAAGGACTTCACTTCTCATTTTCATATTCAAAACCAGATGATTAAAAAGTTTTCAAATATAAGAGTGGAGTTTTGTGGGGGTGAGTATAAAAGAAAAAAAAAAAATAATACAACATCGCTACCAGAAATAATAAATATCCCAACTGTCAACCGGAGAATGCCTGCTGCTATAAATGCCTGCCAGTAAATTATTGCAGATTGAAAAGACCACAACGTTATTTTGCGAACAATGTCGGTTTGGCAGCAGGACCAGGACCCTAAAAATGAAGGAATCGGACACTATTTACCAGCTGTAATTTTTAGGGGAAAGGTTACGTTTTGCGGTTGGTATTCTTTGTCCGGTTTTTCGTTCATCGGAAGTGAAATAATTAAGTTTGTGTATGTTTAACCACAGTGGGGTTATTTATTATATTCAATGTGCCAAGACATATGAAAGTTGGACATTGGATGCGATTTTTTTTTTGAGAAGTAAAGTGAAAATTTTAACATTATCGATGCAATTCAGTTTGCAATTGAGCAATCTGAGTAAAAGCATTTTTGAAACCACTTGGGAAATAAAAAAAATTGTTGAAGTTACGTCTACAGTAACAAATCGTGAAACAATCAAGACTCAGACAAGTGCATACACAGCGGTGGCGTGGGGTGAAATTTCAAGAGAGGGAAGCCGAAAATAGTTTAAATAAAATGTTTTATTCAAGACTTACCATTTATGTAGGTGCTTATTCGAAACACAGACTTAAGATATGCATTCCAAGCCACCTTTGTTATACTTTAAGTCATTGGAATTTACGTAGACAATGAGCTCATCGCATAAAAAAAGTGGCCGTTCTGGGCAAAGTAATCTATATAAGTTATTGATATCTCGGAGCGTTGTTAAATATAAAAAATTTACCAATTACAATTATGTACTACCTATTTTCAGCTAAAACTCTTTCATAAAAATTTGAATTATTTTTAATTTCTAAAAGAAGGTGCTTTTCGATAGATAAAAGTGCCAGGTCTGAGAGTCTTTCTTCTTTTTCGGAATTTCTTAAGTAAGTGTGGACTTTTTTTAAAGTCGAAAAAGATATTTCGACAGAGGCCACAGTCAAAGGCAGGGTTAAAAAGATTTCACTCAATGTTAGAGTTTGAGAAAAAGTATCTCTAAGCATTTCCGCATTAAAATGCTTATAAAGTTGAAAATCATTAAGCTTTTTAAGTGAAGGGGTAGTGTATAAAACTTTGAGTTCATTTTTTAAAGTAGTAAAATTAAAAATGCCAGGAAATAGGGTAATTAAGGAAGATATTTTGTCATCCGGCATTGAATTAGAAAAATATTCATATTTTGATTTGTTTAATAAATCAAAGAAAATATATGAACTGAATGAACTATACCTATTCTTAATCTGACTTGTAACATTATATATAATCACTACAAAATTACGGGTATAATTTGTTTTTGAATCAATATTAAGTGTCGGTGTTTGCGTGGAGGTTCTGAGCAGTCACTTACGTTCTCATAGATTGAGTCAAATGAGTTTAAAAATTCAGAATGAATCCATGACCCAAAATCCTCGATCTCTTGCTTCGCAGGCTCTATATCAGTTTGTTTATTTTGAACTAAACTAAAAAGAATATCTGTTTTTTGCAAATATGACCGAAGTAACATGTAATAAAAAACAGAATTCTTTGTCCTGCAGTTTGTCCCATTCTCCTGGTTCACATAAAATCTGTTCAAAAGTTTTTATAATATCTTCTCTGCAATTGAATAAGACGTTCACTATACGCGAATGATATTGCCATCGAGTCTCTGATACCCCGGGCATTCGTTCGATCAGCAATTGTCTTTAGCAGATTGGTTCTTTTAGATGATTTATTAAAAAAGCTAACGATACTACTAACAAAGCCAAAAAAATAATTTCAACTCAGGAATGCTTTCTAACGATTTAGATAACACTAGATTCAGAACATGGGCATAACAGTGAATAAAAATAGCCATTGAGCATATATTGTGTCGAGCGACCTAGTTCTACAATTTTTTTTTTGCAAAAAAGAAAGTTTACTGAACTCGTCGTTTTCTTTTAGAAGAAAATCAGTTAAACAACACTCAAAATTAACTAGAGACATCTTGTCTAAGAATAATAAGAATGTTCAATGTTGCACCTCTTGAGTAGATTTATAATTACTTACTTGGTATATAGCTAATAACTATTCACTTAGCTCACTCACTATTTTATAATAATTTAATAATTTAAAACACTAACTTAACTACCCATATGTATTGCTAAATTTTTAAAATTTTCTAATAATTAACAGTCACAAAAATCACAAAAATTTGCATCCGAATTTTCAATAAATCACGCACAATTATACAACCGATTTGCAACTGTCATTTCAAATTTGCAAACAAATTATACCCAACAAGTTTAAGAAAAACCTCAAACGCCGTTCGAACCACTACATCACCCAATAACCCGATTTTCGTCGGCCTATTTTGTTGCTTACAATAAAAAAAAAAAACTCTCTCGAACTAAAACCTTTCTCCTCCACCAATGTTCATCCACAAAAGCCGAGATATCCCGGGTTATTTTCCTCATGAGCGAAATGCATAAGTCGGAAAATGAACGGCTTTAAAAAAAAATCATTGCACGCTTTTCTTTTGAAAAAGAAGTTCATACTTGTCTCGGCTATGTGTGCGAGTTTATGTATGAGTAAAAATGAATAAACAACCGAAGTGGTCGCAGCATTTCATCTTCGAGCGTGTATAAAATTATGATTTATGAATGAAAATGGTTTGATGAACAAATAATTGAATGTGATTGTTGGCAAGTGGCAAAATAAAAATTGTTGATATTTGAAAAGGGAAGTCGGAAGGAATCGGCTTGTATAGACGCCACGCCACTGATACACAGGTGTATCGTGTGCAGCTAGTAGCTCGGGAGAAAAAAAAAAGCAACATTCACTATTGTAGAAATCAAGGATTGCGGAATTTATTCGCAGCTCTCGTGTGAGTTGGAAACCCGCTAAGTAGGCGGCTATCGAGAAAGAAATTTAATTTTGCAAAGAAGAATTCGTGGCGACATTGTTGTCCATTGAATTTATGCACCCACTATTGTATCGTCTCGCCTTCTATTAAGAGCTGGGCGTTTGCATGTGGTGCGCGATAGACTTGATTTTAGGAGACGTGAATAGGTCAATAGGGAAACACCTCAGGACGACGTTCTCTTGTTTTTCATATATACGGCTACTTTATTGATTTGTTTGGTTCTAAAACTGCTTCAACGTGATGGCCTAGAAAAAAAAAATCACATTAACACTACCTGCCTTTTCAAAGGACCACTGGAGTGAACTATGGGAATGGACACGACGGAGTCAGATTTTTGATTTTGTTTAAAATAATACTTTTGTATTTCCACAATTTCCAAGATCTTTCGGATCACCTAGAAAGATAAAACTTCGTGCACATTTATTTAATATAATTCTCCAATGTGTGCTCTTCTAGGACACCTCTGATTACCTAAAAAGAAAACTTTTCACACTTACTCGTATAGCACAGACTATGGTGTGGAACTCTGCCTAGTCAGTTTAATTCAGGTTGTTACAAATAAAAAAAAAATGTTGTATCTGCTTGACGACCCTACGAACTACCTAAAAAGATTCAATTTTGCACAATTATAGTACTTACCGCTTAATTATAGTCCCTTTCCCAGACGAATTTCCAAATTTTCAAAATACAGGATGTTACAAAGTATATTTTCAAAATTTGATTAACACTGGATTCCAATGTTTAATTTCGTGCATCTGCACTTCTACTCTGGCTTCTACTCTGGCTTCTATTCTGAAAACGGTTATAGATATGTAGGTACAACCTATTTCCGGAAATTTGATGAGAAAATTGCCATAAAAAATTCAATTGGCGCATAGAAATGAAGATTACTATGAACACACTTCACGCATTGTTTTCTGTTATACGACTAAAGAGTGAAACTAGTATAGGTAGGTTAAGTAAAAAAATGTACGAGTAGCGAGGAACGAGTGAGAGATGGGCACTCTAAACAATTGTTAAATTGATTAATGCTGTAATCTGCTAATTAGAATTAGCTGACAAATGCAAACCGCTTAAATAAAGTAAATTCTTGTGCCATAAATCTTTTTCATTCCACAGAAGCTCATTTTCTTTTTATGCTCTAATTCGGAGTGGGCCCAAAATGACATTTTCTTTTGACTGACATTTCACTTTGACAGCAACCAGTCTGTTTCTTATCGATTCTTCTATCTGCCTATTTTCTTCTTTCATTCTTTAATTTCTTTTCTTTTTTATTACAAGTGAATGGATTGTCTTGCAATTGAGACTCCTTCACGTATCGTTTCACTAATCTGCCTATTCGCTCATTTTTAGACTGCCGCACAAGAAAAAAATAGAAAACAGAAGCAAAACACTTTTATTTATCCCCGCATTTTCTTTTTCTAAAAAGAATGACAAAGAGTACAGAGAGAGAAAAAAAAACATCTTCCTGAAACGCGAGAACGGCTTACTCCACGTATCCCCTTAACCATTATATCAGAGAAATAGAAAACAACATTGTACACATACAAACGGAAAAGAAAAAAAAATATATGTACATATATATATAAACATAAAATGAATTAAATGAATTGCTTGACCTGGTTCTTATGGTTTTTGCTAAGGTACGAAGCTGGAATGAGGGAGAAAGACGGCCAAAAAGAAGGGTGGAAAAACTTTTCATTTCTGGTCTTTTTTCCGGACATGAAATCTATATAAGTAAAATGGTTACGTCGTATACCTATACCTCTCTAGCATGGTCCACCTCTCCGGACCCGCCTTTGCGAGTCAGACGAAATTCCTTGCCATTTCTGGCACATAAACCCCCCGAAGCTGTTCTGACTTGAACACACAAGCAACTTTGCAATAACAATATGAATAGAAAAAAAAATCCTAAAAAAACACAGTAGCTGCAAAAGAGAGGGGGTGTAGAGGAAGAGGTTTAGAAAAAGAAAGACATAAAGTCACCCCTTTCACAATTATATCGTTGAACTGGCATAAACTTTTTGCAAAGTTTTCTTTAGGAATGGTTGTTCTGTTCGCCCTTCCTTTGTGGTGGTGGTAGGGGTGGTAAGGGAATTTTCGATTTTCAAACCCCCCAAAAAGGAAGAAAAACGAAAATTATATATTTCGAGAATTTTCATTTTACAAAGGATATTTTAGTGCGGTTACACATACAGAGGCATCTTGGTTGACATTTAGATTGTCTGGCTTTGTATATGGTGGTAGGTGTGTGTGCTCGCTCACACATTCATCCTCACAGACAGAAGAATACTGAGGATTTAACGGTGTGTGGTCCTTGGAAATTGGTTATTTCGAATGAGCATTAAAGACCTGCTGTCTAGCTTGAGGAAAATGTTCTTTGACATTTGACAGTAGTTATGCGAGTACTGAAATTTAATGAGATTTCTATCTTGAAGGAGTGTAATACTACTGTTTGCAGGAGTAGATATAGTATCTTCATCTTCTAGGATTCCTGAATTCATAAATGATAAATATAAAAGTGGTTTATTTGCTTCTGGATGTGGACGAAGTAGATTCGAAACAAGGGAATAGCTAAAGTACTACTTACTTGCCGTTACTACAGTAATGTCAAGAAAGAATCAGCTGAAAGGAACTGAAAATCATCGTTCAACGAATGAAGTTTCTAAAATTTGTTTCAGACCATCCCTCGGTGAATTGAAAGTGGACAACTTTTTCCATTATGTACCTCCATTCCAAGACTTCAACAAGTCTCAGATCCATGAGAACTTTTTCGTTTGCTGCCACTAATGACTTTCCAAAGGAACTGAAACCTAGTCTCGGATGGAAGAACTAGGTAGTTGGGATCTACCGCGTGGAGTTGAAATGGATTGATGCTTGGTCGAACACTTGTGGATTGTGGTCACTCCAATAACGCCAATTTTGCTTGTCGACATAGCCGATGAGTCATAAATGGGCCTCGTCCGAGAAGATGATTTTTTGGTCAAAATCCGAATACCCGGCCAACATTTCCAGCGCCCAATTAGCGAAATCACGGCGTTGTCTATGGTTGTTCGGCTTCAATTCTTGCGTCAGCACAATTTTATATGGATGTTGGCCCAAATCCAACCGCAAAATAAGCCTAGTCGACTTTGGCGATGCCCAATTCAGCTGATCGGCGCCGAATCGACATTTCTGGGTCTTTTTCGATGCGACGAATTGCCTGCGCACTGAAGCCATGATGACAACCGACCTCACGACAAAATTCACGTTGCGTATTTACAACTGTCCTGCTCAGTTTCGATAATAAGTGTCAAACGATGCATGATGAAATGGCAAACCTTACTGAATATTTTGAGCTGGATGTCATCGGTAACTTTGACAGCTGCTGAAACATAACAATTGGAAAAACAATCATTGGTATCTGGTCACCCTTTATAATTGTAGACAATTTATTTAGATCTTCGTAAATGAATATTGTACTCGTATATCTTTGAACACTTTAGTGATAGCATAGTCATTCTTCAGCATATCATTGAAGCAGAGTTGAACTTCGTCATCACTGGAAAGTCACTGTAGGTAAGCCATAGATTTATTTATTCCAATATTTTGGTCATTGCTGTTCTCCATGCATTACACTGTGCTCGAAAATAATGCTTCGGAGGTTAGCATCAGTCAGACACTCGGTTCGACTCTTTGTTCTGCGAAAATATTTGTTGGGCTTGTGAACGCAAGCTGATCGAACAGTTGAGAACCCAAAGCTATTCCCCATACGTATCGGTACGTATTAAGTCCTAGGAACCTTAATTTGCAGTTCTTCTTGGTTCTTTGTCGCATAGCCTTTATTTGTGTGACTCTTCTTCTTTTGAATGGTGACTCTATGTACATTTTCTTCTCCACGTCATTTGAATACCAATGGATACCTATCTTGTATTTTGTTGCACTCATAATTCCAGTCAAAGTCCCTTTCAACTTAAGGCTTTATTACAAGTACCTATTGTATATCTTGGCTGCTGCAGGCTAATGGCTAGCGTGTAGTACTTCGAAGAAAACACCAACGGTTTATTTTCACTAAGAGCGTAGACAATAACTGAAGCATTCCGAAAAAGTAAGCTATTGTCCTGACATTCGCGCTTAAATCGGAACGTTCATTCATTTTTTAGGTTTGTAGATGGATTTATGATCAGTAAAACTACTACTGTCTTCAGCTGTGATCATTAGCGACGCTTGATTGTCCCAGCTGTAATCGGCAAATCTAGCGTTTTTAGGTGAGCTAGGTCGATCAGAGTTGTGTTCATTAGAGTATGATTACTACAGTTGCATTGGCTAAAGTTGTGGTTGTCACAGGTGTGATCGTCAGAACTATGATAATCACTTAGCTATTTGGTCGTCATATTTATGGTCCCCCGAAGTATAATCGCTGAAGATTGTGATGATAAAACTATGACCAGTAGAGTTTCGCTTAAGGCTCACAACTGTGTTCATCAGCATGTGAAATGACAGGTGTGGTTGTCAGAAATATGTTCAACAAAGCTGTGATCATCAAATCAGAACTTTGGTCATCAGGGCAGACAATGATGGCCAAAAGAGTGTTCTAGCTGCGTCAAAGAATTGTCGTTTAATTTATGACTATCCGAGATACATGTAATCTTCAGGGATGTAATCGAGAAAGCTACGATCAGCAGAATAGAATTTAGGCAATGTAAGACCATCAAACTTTTGGATATCTTAGATGTGATCATCCCAACTATGATCATTGCATTGGCGGATGATCCTCAGCACAATTGGCAAAAGATAGTCAGCTACGATAATCAGCACTATGACCTCTGATCGACAGGGCGATTATTTTTAGCCTTTATGATAGTTGAAAAATGTAATCTGCACACGTGTTCTGTAGTGTTTGATCTTCTCGAATAGAACTATGTCATTGATAGACATGCAATCGTCAGTACCATCATTGAAACGATCCTAAAAGACAAAAAAAATAAAAAAATATGATGCGTGGAACCATGCGTTGAAAGTGAATCTTCTTATCATCACTTCATTAAAATCGGTGAGGCCGTTTCTGTTTAACTAAAATACCAAATGTGGTAAGAAATTATTCAGCCGTTTTAAAAAAATAAGCGTTTCACATTTTGGTTACACCGGAAGAGTTACACGCCATGAAAGGCACTGTAAAAAACACTCGTCTAATGGAAAAATCTGTCCATTAGTTGAAATTTAAAAAATGGATTACTCTCATTGTTTTTGCGCAGTCCAGTAGCCTTCACCATTAAGTACTATAGATGTTATGTAATAAGTCTCGACGATCATTATTGATAATCAACTAGATATTAACGTCGCATTACTTACTTAGGGAGGGCCGCTTACAGTTCCTCGGAAGCAACCCACTCATGCAGTATAAGTGACACAAGTCTCTGCATTATTGATTGAGCACATGCATGTCTTTCTTGAGACACACACGTCTTCAAATCAATTTCTATGTCTGCATGTTACGCACTTGAAAGAATAGAAAAATAACCACAAAGAGTGAGTGTATGCAATTCAATTACGAGTTTGTACCAGTCTTCATAACAAAGTCTTAGCACGATGTCGCCCTCACTTTCTCAACAATCGATTCTGATTGCGTGTGTTGTGTATGGTAGCCTTTGCAATAACAAAAAGTCAAACTTTTTGTCAGACTGTTGGGATGGGGTGAACTTTATACCTAGAACTGCTAGCAAATTAATATGCATAACAGGTGCACATTAAATATTAAAATAGGCAATAAATCGAATAAATAAAAGAAACAGACCTCGGAAGAAACGTAAATACTCGAGAACATGCATATGTATGTAAATACATATATCATGACCTAATTGGTGACCACGTTTTGTATGACACAATTCTGCTTTTACGTGCGCTCTCCTTCAAAATGGTGAAACACATACAGAATCTTTATACTCACATGACGCATAACATAATCCGGCAAATGATGCACAAGGACGCATGCAGAAAAAAAAAATTAAACATTAAATATCAGTCGTGTATTCTGCGTTGATGCAACGATGAAAATAAAAGTATGCCATGTCACCCCTGCTAGTAGCCTAGTGACGTTTTAGTCATTCAGTCCTAGTAGTAATAAACATAACACAGAACAGCAAACACTATGAATGAGAAAGGATAATTATCCAGGTCCTTGGGGCGGTAAAAATGTGTCCCTCTTTTTGTGTCCCTGTACAGCCGTTCAGTTTAATTACTTAGCTGAACTTTTGTAAATAGCGCTCGGCAAGGATTTACTCACAGGACACACTCGACAGAAAGTACTAGTAAGTACTAGTGTTTGTAGAGTGCCATCGGCGAGCAGTATTGTATGTTGAAGAATGTTAAGGATGCTAGAAACTAGTATATGTTTGTTTTAGCCTTCGCACTATGTTGTCCTAATCATTTGTGTGTGTTTGCATAGGGTGTCAAAGGTGCAAGGTCCTAAATGTCATTATCATTAAACTGTAGTGACACTTCACATGTTACTTCTTAAGACTTTGTAAAGTTGGGGGAAAAAAATGCATACTTGTTTGTTATGGTGAAATAAAGTTTTCTTTTACCTCACATCCTTATTTAGTGTTGTAATAGAAAGAATAGGTACACGATGATTATTAAAGTAAATATTATTAACCTTACGTGTTTGCTTCCTTGAAGGTCATCAAGTTGTGAATGTTTTTACCTATATAAACAAACTTTAAGAACCGATTTAACGATAAAAAAACAATTTTGGGGTATACTCCACCACAAACAGTTTTGATATTTGTGGGGTGCAAATTTTTGATGGCTTAAGTTGAATTTTTATGAATGCTTATTCATTGTTGCAATTGTTTGATGGCTGCAGTTTTCGATGATGAAAGTTTCTGTGGTTTTATTGTGACTGGTCATTACGAAAGCTTGGCTTATCCAGTTGTTAAAGAAAACATTGTAGTAATTTTAAACTTTGTACTACCATGAGAAGGACACACACACGTCAAAGTAAAATTTAACGAAATCTACAACAGAGTAAAACGCAATTTTCTAATTTTGTGTACAAAGTTAAGACACTGATCCCAGTGAACTTGTAGCGGGATATGCATTGGTGCTATTACTTGTAGCACTTAGTGGTATCGCGCTTTAAAAATTGAGCTTTCAATTTCAGCCGGAGTTTGATAGAGATAGATTTGATGACCCTACTAGTATCATTTTCCGCAATCCCACAACTGAATTCGTTGTTGCGGGAGATTTCAATATCTGTATTACTAGTTGGCTTTGCCACTCTGGTTTAACAACACCCAAAGGTTTAGATTCTGAGATCTTTGCTTAACCGACACGCATTATTGATGTTGACAGCCATGGCCAATATACTCTGGACCAGTTTCTAACCTCTCATTCGGATTAATATGTGATTGCAATTTCTAGAACTACAAGAACTGTGCTCGAATTCGGAAGTGGCTATTTGGAAGATGAAAGAGGCTTTTGCCGAACACCTTCTCAGGAAAACCGAAGTCTCTATAATTGTGCTAGAGATGACTGTAACGTCATCTTAAAACATGCTTTACTCCTGGGGGATCAAACAGTAAGGCAAAAAATGCTGCGGTGTCCTAAAGGCAGGATATCTGTTTGGTCTATCGTGAAAAGTATAAAAGGTTCTGCTTCATCCACTATCCCGGCTCTAGTCTACAATGATTAGAATATCACGGACTCTAGAGAGAAAGATAATCTGCTACATTACCAGATTGCTGTCTGTCCCTCCACCTATGCTGAATTCGGTCAAACCTCTACGTAAGTTCTTCGCAGGTATTTTTCCGGAGAGATAAAAACTTGTACACGTATACCCAATTCCGAAAAGGCCGATAAAACCTCCTTTTCTAACTACCAATCAATAGTTTTGACGTCAGTACTATCCAAGGTTATGGAGAGCATTGTGAACTACCACCTTACAAGTTATCTTGAAAGAAGCTATCTCCTTAATGACCGATGTGTACTGGAAAGAAGAAGCGTATCGTGTGCAGTTGTTCACAGAGCACCCATAATTCCCACATCCGCAAGCCTCTACGTTTATACTAAGAGGTTTTGAATAGCTTTATGTATTCATGTTCTTGGAAAAGACTACCAAATATAAGAATGAGTCTCACTATGGCGGTGTGCATTCAATAAATTGAAGCCCAAAATAAGTCTTAAATATTTTGATTGTCTTGAAACCTGTCAGTTTAGAATAATCGAGATTCGCAATCTTGGATCTTCTTATAAAAAGTACCAATCCATATATATGTCCAGCTGTCTACATCATAATCGAAATGGGCTACTAATCCTGAAACCATTATTTCTCAGTAAAAGTTTAGTAAAAGTTAGTTTGTAGTAAGAAGAGATCCAAATCTGAAATTGTTCAGCATTCCTAGGTCTATGATCCCGCCAAATGTCAAAACTTCCATTTGTCTTGTAAAGGGTAAGCCTTTTTTCTCTACTGATTGGATTTTATAACAAAAAAAAAGAAGATATTTTTTCCGAAAAGTATCCATTTATAACTAAACCTCATTGATGCTGTTGTACCTATATAGCTTTCAGGAATTCAAAAAAATATTTTTTTTTTAAAGAAACGCCCCATAAAACTTCCAACAAAGTAATATTGGCGCGTTTGTGGCCGGATGCTTCGGATTTCAAAAACCTATTGAACGACTCCATTGGGTCGCTTTTGTCTCTCTTTTATTTTGGTGTAGTACTTTGGATATACTTAGATTTTAGTCGACACCGATGGCAGTCTTTAAAAAATGTGTGTTTGCAACATTTAGCTGTCGAGAGATTGTGAACTTTAAGAATGTTACTTTAGACATTCTTTGGCAACAGAGTCTGAAATTGTATGAAACAGGAAAGAATATTTGAAAATAAAAAAGTACGCGAGTGAATTTATGAAAGTTTTGGCATGGTAGTTTGGAGACTGTAGAAAATTGTGTGGCTTTAATAGATTAAATCATAATATAATTGTGTCACTTATTGTTACAACGGGAAAATATGTCACATATTATGTCAGCATAATTTAATTTGAAACTGTGCTACCATCAAAATAATTATGTCACCAGTGACGTGAATTATATTACGATAGCAATACTGACCTGGGAACTTGATAGTACGGCGAGAAAATCTTGATTTTCCAAAAAGTAACATCGGGGAAGTATGAGTCATATGACTAGATGATCGTGAAAGCCAGCTGGCATAGTGACTTCAGACAAGCTCTAGAATGTTAAAAATTTATCAGGAAATTTCTAGTCACATTTTGTTCCTATTCAGCATCAGACTGCTATTCTATATATGTAGATCGAATAGACGTCTGACTCTTTGCTATGTAAGTTTTCAAACTTATTCCAGCTATGTTTCACTCTAACATTGATATCCAATTTTGCCCAAGCTACTTACTGATAAGCGCCAGTGACCGAAGGGCGAAAATATGCGCCAAGGCCACAATCATTCCTCATATCACCAATCCCCTATCGTGTTGGTTAATTTAGTGAATTGAAATTAAATAAAATTTTATCTCAAAACCACATCGCTCAACGGCGAAAAGTTCCAAGCACTACTCCAATAAATGCTTTAGAAAATTTAGTTCAACTTTTAACTCCGACGGAAGCGACAACGGTGACCTCTCACTTATTGGACAAAATGGCAAAACTTTCTCGAATGAACAAAGTTTTAATTTGTGTGTTCAGTATATATTGGTTCGTTATTTTTCCAATAATATGGTTCATCATACGTCCTCCAAGTATAGTGAATCATCTGGGTCAAGCGTTGCTTTTCGCTTTGTTCCTGCTCGTTGTGTATCTGATGTTGCATGCCATAGTGGTGTGCCTCTTCAAAAAGATCCAAATGGAAAACTCCACAGAGCCACAAGCGGCAGCACATCAGAAGTATGGTGGTGATGTGAATCCAAATTGGACAGCGGCTGAGGAGCATCTGTTGTCCAAGGTTCCATATTGTTCAGAGACAACAATTGTATCGGAAAAGGATAAAGAAGCAACCATAGTGGAGGAAGATGAGAAAGAAGATTCTGCGCCAGAGGTGGTGAGGAGACCAAGACCGATGTCTAGCTTTAAAAATCCTTATGAGGGTACGGCGACAAGTCGATTGTTAAGAGCAATGCAAGCAAATCCAAAGTACGACAGGAACATTACAAGGAAGTTTATAGCGGAAGAGCAGAAACATACGGAGCAAATGATAGCGAGGCCAAAGATGTCGCTCTCTGTGGAAGAATGTTGCAAGGATAATTCGGGAAAATATGTGACTAGCATTAAGTTGTTCTATGATGGAAATAAACAATTTCAAGAAGATGCGTGAAAAGATATGGAGAGTTCTCATTTCATAATTTTTTGTGAGCTAATATTTTCAAATTGCTACGGAGTTTCTTTAGAAATATCAACGGGAAGTCGCCTTTTGACTGCAATTCCTTTAGAATTTAGAAAGCTTATCGGCTGCAAACCACTAGAATTACTCCACGGATGAGGCAGATATATGGAATGTGGTAGGGACTTCCCGTTTCTCTGTTGAAACTGGCGACATGTGTTATGTGCTGAGGATCCAGCACATTCTGTTGTCTTATCGTATGTAGAATTTCATAACGTTTCGATTTGCAGCAGTCTTTCACTTCCTTAGATCTTATGGTATTGGATGTGAGAAATTTGATGAAGCCTGACTGATATAGCGACGTCGTTTGCGTAAGCCACATCCGTTTTTTTTTAAATGAAATTTGAAAATCCCGGAGCACTCAGGTCCGAGAGCCAGCCACCCCTTCAGAATGTAGAACAGGTTCAGTCTTATAATTTCAAAGACTACCTAAAGTTGCGCTGGAATGCTACCATTTGATCCCAGAGATTTGAGTAGTTCAATACTCATCAGCGTCCACTTTAATATCTCCTCACTGATTATGTCAGAAGAGATTTGTGGGTGTACAGCATACTCTGGGGCTGCGTTTTCTTTAAGGATAAGCGCACACCTGGAGAATATATATGTGTAGTGGACCTAACTACAGACGAGTACGAGATGGTTTGTTGAAATGTGCATCCACTAGAACTAGTTGCTTGTCGTAACAGATTTAAAATCTAAGGTATGTGACTTGACATATTGAGCTTCCAATTATAGGACAGCGGATATGTATTCCACTCATTTTCCCTGTAATCTGTTAAGATAGGACAAGTTCGTAAATACTTCTATGATTTTATGGCTCTAATTTTCGTCTTCGGTAGCACCCTTTTGCTTCAACGGAAGTTTGAATAAAAAAAACTTTCAGCTTTTCCATTTCCAAGGTATCAATAATTATTATAAACGCTCATAGATGTTAGTTCGCGATCTTCTATTTAGAGAACGGCTCATCTCTGTATGCTATCGAATAGGTTAAGAGAATCTTTTGGGGTCGAGCCCTCGAAACGTGAGAACAATACTCAAGCTTGAGCCTACCTTGTATTTTATACAGAACAAAGAGCTGCTTCATTGTGAACATCTCTGTACTCTAAACATGTAGCTTAATGTCATTCATGCTGATTTTCCTATGTCGTGCCTTATTGCACGATGCAGAGAAGTTACATGAGATGAAGTCAGGTGTTTTTGTAACGCGTATTCCTGTGGAAAAATTGCGAATATCTGTGGGTACCATCGTCCTTTGTTCTTCGCCATAAAGACCCCTGACGGACCATGAATAGCAGACATAAATACTGCAGGTACAGCGTTCTGTCTCTGTCTCATCAAATCGAGATTCTTCAGCTACTTTGTCCTTCTTCTCAATCTCAACCGTCGGAGTAGGTAAACCATCTTAAAATGTTAGGGTGTAAAATCTCATCAAATCATATTCTCTCAACGTGCCCCCACCCCACCAACAAATAAAAAAGGATCCACGGGGAAAAGTATTAAAAGTGAATCATGAGGAAATGTCCCTTTTTCCATATGATTTCTTCCTTTCTGACTTCTTTATATTCGAATGGTTATTGCTGATATAATCGCTGAGAAACCATCTTTTTTTTTTATCCATCCCTTCCCTGATGAAATGCTGAAATTTATTTTCTCTCCTTATATTGAGTAACAGGGCGAGTTATAACTTGAAGAATGTTTATGTGCAACTAAAATACTGAAAAAAAAAAAAAAAATAAATTTGAACTTTGACATTCGTTTTGCACATTTACTGGAATTTTTAGCTCCATATTTCTTCTTTGGTTTTCTCCAACTCCCAACTATGTAGTATTATTTGAAGAATTTCCCAATGAGTAATACAATCATCCTAGAATGTGCACTAGAAAAGAGTTGTTTATTTTTCCTTCTTGAAGGATAGCAATTTTCTTTCGAATCTATACATTTTTTTCTGCTCAGAGTATCTATGACTTTTAGCTAACAAATAATAACAAATATTGTTGTAAAGGTCAAAAGAAAAAAGTTTGTAGTTTTTTGATAAAGGTTAGAGATATTCTATAGATTGCAACTGTGGGCAAACACAAATTTTATTTGGATATTCGGGCAAGTTTGAAAGACTTTTTTGTAAGTTGCCAATGAATTGACTTTGATTAAATAAGATTCGAAATTCAAAAAGTGAATTATAGTTGAAATTTGAAACATGAAAACACCTCCAATACTACCCAAACTAATTTTGCTACAGAATGCTGAAGCCACAGCAGTAAACATAATTAAATGTCCTACATTCCATTTGCCAGCATCTGCATTTCATTTTCCTCCTCCATCGCATCGCAGCGCATTTCCCCTTGAATGCATCTTCTCTGCTCAATATTATCCTCGTCTGCGATTTTGGCAATCAGCCCCTAATGAATTCCGAATGCAAATTACCGTAACCTTAACTGCTTTGCTTTGGTTATAACTCTCCTGAAAATTAATATTATTAAATATTTCATGGCAAAACGAACGCTAGGTCCTTCTACACTCCTTCTGCTCTTATCAGTATTCCCTCTCCATCGCTATCGCACTTGATGATGAAAGATTTAGTTCCACAAAACTTAATGAGAAGTCAGCCGCTTGGCTATTAGTTTTAATTAACGTTCGCTTGTCATACGAGATTCAGGATCGTGTTGCAGGACTAATGGCAGAGGGGGTGGCTTCATATCTTAGATTTTTATTCAAGAAAGTTTATGGAATAAAATATTTAATAAAATAAATGCAGAAATCAACAGCTATGCGATTGGTTTCTCTGCCATCGAAGGACAAACGATTTTTCGAAATATTTTCGAGTTGGGGTAGGAGGTTTGATGGCTCCAGGCATTTTGTTGTTTTGTTGATTTACTTGAAACAAAGATACAATAGGTCCATTCTGAAACGACACGATCATAGGATTTCTCAGTTCTATCCAAAGAACTAGGTTTCCAAAAAAGTATTGAAGGCTTGCAACACCCGTGTCTTTCTAGTTAGCGAAGTTATCGAGTAGAAGAGCTCCCAAATGAAGTTTTCTTCTAAGGGAGAGGACTAGACACATACAAACTAAATGAAGATTTTTTTTTTCCTCATTCTCGTTCCTGTAACTCCTGTGCTGTGGAATATCCATATTAGCTAGCTAGACAGGTAGCCCCATTTACCCATCTACAGTTGGTTTTGCTTACTATCATATATAGCGTCCAACTTAAGAAATATTTTTACTTCTTTTGTATAATATTGTAGAATTCGTAAACTTTTGTGATTCGCGGTACAATTTTTAATCATCAGCTTCCTACATCCCAGCGCTTAACTTAGATTAACGTTGAACTTCTGAATGACTCAAAGATGAGCAGCAGTCTAGAATGAGCTTTGTTGTAGTACAAATCAATCGCACGAGATTTTTTGCTGTTTGGCTTTCGTACTTAGGATGTCTACCACTCTCTAACGCAAGCTGTTATCATCTATCAGCTCATACATCACACTGTTGTCCTGTCACATCTATTTGCTGCATAGTTTGCTGTCCGGGAATATGCTAATGTTCTGGACAGATATTGCAATCCGTTTTAATCCAAATAAGGGATAGTGGTCTAAAATGAATTCCTTCGACGTAGACTGTTTACCCGCTGGGTAAGAACCTAACCTTTTTTTTACATAATTTTACATGACAATGGCGATGTGGAGTAACATATCATAATGCTACGGTGCCCAAGTTTTGGGTCTTATGTCTATACAGATTGCAAACTTGTCTAGAGGTATTAGATGAAAAGTAGTGTTCTGCTGCTGAAAGGATGATCCTCACGGCACCACAAATGGAAGTATGGTCCAGATATAGCCAGTTTGTTATACGGGGTTGTATTCCCTACTTCTTTCGAATCTTTTTTTTGCAGGATAAAAAGCCGCGTTCTATATTCATGAACGTTCTATATTCATGAAATAATTTGCGTTGCCTGAAAAAATAAGATTGAAACTATTCAATTTGGAAGAGTTAACTAAATCTATTTCGTGATGTTTTACTCCAAACCAATCCACACTTATGAGTCTATTTGGAGCGATCTCTTAAATTAGTCAGGTGCTTTCTTGACAAATCGTAGCAACATTTTCTGCGTAGGCGAACACCTTATGACACTCTCTGTTCAGGATTAATAGTACCAACAGTGGGTTAATATTTTCACTCATAAGCAGTTGATTGATCCATTCGAAAAACGTATAGTGACTACGCAACCTTTTTTACAAACTTCTCTCAGGAAAGGAGGGCCTATAACGCTTTTGCAGCGCCTCGAGATGCCTGTAGTACCGACCCATCTGCTAAACTCCGAAATCACGACTACTTCACGGAATCTATAGCAAGTTGTGGTGGCTGTGCCAGCTCGCTAAATATCAAGGCAAAGTAATCAAGCAATATTCCAAGAGACGAATAGAGAGCTGTCTTCACAGCGAAATTAGATACATGTTCCCGAGATTTTTAGAAGAAAAGATGATCTTAGGAGAGACGTGAATGCTTTTACCCACATAAGGTATAAAAACTGTATTGACCTGAGCCCACATCCTGGGAAACTAAATTCAGACGGCCTACTTTTTAGTCAAATGAGGATGATAATCGTTGCCTTTGTGGTCACATAGCGGTCCATGAGGACTAACTCAGATCTCTGTTGATTCATTGAGGTCCCCGTGGTGGGATGCAAAACGTATAAAGAGATGCTAGGGGCCTCAATGAATGATCCTGAGTTCAGTGGCTTTATTGACAGTTCGCCAATATTGTCTTTCTTGTTCTACTGAGGCTTGGGCAATTGAAATACGACATGATGGGGGTATGCTCCAACTTTCATCATCGAGCTGTTGGAAGTCCAAGGCTATATTGAATTTTTGAAGTCCGGACTAAGTGCTCGATCATTGTGTGGTCTAGTTCCGAGGCTCTTCTAGCTTATTAATCACCTTTCTCGTTTCTGAAGATACTTCTGTGTCCCGTGCCCAACAGAGGTTATGCATTTTACCAGCTTTGCTAGCGCATATAATTTTCGGAGGCCTCGGTGATAGCTAACACACACTGCCATTCTTTTTAAACTTTATTGTGCAGGCATTGTATACACCATACACACTCTTCTATTTCTTAACCGTCTTCGAAAACAGATACATACGAGTATGTTGTTTATATTTTCCTTGAAAGGAATTTGGAGGTTGAGATAGTCGTTCTAATAGAAAGAGTTTTTTTCAAAATCTAGACTCAACTGTTCTTCCAGAAAAAAACGTATGTGTCTCAGTCTAGAAGGTTTTTTTTTATTCTATCATAAGCTGTCCAAACGAAGAGTTTTAATCCAGAAAATCAACATAGCATTGTTGAATCTGTAGGTTGTTAGTAATATTGTCAAGGTCTAGGGTGTTTGAGAAACCTGGAGGGTATTGTTCCTCTCATAGTGTCACTATATTAAAAGCCTTTCTGTGATTTCTAAAGACTGGATGATTCGAAAGAACGTTCATGAAAAAAAGTGCATGAAAAAGTATTAACTGGACTCCATCCAGTCCTAATAAAAGACCAGGGTTATATACCTACATATATGTGTATATATATTTTGGCGCTAACAGCCTAATGCAGGGCCTGGCCTAGCTTCTCGCAACCACTCATGCTGTGAGCATAAAAGTAAAATAAAGTAAAATTTGTTTTGTCATTTAGATGACTTTCATGGGAAGTCTTGATACATATTTTTTTTTTTGTGTTACTTGAGGACTTGTGGGGAAGCGATATGAAACAAACAGTCCGTTACTTACATAAGAAATGTAATATCTCGCAAATTAATAAGAATATCAAAATCAATCTTATTTATCGTTATAGACCCGAAAATACTCTAGTATCATAATTTTTTTTTCAGGCCTTTGAGTCAGTTTGGAACTGCGAGGGAGGACACTCATTTTCCGCAGATATTCCTCGACTTGAAATATTTAATTCGGAAATAATATAATATTGGATTCTGCACACAGACCATTTTCAAAAAATTACATCGACATTGTTTTTGTGCCAAACGTACGGCTTTGCGTCATGTGCATACAGCTTTTATAATAAAGGAACTGGAAGGTGGTGACTGGTGACGAATGAACAGACGAACGGACGGACGAGCTAGCGAGAGCAATAGGGTTCTGTGGTCTATTTACGGAATCCTGAAAAGTGTCTCTGTCGTTGATATCACAAACTATATAAAACGCAGTGGCAGCACATGCAGGAATTAATACAGTTCACTGCTTCGCTTCATCATTAACCATTCTCCATAGCCGTGACTTGGTCTTATGTATTCGTGCTTAGATAAATTTACTAGTAGTATATTTCAAACTGCTTTCCTAAATTTAAGCAGTAGATTTTATTATGGCTCTTAGACGCATTTATTTATATGGACTTTTGTCTTCATGCTTTTTCCTTCATGTTCAACAAAGCAACTATTTACCTACCTACCCGTGCTGTTTTTCAGTTACCAATGTTGTTCACCAGATATTTTTCTCAAACATTTTTTGTTTACTTTTGTGAGTTTTGTGTTTTTATGCATGTGTAAACATCTCAGTGAATTGAAGGTTTATTTGAGTAGGTTTCTTAGAAAAGGTTCTTTTACGGATTAGCGTGCAATGAATGACTTATATGTAAAAATTTCTTTATTTAGCCATTATCTATACAATCAATATAGGTACCATATGCATCTCTCTCCAATTTCAGTAAATATGTACATATGTACATCTGCAGTTCCTGAAAACGATTTCTGGTTTTAGAATTTTAACGTTTTCTGCAATAAAAATAAGTAAAAAACCTGCATAGCCTCAATCTTCCCCATAAAGTCTTTTCAAGTGTTGCAGATAATTGCACAATTCGTAGCACCGCAGAACAAAGTAAAGAAAAGAGGATACAAAAATAAAACCATAACAATACTCGTAACTACATCCTTCTTTATGAAAAGCAAAGGGAGCATTCCGTAAAACTGAAAGTAAATTCACCAAACATCATCACATATTTCAACAGAGGAGAAAACTCTTTTTCTTTGAAATACGAAAGTCGGTAAAATATCCCTCCAGGGAAAATAAAACGGAAAAAAACAGGAAATTTAAGTCAAGGCGACTACCGACGACGACTTAGTATTGAATAAGAATACTCGTACATATGTACATGCATAAGTTTTACTCAAGGCGACGAAGAAAAAAAAACAATTGTAAAGGATTTGGAAATTTAAATCAAAAGATGCAAACAAAATAAAAATTAATAAATAAACTAGCGCTTAAAAAGACTGTGTGTCTGTCAGTTTGCGGTGATTCCTTAGACGTAAGTAAAGGCTTTCGTTTCTTGATTCCTTTGCTGTTCTCTGATGAATCCCTTCCTACATTTTTTTTTCAGTTGGACATGGGGAATGTAAGTAAATAAGAAATGAGTAATAAGTTGATACGAGATGGTGAGAATAAAGCTCTCACACTTATCATGTGCGAACTTAGGGAATTTGTTGGTTTTTAAATTAGGGGATGCATACAGTGAGTCAAATAATTTGTTTTTGGTGTGTTTTGAATGGAGTAAATCTTTTCTTTTGGTACTGCACTAAGCGGTGCTATTTACACGGTGTTAGAACTGACTCGTAGCTCTGGTCAGATAGACAGGAATCTAGAGGGCAAGTATGATATTTAGTTCGAAAGTCATCGTTCGTAGCAATTGAGACGATGTAACAGCGAAGTTTTGCCTTTCAACAACACACCTATGTATGTCGTGTAATTGTAATCCGTAGTTGTATTATAGAAAGTACCTACTGTCTTCAGAAATTTTGGCCAAACATTTCAATAAACATAGCAAAGACTTGCGATGGAAAAATTACTTTAAGAGCCTGTTACGCACAGAAATGATGACTATCACAGAATGTGGTAAACGATATACTGGTAGATAATTGGCATTTTAATCGTGCCTCAATAATTTAATTTTATTATACCTTTAAAGGTTTAAAGCAATTTAAGTGGTTAAAATCAGAATAATAAAATCTCATACAATTGTTTTCTTTTTCACATTGTATAACGTAATGTCATGAATTCCGACATCACATATTCCACTAACTTTTGTTAAATAAAATTCAATCGGTGAAATGTAGTATGTATGAATATATGTACATATATTTTAGTATTAGACTTCGTATACAGAGTGTTGCAAGTTCCTCGACGACTGAATTCATTTAGGCAGTTCTTACCAATCTGCAAATAATATTTTATAGTCTTAAAAAATACTTAAAGCAATTCAACTGGTTATCAGTGCCCATTTATCTAAGTTGGCTACAATTAGTGCCCTCAAACGAACAGTTTAAGTTCTAATGTGTTTTAATGTTAGAATATACGTACATATATACATACGTATATACGAATATACACAATACGAATTCAACATTGTCGTGCGCCCAATACACACTCATGTGAAAGATGACATACTCAGTTGGCTCTAATGTAATCGTCCACCGATTTCACAGGCTCTACCGTGCCTGCCGTCCGCTTCCCTACGGACGACACAAAGTTGTGACAAGTTGATGCTACGAAAATCGCCAACGATGAGTACATAGCGATTACGTTATCTAAACACGCTAACGGAAGGTCATAAAATGCGCCTGGTGCTATTCTATTTATTTCGCATACTGCGAAGGCATAACGCTGGTAATAGAGTGGTTACAAGTATATGACTGGAAATGCAAACTGATCTGATGATGATATTAGGAGGACGGAAAAAAATACTGTGAATCATAAAGCAACGAAAACAACAGCAAAAAAAAATTATCCTCAGTTCGGCACTGTTCATAAGTCATAGATTTATATTAGATTTTTGTTTTTTTTTTGTTTTGAAAAAACAGCAAAAACAATAAAAGATGAGTTGAAAAAATCTTTTCTGAATAAAAATTAATTATTTGATCAGTAGAATATAATATTTTTATGAGAAGAAAAAGTAAAAGATTAGAAAGCATTTTAATAGATTATATGAAAAAAGGCAAGAACTTCAATGAATATAGCAACAAAAATATATTTCCGGAAGAACTGAGAAAGAGTCTGACAGACTAATGCATGGCCTGGCTTAGCTTCTCGCAGCCACTCGTGCCGTGCGCCTCACGAATGGTTGAGACCTACAGTACAGACGTTCGCGAGAGGCACCGTAAGTTTTCTTGGATTCAAACTATAAACCTCTCGCTCAGTGATCGAACACTTAACCACTGACCCATGGCGCCCATAGGAGACCAGGGTAAGTACTCACACTTAAAAATTTCGACAAGCGCGACTCCGTTCGCACATAGAAAGTTCTGTTAATGAAGAATATTAATCCATTCGGAAAGTCTCCTGTTTACTTGTATAGCTTCTGAATTATTGAACCAAGTTTAGTAAAATTTGTTTTGTTATTTAAATGACTTTCATGTTACTTGAGGACTCGTGGGGAAGCGATATGAAACAAACAATCCGTTACTTACATAGGAAATGTAATATTTCGCAAATTGAATATCAAAATCAGTCTTATTTATCGTTATAGACCCAAAAATACTCTAGTATCATAATTTTTTTTTCAGGCCTTTGAGTCAGTTTGGAACTTCGAGGGAAGACACTCATTTTTCGCAGATATTCCTCGACTTGAAATATTTAATTCGGAAATAATATAATATTGGATTCTGCACAAAAAAATGACATCGACATTGTTTTTGTGCCATTATATTACACGACTTTGCGTCATGTGCATACAGCTTTTATAATATAGGAACTGGAAGGTGGAGACTGGTGACGAATGAACAGACGAACGGACGGACAAGCTAGCGAGAGCAATAGGGTTCTGTGGTCTATTTACGGAATCCTGAAAAGTGTCAGTGTTCAGGCACCTCTGTCGTTGATATCACAAACTGTATAAAACGCAGTGGCAGCACATGCAGGAATGAATACAGTTCACTGCTTCGCTTCATCATTAACTATCCCTCATAGCCGTAACTTGATCGTATGTATTTGTACTTAGATAAATTTACTAGTAGGCATATTTCAAACTGTGGTTTTCCTAAATTTAAGCAGTAGATTTTATTATGGCTGTTATACGCATTGCATAATTGAATCATACGCTGACATTTTTGAATACCATCAATTGACCTCTACCGAGTAAGACCGTCTCAAGACGATCTTCGATTTTTTGCCTCCAGTGTCTTTTTCCCGGATTTTTATTGCAAACCGCAAGGCCGTCCCGAGACGGTCTTCAATATTTCTCACCTGGTGATCGTCCCAGATAAAATTTTTACCTGACAATTTAAATTTAAGCTTCTTTTGCCTATATTTACTTGAAACAAAATGATCAGATCAATCCGACCAATTTTACGATCTTGCCCGTTAGACGGTTAACAGTATTTTACGCTACTAGCGAAAATCTTTGATGCCTCATTGTAGGAACAATGACGGGAAATGCGCAATATGATGTCTTATTCTGAGTAAAATCGAAAAATATCTCTGGGAGTTTTGAACAAGTGAATGAGCTTTCGAAACTAATATGCAATTTGGGTTCCTGGAAGCGCAACAACTTTTACGATCCCGTCATGGAAACTTCGTATCCATCGATACTGTTCAGAATAAAAAATAAAAATCATGATTTAATTCATATTACTGATTTTTGAAAATTAAAATTGTAATCGGATTTACGTTATTGATTTATATGTATATACATATGTAAATAAAAATCAGAAAATAATTATTACTGTTGGATAATTTACCGCTGAATGACGAAATAAAATACTTATATATTTTGACGAGTATTGCCATAATTTGTTGGTATCGAATACTCGTCAACTATTTAGTCGCCAACTATCACTCTTAACTATTGAATTTTTGTGAAACGGATCCCATACTGCCATGAGGTTCAGTTTCCATTTTTTCTGTGGATTGACCGTTAATCCGCATTCCTGGGACATGAATCTAATATCTTTAAAGTTCCTTCTATTTGTTCGCTAAAACTTCATCTTTCGTGTATGCTGTAGCTTTAATGTCATTCAGAACCAGATCCTAAGGATAAAAAGGAGATAGCCCCTCTAGAGGCGTAGACCTTTACTTGAATTCCTTCTAGCCTCTATCCAGTTACTGAGGTTGTGTTTTTATTAGCGTTGAGGTTTATCAAAGTTCATCTTAATACGTACGGCCGTGTTGCACTGTACCTGGCGAGCACATGCATGTACTTGAAAGTAGATACTTTAAAGCACTAAACCTCAATTTCATTGAAACGCTTTCGATTTTTAGCAATAAAAAAAAAATATTTTTTTTTTTTTTTACGAAGGACATAAACTTATCTACTTTTGTGTAAGAAAAACTTC
Source organism: Pocota personata (assembly GCA_963082735.1). Lineage (NCBI taxonomy): Eukaryota > Metazoa > Arthropoda > Insecta > Diptera > Syrphidae > Pocota > Pocota personata. The sequence goes on from OY720430.1 coordinate 143,854,448, forward strand.
CCCTAATTAAATAAATATAATTATTTATTTATAGCAAAATAACATAATATTTACTATAATATAATTTTTGAACGCTGTTAGTTGAACGGAACGGACGTGTTCGTTAGTTGCTCGGCAATAAGTTAACCCGCGTACGGACCTTACCACGAAAACTAATTAAACTCAGTGTGTTCGGGAAACTAAAGTAAAAAGTGAAAAGAAAGTAGCAAAGAATCTTAGAAAATTATTAAATGAATATCCTAGAAATGAAAACGGGTGTAATAGTGGAAAGAAATACGAAGTTTTAATCAGAGAAGAACAATTAAGAGAAAAGAGAAAAATAAATTCGAGAGTGTAGTGTTGCTAGTGAGTTGAGTGCGAGAAGTGAAGTAGTGATAGCAACTTAGATTCAAAGAGAAATTAATAGTGCGGGAATACAAAAAAAAAAAAAAAAATAATAATAATAATAAAAGAGTAAAAGGTGTTATTTTATGTGTGAGCAAAGGGGGATACGGTAAAGTGCAGTTATCATTTACCACGTTTATATGCAGAATCGAGGGATCGAGTTGGGATCGAGTTGAGATTTCGATCTGAGTCTTTCTACATACCGAGTTGAAAGATTGAAAAATTCAAACGTGGTTGAACTGACAGATCAGTATAGCAGACATTCTGCTTTTGATTGTGTTAGTGCTCTGTTGTGTTAGATTCGTTATCTGAAATCACACACATGCATAGACAACATGTCAGTTCAACCCCTCAACCCAGGTATACATGTATTTTTCTAACTCGATCCAGCTCTGTTAGCTGAGTCGAGTTGAGTCAATCCTATTTCAACTCGATCTGCGTTTATATGAATTTCAACTCGGGTTGAAGCTGGATCCACGACAAGACCACATTTTCACCGTACAACAAGTGTTGGAAAAAAAGCTCGCTAAAAATAAAAAAGTCTTTACCTGCTTCATAGATATGAAAAAAGCTTTTGACTCAATAAGCAGAGCGAAAATATAGGAGAGCCTTAGGAAGAAAGGGGTGGATGAAGGAATGGTGCGAGCCATCAAAAGCATCTACAAGGAAACTTATAATGTGGTAAGGACATGTAATGTGCTGTCTGAGAAATTAAAGACGTCTGAAGGAGTGAGACAAGGTAGTGTATTGAGTCCCCTCCTATTTATCTGCGCAATGGACGACGCCATCAGACATTGCCAAGAAAGGATGCAAAGATTCAGAGTCGGGTATAGAGAGCTACAGCCAATATATCTCCAGGCATGTGCGTTTGCGGATGATATAGTACTGTTTGCAAATAGTGAAGAAAATATGCAAAAGAGTGTAAAAATATGGAAAGATGCGTTAGCAGCCCAGAAATTGGAGCTCAATGTTGAAAAGACAAAGGTAGTGCTGATAGGAAATGAAGCAGGAGTTGCAAGTGTAACGGTAGATGGAGATGTCATCGAACAGGTGCAAGCATACAAATACTTGGGTAGTGTAATAAACAGCAGAGGAAATTCGGAAGACGAACTGATGGCGAGGATCAAAGCGGCAAATAGACTGTATGCAGGATTAAGAAGAAAATTCTTGGACCACAAAGAAATCATACAAGAAACAAAAATATCAATCTTCAAATCGATGTACTTACCTGTGTTGCTACACGGAGGTGAAAATTGGATACTCACAGGAAGACAAGAAAAACAAATCCAAGCCATGGAGATGAAATACCTCAGGAGAGTTATAGGAGCCAGGAGAATAGACAAGGAAAGAAACGAAAATATTAGAAAACAACTGCATGTCAAATCGGCTAAACTAAATCTTTAACTTTAAAATTAAAAAATTATGTGTCATCCAATGTTTAATATTTCTTATCGTGGGTTTTTTTTATAAATGCAATTATTATATTATTTGGGTATACCTGACTTCATTGCCCCTTCAAAATCTTTGTAGCCAAAGTTTTCATCTTTTATTGCTCCTGAATAGTTTCAATTATTATTGGAGAGTGCTAGTTAGCTAAAAATAATAAGTCTTACCATAAACTAACTTATCAAATAAAGCTGAGTCTTTTAAGGGAAGTTTTTCTGGCTTCCTTCCCAGTTTATTTGTAAAACAAAATCTTATGTTAAAGACAGATGTATACATTTGGAAATCTCGCATTATCCAATTATTTCCTTTATGTACGTATTCTATGCAAAAATAAAAAAATAAAAAAAAAAACAAACAAAATTAATTAAAAATAATAAGTAAAACAAAAGTAAATTTAATGATAAAGTAAAAACATAAAGTTAAAAATTATTTTATCAATTTCTCTTCAAAAGTTTTAATCTTTGTTTCGACTCATATAAATTTTTCAATTTTTTTAATAGGAAATATATTAATATTAGACTTTTTGAGAAATATTTTCCCGGCAATTTTTTTCAAAATTACCGTATGTCGACAAAGCAGTATTATTCTTTCGTTTGCAGTATTATTCATAACTAATTCTTCATTGTGCATATTTATTTAGTTATCGTCAGATACGTCATTAAAATGGGGGGTTTACTAATGCCACAAATTTGTTGACTCATTGTCTATAGTATTGTAGATATAATAAATATAATAAATAAATAAGAGATCGTTCACTTACTATAGGATAAATATAATAAATAAATAAAAGATTGTTCACTTACTGTAGTGAAACTTTAAACTTTAAAAAACAATAAACAAATACCTCACTTAAACCGCAATAAAACACCACGATCTACTTGCACGAAAATCACTCCAAGTTCACTTACTGTAGGATTAAATTTTAAAAAAAACAGTAACAAACAACAAACAATAAATATATAATATTCGACAGAACGTAATTCATAGAGAAAAATGTTCCAGTTGCTGTTGTCGGACTACGTCGTATTAAAATTTTTTCTATGAGCTTCTGATGGAATGACTTTGTAAGCATTCAATATTGTAACTATGTAAGTGCTTACAAGCAGCTTCCTCCAGTTACGAAGAGAAAACGCTTACATACTGCATCCTCTGGAAGCGCTTACTATTTTTTCCACTGAGCTGTTGTTGAAAGCACGTGCAGTTGGTAATAGCTACATGTACTACATGTGAGTACTTGCCAGGTCGAATGAAGCACAGCTATTGTTGAAAGTTTCTTCTACTTAGGTGACAACATTAAGAAGCGTAGCACTCTGCTAACGCCTACTAATTCGGAGGAGAAGAATCGATTTATCCTTTGAAGGCTTCCCGTTGAATGTGTCGTACAATGACTCAAACTTATTTCATTAGACTTTGCAAACGACCTTTCCTTGCACTCTAAAATTAAACACAAATTTATTATATAGGTACAGAAATGGACCCTAATTTATTTTTAATCTACCAGAGCTCACACACTTAAAGTCTGTCGGTCCTAAAGAAAAGATTCACTGATGAACTTGAAATAATCACCCAGCAAAACGAAACGTAAAATAATTTCTTTAATAAACTCGTTTTCTTTACGATCAACTTTTTCTTTAACTAGAATAGTTATAGAAATAATATACCTATATACATACAAGACGTCAGAGAGAGAGAGAGATAGAGAAAAAAAAAGATCATTTGAAAAGCACTTACAACAGAGGATGCTAATTTTATTTCATAAACCTTACAATTTTATGTTTACTTTTGAAACAAAAAAAAAAAAAAAAAATTAAAGGAAAAGGAAAAGGAAAGAATTAAAATCCACAAATCCGCGTACCGCAGGTGCGAACTTTACCCGAGAATATTATTAAAAAGAATGGAAAGGTATAGAAAAAACGGATGACAGAATGTCATCTTGTTTCATTTATTTATTATTTTTTTTTTTATATGTACATACATATATATATATATCCTGAATTGGCTCTTGTATAATTGTGTACTCAATTGCAATGCAATCCTTCCCCGACTATCCTACTTTTACCAACCGTTTTTAGTATCTGTGCTGTGTGTTCAACAATATATCCCAAATGGTTTACACAAGGATTTCGTTAGTCAAAATATCCATATCTGAGAGAGAGGAAGAGATTTTTTTCTTTTACATTGCAGGTTTCATATAAATGTTGATACTGAGGACGATATACTAATTGAGAAGTTTTCGCATAGAACCCTCTTTCGTAAAGTTTATTCACAATTTGCCACTATGTGGGTCTGTTGTTTGGTTAGTGTTATGTGTGCATATTCTAGATATTCTAGATGACTGCAGAATAAAATGTTATACCAAGGGATGAGATATGTGCGGATATGTATGTATTTTTTTATTTTTTGCTTGCCCGTTTGTCAGTTTGGCTCCTGTTTGCTGATGTTTTTGTTTGCATTTTAATTAAAAATGTATGTTTGTGGGTTGTGCATTAGCATTGGGTGAAAGAAGTAATAAAGTTAAATAGGGGCGACTCTTACATGTTTTGGAGATAGTTGCGATCAGAACATGTTTAGATATTTACAGACTTATTTATGTAGTAGTAGGATGACACCATTGCTATTCTGAAAATAGCAATTATTTAAATAATATATTTTTGCCAGAGTACAAAAAAAATCTAAAGAATTTTAGCATATGTGGGGGATGCTACTTAGATGGTGATATACATATTTTCTATCGAAATGATTGTTAGTTGAACTGTGTTCCTTGGCGCATTCGTTAAACTGATCGTTGAGTTGCTTCCTTTTTTTAAAGTACAACAGTACAATAGGGAAGTAGCTCAGGGCTTGTGCTCATACCAATGCTGCGGATGGTGGCTACTGTGTTGGTTTCTTGAGTGAAAGATTGTAGGTTCGAGTTTCTAGCGGAACTGTTCTTTCAAATAAAAAAGATTTCTCGTTATGAGCAGACTGCTACCCATTCTCCAACCGCTACAATGAAAATGAAAAAAAAGCAAATAAAAGAGGCACATTTTTGTTTTGGTTTTTATTTAAACAAAACTACTAGTAACCCACATCTTAGTACAATATATGGGTATTTACACACATATATATGTCTAATGTTATAGATCTTTTCGCCTTTAAGTTCAAATTCAAATGTCTATTTTGTTACGCCGAATACAACAGCATTTATTCTACTGCACTAGTGATAAGTCGAAAAATAATAGAAAGTCTGGAAAGTGAAGCTCCAAATCTAAGGTCTTATGAAAATTAGAAAAATTTTAAAGGCGATTCGAATATTAAATTGCGACCAACTTCATCAAACAAATCAACACCGATTGTGATGTTTTCGTTTAAATGTAATTTAGTCGAGATTTTGGAACACATCCAATCACTGGAACGATTGATCGAAATGAATGGTTCAGTGGCTTGCGCAAGATGGTTTCAGACAGAAGCGCAAGGATTATATTCACATCCAAATACTCGTATTAGCACGTTGGACTATTGGCCCAACAATTTATCCCAGAATCGACATTTGCTCAAAACCCATACGTTCCCCAAACCCTAGGATATCGGTAAAGAATTGTCAGTTTATTGACATCACTAGTGAAAACTCTCTGCATTATCAAAATCCCGCTGACAATCTTCTGTTCACCAGAGAGATATTACTAAATAAACTATTTCTTTGACCCGCCTTTTGTACTCTCACTGTGTATCTACATGCAAAATCTAATTGATAGTTTACCAGTTTTCATTGAACCTTTGGACTATGTAACAAATAGTTACCCCTACCTTCTCATCAGAGATAATTTAGCATACCAACACTTAACGATGCATTTTGCTTCTCCGAGTGCAGTCAAGACCAAGTTGAGCCATCGATTGAGCTCTTAGTTGATTCGGTGGTTTACAGTGGCCCTCGATGAGATACACTCAAGCCAAAATATATCCATTGTGTTGCCATTAAGTACGCAAGAGTAGAACATGCCGCGTACTCATTTACTTTTCAAAAGAACAAATTTGATTATAGTCATTATGAGCGTAACTTTTATAATGTTGGCGAAGGTAGGACACGTGCATCTTATCTCTGCGGCTTCTGCAGAAGTCATTGCAGGAAAGCCCAACCTTTGAGCACACCTACTTATACTACAGTGCCCGGTCTTGACGTTGGTAAGTTTACACAGCGTTGCTCGTCTGTGCTTCAAAAGTCTGTTAGATTTTCTGATTTAGTACTGAAAATGGTCTAAATACTTCCATCTGATGCCTTGTTGCACGCGTCATCTTAGTGGTACTTGCTGTGAACATTTCCGTTTTTTTTCTCAAATTCTTATGTTGCTATGTGTGAGTGATATATTAGTCAGCGGCTTGTCAAACGGGAGTTGAATGCCTAAGTCCCCCGAGAAGACTCCGGCATCAAGTCCGTGTTTGGGTTTTGTCCAATCTGTAAATATTGACAGCGATTCATTGTAAAGGAATGCGTCCACTCTGATTCGTCCGGTAGTGAGTGTTGCAGCCCAAGTTAAAGTTCGCGGTGGCGCTGGTATTTTTGCATGTCTAGTGCGTTGTTCTCTCTATTGTCACATTTACCAGCCTTATTTATATATGTATGTACATATATATATTTTTGGCGCTAGTAGCCTTTGGCCTAGGTTCTCAAAAACTGTGCAATTTTGTAATTTTGTCTATTGAAAGAAGCTTTTCATGACAATTGTTACTCTCGGTTGTTTGTCAGACGTTTGCGAGAGGTGGGGCCATGTGAAAAAACATTTTTTTTTTCTTGGATTCGAACCTTGATCCTCCCGCTGAGTGATTGAGCACTTAAGCACTGACCTACAGCGCGCACACCAGTCATATTTACCATGCAAAAGTGATATCGATGATTTGTATTTTTCTGTTGGGTTACAAAAGTTGGGTCATTAATGCTGCAAGTTGCTTGTGGTTAAGGTTACCGCGGAGGCTTCAACTAGGATTACCGAATTGGTCGTGATGAAGGGTACCGTAAGAGCAATCCAGCTCATCCTATTCGATAATATTTCTTTGCCTCAGAGAAAGTATGACTTGAAACGAGTTTCCCCTGAGTCATCAGCCACATTCAAAGCGTATAGCTTCGATCAACAATCTTTGGAGATTTTCCATCTTTTGACGTCATCGCTGATAAACGTAGCCTTCATACTTCCAAGCTACATACTCTATTGGTAAAAACAATTTGATTAAAATCGGTTCGCAGGACAAAGAAATAGCAACACCAAGTAATAGCAGAGAAAAACGTTCCGATAATGTATTTTGCTTAGTATATTTTTAAAAGAAAATTAATATTTAGTCACAAAACCCTTATTTTTAATAACATCATCGACTCTGTTCTTCACAGAATCGACTAATTTGCGACATTTATCCTAAGGCATTGAAGCCCAAACTTCCTGGACGATTCTCCAAAGATCTTGCATGTTTGAGGGGTGGTGTTTATTAACTTCAATCTTCAGCTTGCTCCAGAGTTCTGCTCAAACCGGAGTTTCATAAGCTTTGCCGAATGCTTGGGGTCGTTGGCTTGCTGAAAGCGCTTGCTTGTGGTAGAGTTTGGCAAAGGCAATGCGTTTCTGGATGTGTATTTTTTTTTCAGCAGTGGCACTTTCCTCGGATCTCTAGCGTATAACTTTGCATCCACCAGGATTCGGCGAATTGTCCTGGCACTCATTTAAAGTCCTGCTTCGCGTTTTAATTCTCTGAACGACATGAAAGGGTTCCTTTGGCTTTCCTTATTAGCGCTGTTTTGTCTTTGGTGGACATTTTTGACGGGCGTCCTCTGGTCTCGGAAAGTTTTCTGGCATGAAGAGCATTAAGAACCATTCTTGGGGAACATCCGACTGATTTTGCGATACATCGGATCGATTGGCCTTGATTGGGTAGAGCCAAAATGGTTTCTCGCTTAGCTTCCGAGCAATGCTTTCCTCTGCCCATAATACTGTTTGGTAAATGCAGAACAATCATCCAAAATAGCATTAAATTATCAGAGTACTATGTAATTAATGAATCCTACCAATTTATTTTTTTAGTTTTAGCTCAAAAGCGGTTCCTTTTAAATTTAAATTTGCGTGTTGCTATTTTTTGACCAGCTAATTCAGTACCTTGTCACGGAATAATTGCTACTGATCGTGTATTTTCTTCTTTTTTGCATGTTTTTACACAATAATGTGTTGATAACAAGTTTACCTTAACATTTTAGTGTGTTACTTTCCTAGAATCCAACAAAAGAATACCGCTACGTACAATACTAAAGAAAAGTAGTAAGTGTTGCTATTATTTTTGGTCATAGCATTATATTTGTGATCAGCACCAAAGTTATATATGCCGATCTAGTCATGTTCGTCCGTCCGTCCGTATATCATCATTTTTGAGCCTTAAATTTTGAGCCAGGAACATGAAATTTGGTATACATATAAGCTTTCATTCACTTCTAAGAAAATGCCGTTTTTCTCATTATTTTTGCTAGAAACTGACAAATATTATATATGTATGTATATACTATATATGTATGAATGGTATATGGGTTAAAACCCATTAGTATAGTACTATTATTATTGCATTAATTGAGGTCAGCAAAAATAAAAAAAATAAAAACATTTTAACACACAATTTTTTTTTGTTCGTGGGAAACATTAAAATTTACCCCTAAATAAATAATTAAAACAAATATCATAAAATTGTGTTCCCAGAGTGTGTTGTTGACCCGCAAAGAAATATTTTAAACTGAATTCCAATTCGCGTTAACCTTTGCAACATTTCAATTAGCACTCTCGAGGCCGTAATCAACATAAAACCATCCTCTATTATCGTAATTTCATGAGTTTGCAGTGTTTGCAGAGTTTTTTCGTTTTTTTTCTGTTGATTTCACCATAGGATGCAAGAGTTTTTACCGAGGAGACGCATAAAATGAAATCATAGGAAACCATTAAAACCATTGAAAGCATTTATGCGGACCACTAATCCAACCCAGAACCACCGACTAGGAACGAACTTATCAGAGCGCTATCTTTATGGATCCTTCTCCATTATTCATATTTCGTTGCAACATTTGTAATCGTCGTCGTTGTCGTCCTTGCTGCCTTGTTCTTTTACATAAAGTGGTAAAAGTGGAGGTATTTTTATCCCCACGAGTGCGGAATATTTTCCCACCATCACCAGCCAAGTTGAAGTCAAGTCATGACCACATCACACACAACATGACAGAAGCTCTACTTGCTTTCCGCATCCTGTGGCAATTATGTTCAGGGTACATAATATTTCTACCACACTCATGCATGCATGTAGTCAGTACTTGGTATATCTATCTACACTTATTGACGGCATTTATGACACTATTCCACACCACACACACTACGGTGTCTCATTAGCTTCAAAATTGTATCAGCACAAAAACATTTAGCACAGGAAGTAGAGGGGTAATAACACAACCAAAGCATCCTTCCTTTCACCATCCACTCTGAGTCCAGGAACTAGGACAAGTTGTACTAAGTAGCGGCAGAATTCTTTTTAAGTGCACACACTCGAATATTTTGCTGTGTGTCCTACCAACCTCCGACGCCCATAATATTGATTGGAAGGAGGATATGGTTGATAGTGTTACATAAGTGTTCACTTGGTTCACTCTTTTTCATGGGGCTCTACTTCCGTTCATCCTGTGTAAAGCAGCTGAGCTTAATGGCACCTCGTAAACGAAAACGAAGAAAAAAACAAGTAAAAATGTATCTTTCGAATTTACTCGTTCATCCCTTTCTTGCTGCGGCTGCTTCCTCCAATCGACGACTTCTTGGCAGAGTTAATGGTTTAATTATGTATTTTGTTTTATTTATTCATCTCTACTGTTTTGGGGAGCGATGCGAGTGGGTGCGTGTGATAGAGGATAATCACCCAATTTTTCGGATATCGAAATAATGGAGTTCCACAAACAAGGAAAGACACAGAGTGGGAAATATGATGCGGTGGAGATTAGGAGGACTGCCATAGAAGGTTTTTGTTTTTATTGAAGCTTATCTCCATGTGATATGTGACTTGGTGGTCAAAGGTGAAGAAAGGATGCGTTAAATTCATGAAAACGATTAGTTGTCGGTTCTAGAAGGGAAAGGACATTAAATGCAGAACTGATAGGTATTCCAAATTGCTTAGGACTGGAGGAAAATCAATAGAGATGAGTTTTTAGTGCGGCATACAAATAATATGAGATTATGTGTTTTCGTAGTTTAAGAGGAGTGGAATTACCTGTCACCAGATTAGAAAATTGTTGTAAAATGTTAATATGAATGTGAACGTGGATGACACCTAAAAAGGTTTAAGGGACGATGAAGCTTTGAAGCAGTGAATCAGTCATTTTATTGCTATTGAAGAAGATGTGAGCCACCAGAATCCTGGCTGTAAAAGTACACAAGATTAGGGCTCTATATCTATGTTCGAGTCGAATTGATCGGCTTAAACCTCTTTAAATATGACTAGGTTGTGTAAAGCGGTATCCCAATAACTTCAAAAGGAACAATGGATTTGAATGTGACTGTAATTGGTGTGAACAGTTTAACGTGAAAAATACTTGACTTGATTTCTTGAAGATTAAAGTACCATATTATAATACATAAAAGTGAGTGCTAATATAGTCTTTAAATGTCGAAATATTGTGATTGTATAAAATTACAGAAGCCTGTATTTTTAAGTTGATGGAATTATTTTCCCGATTGCTTATTTTGGCTCCCTTGTAGACTTCAAGAATTGTACTTATCTCTAGACTAAAATCAAATGTTATACTCCTATGCACCTATACCTATTCGAACAATAATATGTTCTATCACGACATTTCTTGAAAATTCATCTCTCAACTGGAGTTGTTTATTAAATGTCGCCCGAAGTACGTAGACAAATTCTCCAACAAATCAAACCATACATGACTTTTCAATTTTCAACATAATAATTTCAGTGGAATCTATCAGATAGGTTACGGTTATGTGTACTCGTATGTAGGTACCGAAATATGTATGTGCAAAATTTGGAGGAACAATGTTACAAAATTTTATATTACACAATATTTTACCCCCATCCGATTACATGACATTACCACCATCCGATTACACGTCATTTGGGCATCCGATCACATGACATTTGGCATGCTTTAGGTTTTCATTCTGATTGAAGTGATCGTGAACGAACGCAAGGCATGACTGAATAAATAACAAAATAGTAACAAATCACTTCATTTTATCATTAATTGATCAATCATCAGAAAATATTGTTTTGATCTGCAGAAAATAATAAAATTAAACCTGCTGTAAAATAAATGATTAGAAAAAAAAATGTTTTTTATCAGCAGAATACTTTTTTTCAATTTCAGCAGAAGTCAAAAATAATTGCTTTTATTTTATTATAAGTATAGGATCTTTCGAAGTCGTAGCTTCAACGTTTTTGCTTGAATTATTGCCACTTTAAATATCTATCACAGGAGGGGCTGTCGAGGCGTTATGACAACTTGCTCCTGGCTCATTACTTTCTCCGCCCACTGGCAGTTGTTTCCCTTCTGGATGGGCCTAAGATGACACCTAGATGTTTCGGTACCAGAAGGATCTGGCTTGTTAATTGGCAATTGTTCGGTGAAATCTGAGGTTTGTTGATACATTTTGAGTAGTTATCACTAAAATAAAACCTTCTAGCTTTTCAATTCTATTCCATGTTTAGGCTTAATAGTACGTCTTGAATGCATGACACATGCGTCAGGTTAGCGACAAAGTAGGAACTGGCTCAAACAACAGAATGAAACTAAATATGTAGAAGTCACACTGAATAGTAAACTTCTTTAGTCGAAATATATTCGGTCGAAGACTGTCAGAGCGCTGTCAATTTTTTTGATAGTGCAAGGGTGTTTTCAGCTAGACTGCGCACTCTTTTTAGCATACTCGTTGGTTGTATGGTAGAAAAATTTGTCGCCTAAGTATTCCAACAAAATAATAATTTAATAAATAAAATAAAATAACATCATCTAATCACACTTAATTTATCATTTATGGAAAAATTAAGTGTGGTTTGATGATGTTATTTTATTTTATTTATTAAATTATTATTTTGTTGGAATACTTACGCGAAAGATTTTTCTACCATCTGCAATATGTTGCTTAAATCTTATTAACCGATTCTCTAGTTTTAATTCATCAGGTAGTTCATTAAACATTTTAAAACCTTTATGGAAAAACTGTATTTTCTACTTTTTGCTTTTTAAAAAATGTAATACTAAAATTATTCCTATTACGCACATTCAATTGTGTTATTCTCTAAATATATAATTGTTCAACAATATTCACATCTTGAATGTTTTAATTATATACATTTACTGCATTTATTGTTGACATTCTTTTCCATATTCCAAATAAACTTATTTTTTCCGTCAACTATTCTTACCCTCGATGATCGCGTGTCCGAATCTCTGTGGTGTATATTTTTCAAAATAGTTCAAGAATGGAACATCACAATCGTATTATGGGAAATGAGATCTGCCAAAAAAATGTACAGAAGAAGATTTTTTGAGATCTAAACCTGCTTTGGGTCTTTCTGCATCCTCGGTCAGCTTCCATTAAAGGTTCGGTTTCTTTCTGTTTCCTTAAATTGAATTGCAAATTTCCTGTTCTTTTTTATAGTGCCAACAGCAATCAGAGAGGCCTCCATTGTTTTGTTTGCACAAAAGAGATTGAATTAGTATCTAATAATGATAGATCATTAAAATGGAAAAAAATCTACCTATCCTACATTAAGACAAATCGCAGATACTTTGCATTCATCTAAAGTGTCACGATTGTCAAACGATGCCTTCAAAAGTTCCACACACAAATGTTTAACTGAATTAATTAGATGTCATTAATTTTCTTCCTTCCACCAAAACCGTCTCTCCCTCTTCGCTACCACCTACACTAGATTCATACACATAAACATTTCACAAGTTTTTCTTATAGGTACTTCTATGATTATTCATATTAAGCTCACGGTATCTTTCATCTCGAGTATGCATTTAATGGAGATATATCTGAAGCTTAATGCGAAACACGCGCACCACCATTTCTCATTTCGAGTTTTCATATCCCTCCGTCTCCTGCTGGATGAGTTTTCAAAAATAAAATATCAAATTCGTGAGAAGAATTCTAAAATCTCTACCACAATTTCACGTCAAATGAGGCAAAACATAAAGCACCAGCTCCAGATTCAGATTCAGAAGAAGATCTCTCATCCTCATCGCAGACAAAAAGATTATTTATTTGATAAATATTTACGAGCGCATTTTCGTCCGTCGAATGCGGTTTTGGTTTCGGCGTTTCAAGGGTTTGAGATTTTTATAAAAACCACACGCTGACATATGGAATGCTGAGACTCAAAAAACTTTATTTTTATATTCCGCTGATGTATAGGTATACAGCGCAAAGGAAATTCATATTTTTAGGAATCTTTCCAACGGAATGACGTGAAGTATAATTCTCCATAATTGGATTAATTATGATTATAAATAAAGTAAATTCAATCAAAAATCATAATAGAATAAATTATTCAGAGGGTCTGGTAGGTACAAAATAAAGGGAAAGAAGCTTCAAGACTTTAGAGCTCAATCTAATTAACATCGCCAAAAATTTAAATTATTAATTTTGCATTACCTTGTGAATTTCTTATTAACACCCTTTTTAAATCGAATGGGGGGAAACTCGTTAATGGAAATTCTATAGAGGACTTTCAATAGTTGGAAAGTATTTTTTGTGTAACTCAGATAAGTAATGTTTTGGTATTATACTCAGTTTGCTTCCTAAACATGGCTGATGGTAATCGAAAACTCATGAGTGCCTAGCTATTAATGACGGATTTAAAATAATTGGGTTCTGGAAGATGTCTGAAATAGTGGTGGATTTAAATATGTTTTTAGAGTTAGTTAGGTTAATTGCAATCCTCCACTGTAAAGGCGAAGAATCAATTAATCTTTATCACAAGGAGAATGGAGACGAAGATACAAGTTTCAAATGAATCTTTTCTAAAGTTTTGAAATTGTTATGCCAATGGCCCTGTGATCATTCAGCAGTATAGATAAGAGACTGATAACCAGGCAATATACAGGGTGTAGAAGCTAATTGAGGACGAATTTGAAAAAAACCGAAATTAGAATATAATTTAGCATATACTCGTAAATACATATATAGGTATGTCTGTAGACTATACTTATTCACTAAAACCACCTTCAGCATCACTTGGACAATGGCATCCTTTAGAGCTTAGATAGTATTGTGGGGATGTTTGTTGGTTTTATACTTAACCACACAAAGTAATCCGGCGGGTTAAGGTCTGGATTCAGCTTAGTCGGCAACCACTAATAAGGCCCATATAATGGATCAAATCGCGATCATCGAATGTGTTTACCACTCATGCTCCCACAAACTGAGCACACTCAAACTTCGCGTGTAATTCTCTCAACTTCTTTATCCCATAAGTGAGAAACATAATCAACATTCGCCTGCATATGCACGCATACATATGTAAACCCACGAATTCTCGCAATCTTATCATCCAATAAGCCCAGTGTCGATTCGTTAAATGTTCGTTCACTTTTGTAAACATGAACGAACATAAGAGAGAGCGGTGTCAGTCGTTCATTGCATATGTAAATCTGACAGTTGGCATGTTTGTTATGAACATTTTCCAAACAAAATGTCGGACTACGAATTTGTACAAAGTGTTCGCAAATTCTACCACCATTGTTGTTTAGCTAAAAGTGCAGTATAGATTTCGAGGCTGCCCTAGTAAAGTAGCAACAGACCAAAGCCCACTTCTCCTTCTTTTAAATAAGGTCGTGGTGCGCAACTAAGTTCTCGCTGTTTGTCAATTTCCGTTCGATGGCACATGGTCTGGCTGATCATCGCTCATATGAAGACATCAAAAAATGGCAGTATTCGAGCTCATCAAAGAAACTTAGTTGCGCACCTAATATATATACACTTTTCACCGGAATAAAAGGGATTTGCAATTTAGTGTCGTTTTCGAAGAGTGTAGTTGAGAAGTTTTTTCATTACAGTTTTACTCTTAGATGTTTTTCAGACGCTTTATAATGCAAGTCTGGGGTTGAGTAGTGCTATGGTAAGTTAGCATAATTTTTAATATTTTGATTTGTGACACTTGTAATTTTTTTATATGGCAGGCTGCGGTGTCACTCCATACTTCGCAACCATACATACAATAGAATTTCCGGAGAAATCATTTTCATTTAACAGTAAGGATTTTTGATTAATAAAAGTATACACCACCTTAATCGCAATACCGATTTTCTTTAGTGTCCTATTAATGTGGTTTTTAAACGTTAGTTTTATGTTCAATTGAATACCTAAGTACCTAATCGATGGCTCCCAACTTATATTGCTCCTGGAGTTGGCTGCTGCGGAGAAAACAAGCTTTTCTTTTTCGTTTGAAGAAGATCGCTTGATTTTAGCTTAATTTTGCATCTGCTATAATATTTCACCAATAAATCCATCCCCTCTTTTAAATTCCTCTCAATGTTGAGAGAGAATTGATGGGATAAATATATTGCAGTCATCTGCGAAAGTAGCTATATCACATTTCGGTAAATTGTTTTATATGATTTATGTATGTAGATGTTGTTGGCTATTGTTAATTTTTATTAAATTCGTCTACATTTTTTATTTTATTAAACATGACGTTGAAACCTAAAACAGAGATCACTTTGGAAAAATTTGAAGAAATAAATTCAAATTGGTGTGACTCGCAAATAATTAGAAAGTTCCTTACGACCGAGTCATGCACTTTATTACTCTTCGTTACAAACTATGTGCGAAAATAAATAAACCTATGGGAATAACGAGTTCAGTCCACCATATTGCCTATGCAAGAAAGCAACAAAATATAGAAGAAATGCATTAAAATCAACTAACAGCAGCATAATTGCCTGTCCAGTCAAGTACATGTCATTAAATGTAAACTTTTTAAGGACTTAGAAAATCACTCGTTTTTGGTCTCTCTCTAAATGTCTATTGCTGCCGTTTTAACTTGTCCCTTTAGCAACATTCCTTCTTCAGCTGTTTTCATTTATTCTTTCGAAAATGAAACTATGCAGCAAAAGCGAAATTTAAAACTTTTAGTTAAACAAAGCTTTTCCATTGTCCTAATTGTCGCTTAGTTAAAATTTTTTTCTGTTTTATATTTTAGCAACTAATTAACAATAGAGTTAACATTTTTTAACTCTCTCTAGCTCCTTGCTGGGTATTCAATTCACTTGAATTCTTAATTTCTTTGACAGTAGTGTATTTAAAAAGGTGCACCGCATACTGCGTTTTCTTAGAGCAGTAATTTTCCTGCAAATTTCTTGTTTCATTTATTTTTACTTATTTTATTCTTCCTCTCTTCGTCTTTTAATTAAATGAATGAAAAATAGCGGAAATATAACAGATGGTGGAAAACTGCTATACAAAAAAAAAAATTGTATGCAGAAAAAAGAAATATGAAATGAATGAGGTTTGTGTTACAAAAGAAATGTGGTCCTTGAAAACTCAGAAAGGATAAAGAATGTGATTGTTGGAGCAGAAGCTATAGACTGGTTCACTGGTTATTAAGAAGTTTTAGATTGCTTGTAGTTATATTTATATATTTATTGTAGTAGCAATAGCTTACATGCTTATTAAGTGAAATAATTAGACGTGAAAAAGTAATTACTTATTTTAGTTGGTTTGAAAAACATACAATTCCAGGTCTTTAATTTTTTAAACTTGATAGTTTCTGAATGGATTCTAGTGGATTTGCTAAAAAAATTCAACTTAACTCCAAAGAATGCCAATTAATCGTTCTTCCAAACCCTCCCACATCAATGGAAATTAAAATGAAAAGTTGGTGAATTGTTAATGATAACTGCGACGTGTTGCAGAATTCTTGTTTAAAACCAGAGAGGTACGACAAGCGTAACCCCCGAATATCGACTCGTTTTTCGTGCTCTCCTTATAAAGTGTTCCAACCTCGAATCACGAAAACTTCAGTCGCCAAGAAATTAAGTAAGCAAACCAGTATCGTTACCGCACTCATATCTAAAAAGTCTTCAGGGGTGGTTCTGCATATCTTATTTTAGATACAAATCCTTCTATTCCAACGGAAATTTGAGTAGAAAAAAGAAAATAGATTCAATTGAATTATTGAATTTTGTTTAAAGTTTCGTTGTATCTTTTTGATTTGTGACAATAGTTGTGACTGTAACAAATTAGATACCACAAGGGTTACCCTTAAATATCGTTCCGTCTACCGTTATCCCTTCATGAAGCCAAGAAGGGATAACGGTAATCTTTCCTGAAAAGTCTTCACATTTCACCGCTGTTCACCCACTTTAATGGAAACTAAAACAAAGAAAAAAAAAAAACTAATAATTACAAGTTGAGAGCATTAACTACTGAAAACTTCTGATTAATTTCTATGGTCACGAAGAATAATCTTCAGAAAGAAATGTCGAAAAAACCGCTATTGAAAGAAGTTTCATTGGCATCGTGAGGTGGTCAGTCATTAAAGGGAAACAGAAATACGAGTAAAAGCGAAAATATCCAACCTTGTCGTACGACACATGTTAATAACGAAATCTTTTAGCAAGAGGCTCGACGAAATCTCTTGAATTATAAGAACTGATTGAGATATATACAAAAGGTCCAAGTATTTGCAGGAAGATATGTCCTTTGCGTTGAAATGAAAGTCCATTTCACGTTCTATCTACTTTGATATTATTATGATTTCCCGCGCAGAAGGATATCATTTTAGTCTCCGATTTAAACCAACTCACGAATCAGTAGCAAAATAAAAACTGAGAAAAAACTCATGATTCTGCTGCAATTGAAATAATTAACTTCGTCGATTCACTTGATAGTGACATGATTATGATTCACTTGACACAACGTAATTACAAAAGATTCTGCAATCTACACTCCTTGTGCCAAAAACAACGATGAGGAGTCTGTTTTATGAAACAAACATTGCAATGTAAACAAAGTGGTGTACACGATTTGGTGAACCAGAAAAGTGGCCAGTTCAATGAAAATAGGATTTAATAAAGTTCGAGAATTCGACGTGGCCAGAGTTTGAATGTCTTTGATTACCTTACCTAAGTAAAAAGCAAAACAATTAAAACTTTAAGAAAGGTTGGTATGAACTGTTTTGCCTGAATAGACACGGAATAAGATGGAAAATCATGATGTTTAAGAATACAAATTTGGGTATTTACTAGGAAGTACTAATCTCTGCTGCTGCTGCCGCTGCTTCTACGAACCAAGTTGTTACTGCTGCTTCTCCCAAAGATGCTGTTGCTGAAAACAAAACTATAAGTCTTGTTATGCTTTATCATGAGATTATGAAACTGCAACAACTAAACACTGATGCTCAAATAAAAATCAGATCTCTTGAAGAAAGTAATGCCGCTCTTACGGTTACGGTGAACATCTTGAAGTCTAAATTAAACGCATTGGAGCAAAGAGATAAACAGTATGCAATTGACATTGTAGGTGTGCCGGAATTGTGTAATGCTAATGCTAGAGAGAAGGTCATCAACCTAATTACGGAAGGCGTGGGAGTGCAAATAGATCCAAACGACATTGAATCCTGTTACGTCAAGAATAACAAAAGAAAGAGCAATGACCTAAATAATGCAGCTGCCGCTCCAAACATCGTGTGTGTGAAGTTTACTTCTCTCTCACGAAGGAAGCTCATAATGCAAACGTTACGGGTAAACAAAATCAAATTATCAAATAATAAGCAAGGCCGCATATATATCAATGATTGTCTCACTGGGTACACAAGATCTCTTCTGCAGAAGGCTAAACAGCTGAAACTTCAAAACAAATGCAAATATGTATGGATTAGGGACTCATCTGTACTCATTAGAAGGAGGGAAGGTGATAAAGTGATTAAAATATGCAATTATGAGGATTTTTTAAAAAATGGTCTTGATATATCTTAAATATGAGTTTTTCTATAATTAATAATAATAACATTACAATTTCCTTAATAGATCCTCATAATAATAATACAAGTAATACTAGTTTTTCCTCTTCTGATAATGATACCATGAATTGCTTTTGTATTGATCATCCTTACATGAAATCGTATACAGGTTTATCAATTATTCACCAAAATATTCGTAGTTTACGTAAAAATTTTGATGTTTTTTTAGCTCATCTCGCATCCCTAGATCATTTACCAGATTTTATATTCGTCTCCGAAATATGGATCTATGAATTTGAAGTTTCTAACTTTTGTATTCCCAATTTTACTTTCGCGGCAACTTGCAACTTGCAATGATTCTTATTCAGCTGGTGGAGTGGCGGTCTTTTATAGGAGTGATATTGTGTGTGATATTTTAAAACCTGATCTTAAAAGTGCTGATTTAATTTGTTTAAATTTTGAATTATCTGGTGTTCATTACAGTTTTGTTGGAGTATACAGATTGCATTTATACACTATTAATGCTTTTGTGGTGGAATTTTCTGGGTTTTTGGAGTCTCAAAGTTGCAAAAATCAAATCCTTTTAGGAGATTTTAACGTTGATCTTTTGTCTAATTCACCTGATGCTGATAACTTCCTGGCGGAAACTGTATAAGGCATGTTTTCGAGGGTTTGTTTATGATTGGCTTGCATCTTATCTCAGAGACCGCAAGCAAAAAGTTAAGATTCAGAATAATTTGAGTTCGGAAAAATGTATAAACATAGGTGTTCCTCAAGGTTTCGTTTTGGGCCCAATCCTGTTCTTAATTTTTGTGAATTCACTTTTCGTACAACGTTTTAAAGGCAAAATAACAGCCTTTGCTGATGACACTGCTTTATCCTACTCTGAGAAAAACTATTTCAATTTGTGTATTTCTGTCAATTATGACTTAGAAATTCTGCGCAAATAGTTTTTTTTTTACATAAACTAATTATAAGTGAAAAAACAAAATTCATGATAATCAACATTTTGGGTTCTGTCTGTGAAGATATGGTGTTGACTTATCATTCACCTAGTTGTCCTAAATATAATTTAAATGTTTGTCCACATCAATCTTGTAAGACCACTTATAACGCAAACACAAAGTGTTCTGTTGGTTGCTTTAATATCGAACGTGTTGACAGCTTTAAATATTTAGGAATTATATTGGATAACAGGTTAAGCTGGTAAGACCACACTTCAAATTTGACACAATACTTAAACAACGTTTTGAGACAGTCCTATCACCTCAGCCTTTATTGTAGTCAGCATGTTTTAAAATTAGTCTATAATAGTTTATTTAAATCTAAGCTGCAATATGGGCTGACCTGTTGGGGAGGTACTCACTAAGCAAAAGCATGCGATTCGTATTTTGTGTAGAGTTAACCGCAGAACTCATAGCTTTGAGTTATTTAAAAACCTTGAAGTTCTTCCACTTAAGCATTTATATTTTTATAAAGTTTTGAAAACATTTTTTGAAAATTCCGGGTATTCTGCCTCAAGACTGTATGGTTCCCATAATTTACGTGTAAATAACCAGAATTTAGTAAATGTACCCAACATAAAAAAGCACACTTTTCACTCTTCTATAAGGTCACTGCGGCTCGATTATTCAATAGTTTACCTGTAGGTCTGAGATGCGAGAGACGTAAATCAGTTTTCTTAAAAAACTTAAAATCTTTACTTTTTTCTTTCAATCATGATGAAATAGATTCATTATTAAATGTAATAGTTTGATCTGTTGAATTATTTGTTTTTTGAATTGCATTAACCACACAATTGTAACAATTAGAAGTTTACTTTGTTTTATTTTCTTTTTTTAATTCATATTGACCCCCATCAATATTGACTTAAACATAATTCAAAATCTAATGGTACATTCGCCTCTTGTCTTTTGGCAATTGAATGTTCCTAACTGTTTCATTGAGATTTAATGCAATTTTTTAAAATAATTATTTTTCTGTATATAGTAATAATAAAAAGAATGTTAGCCTTAAGTTCTTCATGAAACAAAGTTTTAAATAAAAAAAAAAAATAAAAAATCTTTATGTAATGTCTAGTACATTTTTTGTTATCCTATCGGTATGAAAGTATTGAGTTCTGAAAACCTCTGAGGTATCTCTACACCTTAATTAATATTTTTTTTTTAAATATCAAAATCTGACTCCGTTATGATGCAAGGCTTTATAAATTATGTCCAGAAATGATAAGACTGCGATTTGAATGAACACATTACGTTTCAAGCCCATACTCTAGTTTCATTTCCGTTTATTCGTTTACATTTCAAAACGTCAATTAAGGTCAATGTCCTTTCAAAGACCTTGCGTAAAATCACAGACTCTCTATGCTCTCTAAAAACAAACCTCAAGGTTCTCATTTAAATTAAAAAAAGAAAAAAAATATCCACCGACAGGGAGTAGGTACCAATTTTTCAAAACAAAACATTGTGCAGTACCTTTAAGACAACGTCAAGTGAGCATATTCATATCCTTTAATGATATTTTAATCAGTTTCACATTTCCAGTTCTGAATTCAATGAATTTAAGCAACACCACACACGTTCACAGTGGCACCATTTTCTTTTATGCTATAGTGATATATGCATTGCATATCCTTCATACGTCCATCCATCCATTGAATTGAGCGCAAGAAAGATTAAGGCTGGATACGAATCTGGGTAAGGACAGCCGAACCGAGTATGAAGGTTTCATTTTCGGAGAAATCTACTTATGAAGCCCAAATGCTGAGTGCATTGCATATCAGAGTGAAAGTATACAGTGCTTGGCAAAAGTATAACCGCACCCTGTAAAAAGCCTTTTCTAGGAAACTCTAAACGGTTACAGGACCTTTATTATTTTTTTATTTTATGGCATCAATTAACAAGTAATTAGAGCAAAGAAAAAAATCTCCGATATTTTCTTTTGGGATTTCCAGCAATAAAAAACTGTTTCGTCTAGCTTGCAAAAGTATAACCGTATTACATTTTTCTAAATTTTTTTTATTTTGGCTAACTGTTTTTACAGATATTAGTATGGGATTTTATTGCCCCTTTTTTCAATGATACTAAAAATTTTATTGGGCATACTCTCAATCTGTTTTCTTAGTATGGAATCTTCCAAGGAGTTCCATGCATCCATAATTGATGCTCGGAGCTTGGCAACGTTTGCGAATTGCCGATTATGGTCATAATCTCGGCGTGTAATTATTCCTCAATGGTTTTCTATCGGATTACAATCCGGAGAACGTGCCGGCCACTTCATCAATCTGATATTTTGGGCTTGAAACCATTTCAAACTTCGACGACTGACGTGAATCGCTTATCTTGTTGAAAAACATGAAGAAATCGCCGATAGCGCCTTAAATATGGTACCAAGTTCTCTTTGAGTAGTTGGGTGTAGTCTGCACTATCCATTTTTGTGGAGGTAAAGGCAAGTGAAACCTTACTGCAAGCGCAGAAAGCCCCCCATACGATACAACTTCCACCGCCGAAGTTTCTCTTCGGAAAAAACCTTGGTTCCTTCCGTAAATCGTTCAAATATCCATTAAAGCCGTCTATTGCCATTAATTAATTAAACTTCTTTTCGTCACTAAAAATAATCTTTAAAAAAAAATATTGTATTAGATTAAGACATTTCAAATTGAAAAAAAAGAAGAAATGAAAACAATGTTACTTACGGTTTTCCAATTACGATCCATGTTGTTACAAGTGAATTCCACTCTCTTTTCCTTGTGGGCTGCTGTTAGACATGAAGCAGTCACCATTTTGCTTCGGACGATTAATCCGCTGCGTTTTGTAGTAGGCGAAACGGTCGTAACCGAAACATCTAAATCTAATTCACTCCGAATTTTTGACAATGAACGCACCGAATTGGACGAAGGCTTTATTATTCGCCTTTGATCGCGACTTGTAAGCTTCTGTGGAGGGCCAGGTCGGATTGATGTGCCATAAGACTCCGGGTCTTGTAAAAAATTTAGAATGACACGGTCCGATCTTGATATTTTCTTCGTGATTGCTCTAAAGCCCAAACCAGAACCTCGCGAAAAGCCAGAAATTTTTCCCTTTTCTACTTCCGTTAAATGCGTACCAAGCGGCATTCTTATTTCTCAACATCACAATAAATACTGAATGAAAATTATTTTTTTTTTTAGATTAAGGAATTTTTATTATTTAGTCGTTCTATTTACAAATTGGCTTAAAACTAGACTTATCACTATAAATTTAATGTTGGCTCAATAATAGGGGCCCAACGTATATCTACTGGCTATTTTTTTTTTTTTTTTTAAAAAAACCTATATTAATGGCTACTTAATCTATTACATAAATATTTTATATAAGAGAATATATTTGGAAATTTTTTTTTTTTGTTAAATAAAGAAATATATTATTAAGGGGACTATCCCCGGTAATAGGCATTGTCTGCAAGCTGGTAGAACGGTGTTTCTTAGTTGTTCATTATGTCTTCAAATCTTGAATCGTTGATTGCCCGTGCACTCAGGTATCGGTGGCTTGGATCGATCTGCTGTCGGATGTAGTCTTGTATTTCCTCGTTAGGGTGGTCATCAAGATTTTGAAGGAGTCTACTTGAAAGTTGAATCATATACTGGTCGATTGGGCTCACACCGGCGTTCTCGTAAAGAAAAGCCTTAGGGTGGTACTTCCTTGTGATTGGACTTCGCCACAGTCCTGTACAGATTCGAAGGACCTTCCGTTCAAATATTTGAATCTTCTTCATGGTGGTGGGCGATATAGTGAACTATATGGGGCAGCCATATGTGATAACTGGTCTTATCAGCTGCTTGTATACGAGCAGTTTAGTCTTCTTGCTGAGCCCATTTCTCTTTCTGAGTAATGGGTGGACTAAATGCAATGCATAATTGGCCCTCCTTAGGATGATTTCAGCGTGAGGATTAAACTTAAACCTCTCGCTGAAATGGATTCCAAGATATTTGGTGGTTTGCTTGGTTCGCACCTCGATGTTATCTGGGAGAGAAATCCGTATGTTGTGGCAGCGAGTTGCGAACGCTCGGCGTCCCCTCGTAGCTGTCACTGAATTTCTGAAGCAGATTAGTTCCGTCTTGCTGCTGTTGATTTTTGATTTGATTCCCCATTTGAGGTAATACTCCCAAAGATTTTTGACGTGGGTTTCAACTCTCCTAGTTGCTATTTCCGGGGAAAGCGAAACAGCGTAAGTGATGGAGTCATCCGCATACAGCATTGTTCTGGTCCTTGCTGCATTCAGTGGTTGGTCTGCAGTGAAGATGTTGAACAGTATTGGTCCAAGCCTTGATCCCTGGGGCACTCCAGCGTTGATTCGTTTTATTGAAGACTTTGCTTGATGTACCTGTACATAAAAAATTTTGTGGGTTAAAAAATTGAAAATTAATCTTACCAGATAATTGGGGAAACCAAAATGAATTAGCTTGAAAATCAGTCCTTTGATCCAAACGCTGTCGAAGGCTTTCTCTATGTCTAGCAGGCAGGCTACGGTAGTCTCTTTTTTATTCAGGCCGCTGTGTAGCTTGAGCAGAGGGTGAATGGTTGAGTGCTTTCCTCGAAAGCCATATTGGTTATTGGGAATTATTCCTCGCTCTGTGCAGAAGTGATTAATCTTCCTCAACATAACTGATTCTAGTATTTTGCTAACACAGAATAGCAAAGCGATTGGTCGATATCCATCAACATTCGAATGGTTCGACTTTTTTGGTACTGGAACAACCTTGGCCACTTTCCATGAAGTTGGAAAATAGCTGTTGTTGATGCAGTTGTTGAAGATGATCGTCAGCAGTAAAATAGCCACATTTGGCAAATTTTTTAATAAAAAGTTGGAGATTTGGTCAGTTCCAGCAGATTTCTTGGCATTGCTGCTTTGAATTATCTCCATCACTTCTTCTGTGGTAGTGAAGGTTTCACTGCTTAACGGATCATTAGCTCGGTTTTCCCCGCTGAATGTTGTTATTGGATTACCGGAATTTGTGGCTTCATGAACTTCAGATTCTACTTCCTCCAGGAAGTCGGGAAGGTGCTCTGGAGGTTGGTCGGTGAAGTTACCCTCAAAGTGGTTGGCAAATGCCTCAGCTTTCTCGTCAGGAGTTGTTGCTGTTACCTGGCCGTGATTGATGCTCTCAGGTAAGGTATTGGATCTACCAACCAGGGAGTTAATTTTCTTGAAGGCGTCGGGACCAGGTTTGATATCTTCAAGGCGCTTGGTGACCTCTTTATCCCTGTAATTCTTCACCGCCTGGAAGAACATCGTATTAGTACACTGCAGTTGCGAGTGCACACTACGATATTCATCATTCACCGTGTTGTATGTCCTGTGAAAGATCCTTTGGAGCCTCTTCCTCAGCTGCTGCCTGTGGGCATAGATAGCCTGGATGTAACTTGGAAGGTTTGCGTATTTGTTCCTGTTGGTATGGGGAACTTTCTGCCTATCCATGGCGTTAATGACAACTGTATTGAATCCGTTGATGACGCCGTCTATCTCGGTGTTGCTGAGGTTAACCGCACTCGAAGTTGTTGGGACTTTGGCCTCTATATCCGATCGAAATCGGGCCCAGTTTACTTTACTGAACATGGTGTGGAGTTCAGGTGCAGGTCTCTCTGTCATTATTCTTCGGTTTAGCCGAATTCTCAATTCAACAGCTAGATGATCTGAATCACTGTCATGTGCTAGACATGAGTAATTTTGAAAATCGGGCAGTATGTTGACGAAATTAGACGACACCAAGAAGAAGTCAAGTGTTGACGGAGTTCTGGGAAAAGATTTCCTTGACTGAGAAATAGCTACAAGGCAATGACGATGGATATTTCCCTAAATGAAAATTGCAGAGAAATTTCAGTTCTTATATCGTGCGACTATACTTCTGTGAGCTAGACAAAACAGTTTTTTATTGCTGGAAATCTCAAAAGAAAATATCGGGGACTTTTTTTTTGCTCTAATTACTTGTTAATTGTTGCCATAAAATAAAAAAAATAATAAACTGCCTGTATCCGTTTAGAGTTTCCTGGAAAAGGCCTTTTACAGGGTGCGGTTATACTTTTGCAAAGCACTGTATATTTCTGCTGGAAGGGAGACGCAGAGAAGCAGACGATTTTATGCATGAGTAGCTTTTTTTTTTTGAGTTTGAGAGAAATGATGAGGAAAGCGATTATGTACCCGTATGTTGCTCTGGATAAGTGCTTTGTATATTGAAAATTCATTACCAGTTTTTGAGCAGCCAGCCGCAGCCATATTATTGTATAGTGCATTAAACGAATTTATTTAGCAAAGAGTGCTTATTGAAGTACACATGCATTTGGAAGCAGAGTCATTCGATCTGAGAAATACACAAAGCATGAAGAAAACTACTTAAGCCGGATCTTTGGGATATTAATAAAAAAAAAATATTTGCCCCTACCGCGAAGATTGTATGAATTTTATAAGACGGCTTAATCCACAACAGTTCCAAAAGCTTCCTTTCCATCCAGAAAAACTCACTATTTGTTGTGGATTTTGGTAAGGCGGCGTCATCGGGCCATACGTCTTCCGAAATAATTAGAGGTGAGGCGACTGTCAACGGCGAAGGGTATCGAGAGATGATAACCGATTTTATTTGCTCAAATTGGATGATATGGACATAGATAATGTGGTTCTAGCAAGACGGTGCTACGTTCCACACAGCGAATGAAACAATGGCGATATTGAGTGAAAAGTTGCCAAGTCTCGTTATTTCGAGAAGAGGCGAAGTCAACTGGCCGACACAATCGTGCGAGTTTCTTTTTTCCTTTGGGGTTACTTTAATTCTCTGGCCTATGCTAATAAACCAGCAACAATACAGGACCTGAAGAACAATAACCATTGCTGAAATCCAGTCGATTTTGTGGAAGAGTCATCCAAAATTGGGTCACTCGGATCGCCTCCTGCAAACGAATACTTATGGCATTGAATGTACTTTAATCTGCTATAAAAATTTCGAATGATCCTACGTGCGTTGTTATCCAAAGATTTTAGGAAACAAAATCAGAAATAAAATAATCTAATAAAAATTCCCACTAGAAAAGATTTGGCAAAAAACAGAGTAAATGGGCCATTTTTTCGGTGGAATTTGTTGACGAATAACTCTTATAACTCATTAGAAGTAACATTTAAGTAAAAAAAAAAAAATGAATTGAGTATAAATCAGCAATGTAACTTAATTCAAGATATGCTTAATGCAATTTTTGTCCGAAATCTTCATGACACGAAATACAAACAAATTATAGGGATGCGACAAATGTTGCATTTTTATCATACATCATAAAGTTATAACTATTTACATAACACTGAATTAGTGCCAAAGAAAACAACCATTTGAAACTGCATTAAAATATTTATAAATTTCGGCAGAAAACATTTTATGGGAAAAAATATTCCGAGGACAGCATATTACAACTTTACAAAAAATTGCAATACAAGTGTTAGAAACCTCCATTCTCACGAAACAGAAAAAAAATTTGAAATATGTTGGACCATACATGATTTTTTTGGTTTTAGTGATCAGATTAAGATTATCTTAAATTGTACCCTCTAGCAGTTATACTCCTTTAGAGGATTAAGCAGAATTTTTATCAAGTTTCAGATTGGCTCACAATATTTGAATTAGGAAAGTGAATATTAACATTGGTGTCAGTAGTGGAAAGTTGTTGTACACGTATGTAGCACATTTAGCAGCATTCTTCTTTTTAACTTTAAAGAGCATAGCTAATAATGTTGCAAATGGATCTGAAAAACCTTTTTAAAGTGGGTGTCATAAGTGGAAAGGTTTTTGAGTACATTTTATCATTCTTACCAAGCTTCATACATCATGTCATAGTAAAGATTTTAAAGTGGATTTGAAAGGCGAATTAATGGGGGTGTCCGAAGTGCACAGAATATGTTATGTATTTCATGAATTCGGCAAGAATAAAAACTGTCATCCGCGAAATATTAAAAATAGCCCCTGGTCTGTTGAATGCGTTACACCAAACACTTAACCATTCTTTCTAACCGCAATCTGTTAATGAGTTTCGAAATCTCCCGCCCTAATACAACGCAGTATAAAAATATAATAATTAAAAGTTACTTTTCTTTCAGAAAAAATTTCCAAGGACATTTTTTAATTACACACGTACCACTTACTAAAAAGTTCAAGTCCATTCACTGCAAAGTGCGTAGTATTTATGTTGCGGTTCCCAAAATCAAAGTTTAATAGAACTTCGTCTAACACCAGATCAAAGGACGACGACCTACTCATATCCTCTCCACGTTGACATGTAACCTTCATTATTTAAATCATTTCGTCTGCAGAAATTAAATCGTCGACAAACTTTCACTTCTTGTTGACCTTAAATGCATGCATGTGGATTGCAGCAGGAGTTCATTTTAATTAAGGACTTTTCTCAACAATAAATTCTGTCCTTCTCCAACGTTTTTGTAAGTCACATGGATTTCAATGAAGTGCTTTCGGATTTAAGTCGTTCATTTTCGAAAGGTTCTGTCCAAGGAATGCTGTTTCAAATTTACTTGCCTCCTCTTGTCTTCCTTCATATCTCCCTTGGAACAGATTGATGTTCCTGGTTAGATTGAAAACGTTGATTTGTGATTTCAATTTACGAACATAAATTTGTCATCATATTTAAAAGGAGATGGGGGGTTATCAACTGCCTTACTGTTTAAAAGAATTTCATGGGTGCAGTCTGAGTCGGAAATTACATACCGGTCTGGCCAGCGTTATCAGTTTCCCACGTCCCCATGGTGCACATGTGACCGTTATTTTAATAAATGTTTCCACTCCCGTTGTACATATATGTATGTATCTATGGGGTAGAATGCTACAGTACGGCTGTGTTCAACGACCGTCAGTGATATTAATGTTTGGAAAGTTAGTTTGTGTGTGTGGTCACATTAGCATCCGAGAACAAAGTTTTTGAAGGTGTTTTAATTAAAACATTGATTTTCGAAGGACCTTTTTCTTCCGGCTGCGGCGTTGTGTGAACTTTCATTGCTACGATATAACCTCCTCTATTGTTTGTGATAGTTGCTAACGTTGTTAGGATAATGAGAAAGTTTTCTGTACACGCTGTGCTATACCGTTATCATCATTTGAGAACGATTGACGTATGCAGACCTCGAACTTTAGAGGGTAAAGTGAAATTAATTGAAATTAAATGCGGAACTGCATGGTGCATTATTGAGCACACTCTAAGGATGGTGATAAATTCCAATTTATCTAGGATGCGTCGATAACTCCTCGTCCTAACATATACGTATATGTGTGTATGTTGCAGCATTGGTGAATAATTATTTAATGTTGGCAGGCGGCTGCCTATGATTTGTGGATGAGATATGGTTATGCCAATGATTTGATTTGGGAAATAGTAGAAGTTTATTGAACATTCATAGCGTTTCTCGGTTCTACAGAAATGTGGTCAAGTATAATAAGGATAGTTGTGAGAGACTAGAAAGTATTTAAATGGCTGCAAGGAATCACAGACAACAAACTAAATTGAAGAAATCTAGATTAAATGTCCTTAAGGTTGGGAGTTGTACGCCGAAGTACATACTCCTTTCCGCGTAAAAATATTACGAAAGAGATGCTCTAAACTTGCGATATTGATGAATCTCCACTCTTGAGTGTTAAATAACTTAAAGTTTTCAGGGGTCAAGTCCTTTAAATAAATAAAACATAAAAGTCAATATAGTCTGTGAATCGTGGGGCGAGACCAGATCCAGCACTTCAGGGAAATATATCCTTCTGCATTCTCAATTCCAAAATAAACTTGACAATGCGAATTAAAGGGGGTGTCGGAAGAGGAAAGGTTTTTGTGTGAAGCTATTCAGCAGTATTCTTGTCAAGCTTTATGCACATGGCTAACCATACTGTCGGGCTATTGAAAAGTTTTCAAAATACATTTGAAATAGCTAATTAACGGATGTGTTGGAAGTGGAAAAATTATTTGTGCAGCTTTCTTGTCGAGCTTAATACTGCATGGTTATCATAATTCGGTTTGTAACGGCGATCTAAAGAGGTATCAGTAGTGAATAAATTTGTATGTACCTCACGAGTTCAACAAATATGTAAGAGTTGTTTCTTTAGAGGCTGCTATGACGACAATATAAGTTACACCAGATCAGACTTTCGCTTGCTTTCACAAGTCCGCCTTTTTTTATTTTCTTGCATTTCATAATTTAATGCTGTCACTGTCATAGCAAAAATCTTTGCAAAATGACCTACTTCCAATCTTATCAAAA
This sequence comes from Pocota personata, assembly GCA_963082735.1. Taxonomy (NCBI): domain Eukaryota; kingdom Metazoa; phylum Arthropoda; class Insecta; order Diptera; family Syrphidae; genus Pocota; species Pocota personata. The sequence goes on from OY720430.1 coordinate 143,884,508, forward strand.
CAATCTAACATCAGTGCTTATCAAAATAAGAAACAAATAATTATTAGCCCCCCATAAAATAAAATTTAATTTCAACAAAATCAGCACAAAAAATCCGTAAACTTCTTCACAGCAAACAAAAAAAAAACCCGCCCCAAAACAAATACTTCACCGGGGAAAACATAAAAGATTATTAAATAAAATTTTCCCTTCAATTTATTTTATTGCAAAGCCCATCTGCCTCTATATCTTTACCCCAAACGAGAAAAATTTTTGCTTAACGTTCGTACATATGAGAAACTTAAGAAAACCCAGTCTGTGGGTATACCTCGTTACAGCAACCAGCTCTTTTTGACCCTGGTTTATGTGCCTTTTTGAATTTTTGTACCAAAAATTAAACAAATATGATAAAACAACTTAAAATTAAATCGACGGAAAAATAAAACTTTTTCACTTTAATTACCATTCTTTGGGGAGTAATTTGTGTTTGTTTTCTTCTTTTTTTTTTTTTTTTTTTTTTTTGTCGACAAAAACAACAACAACATGAAAGACAGTAAAAAAAGAGAATTATTTAATAAAATCCTCGTTACTTTGCGAAATTAATTATCATACACGGCATGAAAAGTGGAGGGGGACAACATTGGCCAGCTGTGCAAGTTGTTCCCTTTTATTTTCTTTTGAATGTATTTGCTAAGTGAATGTATGCTTTCGTTTTACTTAATTGTCTGGAAAATGTACACAGAAAGAACGTTAAGTAACGATTTAAAATGCTTACTACAACGTTTTATGTTTTTTTGGTTTATGTTTGATTAGTATAGGAGAGGATGTGCTAAGTGAAGATAATGGAGGAACAATATTTTTGGTTCCCCTTGAAAGGGGAACACAAATTAAAAATTAAGGGTATTAACAATTTAAACAGAACTCTGTAAGTGGACTCAAATCAAACAAATTCGCTCGCAACCATGTAAGTGAGTATCCAATAATGAAACAAGGAAATCCTCACTGCAGAGGTCCAAGGCCTTCCTACTTTGCCAAATACATAACTAGGAATATTTGGATTAAAAAAGACGATTTTTCGAAAATACCCTAAAAAACTATGCATTTTAATTAATATACTTACCCTGAGTATCTGCATTCTCAGCTCCATTTTATATGAGTATGGTTTGAGCATCTCTTTGTAAGAATTTTAGCCAATTAGCCATCCCAGTCTAAAGCCAGCCAGCATTCACATATGTATATGGTATTAGGGGTTCACATTCCCAGAAAAAAACTCACCTTTAGAGTTGAACTCTGACAGGGACAGTATCTCAAAAGTCGAAAATACTAGAAACATTTCGGCATTTTATCAACACACAAACTAATATTTAATTGTAATACGTTCCACTTTAATTTTAAAGTTAAAAAAGACACAAATACATAAGTTTTTATGTGTATGAATATGAAAATTTCGAAAGGCACTTGGGGATCTTAATCCATAGTAGTGTGGGATTCTAACCACACTAAAAACACATTCGATCAGAACTAATCTAAGGAAGATCGACAAATGATTTTTATTTATTTTACGAATACGAGTATGTATGTAATCGCTGTAGAGAAAATATTATGTTTTTGAATAATTTCTCTTCACAGTTAAATCATAAGCTCGTATGGCTTAGTCTTTCTCAATCTGCGAAGTTTATTATGTACTTCTAGGACAACTTCTATAAATCAAGGGCTGATATGTATCTGCAATCTTTGATTGTGTCGTATTGCATTATTTTTAATGATATCTGTCACCGGGTCGATATGCAAGTCACGATGTACTCATAAGGCTGTGTTTCTTGGACTTTATTTTGAATTCTACGCATGCAAGATCTTTGGTAAACAATGGGGTCTGCGTTCTTCCATGATTAACTGGATATACACGGCTTTGTCAGACCCATAATTACCTACGGAATTATTGTATGGTGGAATGCAACAGACAAAATCAGCTACCTTAAAATACTCACAAAGGTAGAAAGATTACCATGCATAAACATAACAGAAGCACAGAGATCAACACCAAAACCGGGTTTAGAGATGATGCTAAATATTCCTCCTCTAGATGAGTACATACGATACACAGCTGTCAAAAGTCGTCTCAAACAATCAGTTGCATGGAAGCAAAGCTGTTATGGACACGGATCTATACTCAACAAGTATAGTGTAACCGATCTCGACAGAACAACAGATTATATCACACCCTACATAGATTTCGACAAGAACTACTACACTTTTATTCTCGAAAAACTAGAGTGGGACTCCAACACATTAAGTAATGACATTCAGCTCTCCAGAGTTTTTTGCGAGTCACTTAAAATCAACCACTCGTACGTAAGGTCTTCGCCATTGATAAGGCTGCACAGACTATACATAGCAAACAACTAAATCCCTCAAAGCTTACAATTTTCCTGGATAGTCAAGAGGCAATCAAAGCACTAGACTGCGTGAAAGTAAGATCGAAAACATTTTCCAGATGCCGTAATACGTTGAACAGAATATGCAACATCCTTGACGTAACTCTCTGCTGGGTTCCTGGACATAGCAATATAAAAGGAAACGAGACAGCAGATGAACTAGCTAAAAAGGGATCAGCATTGGATTTTCAACATACTCGGATATCAGTAGAAACTCCATAGGTGAAGTAAAAAGGAAAATAGACCTAAAAGCAACATGATTAACTGATTAACTCTGCATGGTCCGCCAGAAGCGACTGTGTCATATCTCGCAGCTTATGGCCTACAGTAGATGAAGACAGAACAAAAAGCCTACTGGCGATGTATACAAAATAAATTCGAATCTTGATAGGTGTACTAACAGATGCCAAACTAGGCATCAACACACCCGACCACTGCAGTTGTCAAGATATAAAGGAGACAGAAACAATCAAACACTTGTTATGTGATTGCCCGAATCTTCAAAACCGCCGTCATATGGGAAACAGGCTTTTTGACGAAATAGGGGATCTCGCACAAGTTCCACTTAGGAACATGATAGGCTCCATAAAGAACGCAGGCTGGTTTGCTACAGAACCCACCGCAAGACAAAGGTTTTAAATATAGGTTCCACGCAACAAAAAGGGAAACACAATGGACCGCATGGCCCCCGTGATAAGCACTTAGGTGCACTTCCCTCCAACCTAACCTAATTGTAGTTTGTCTTTTGGTTTACCATGCCGATGTGCATTATTTTGCTGCTTGTTAGATATTAGAAATAAATTACTCTACTTCCATGTCAATTTGTTTTTTTTCTATCTAATGGCGATCTGGTTAATAAAACGTTTCTGCTTTTCCCTGAATTCACATCAATTAGTTCCTTTATTCGTAGGTCTTGGGTGACTTTCCTTTTGTATAATTTTTTCACTTATACTTGTAGATAGAATCATAGGAGTATGATTTGATGATAAATCATCACAATTTACAACTTTAACCTGCGTTCTATTCACTATAAAAAAATCTGTAAGATCCGGTGTTTTCCTTTGATCACGGGTTGGAGATCTCGTTGAGAAGAAATCGCAGTTGAAGCTACGTCCTGATTTGTAGAGTTACTTTCCTTTTGTCGTTGTTAATCTTGATTCCCAGTAAGTGTGTTTAGCGTTAAGATCACTTCCGATTATGAAGCTTTTCACTAACATCATAAAGAGGCCAATATAGTCGTCTTGTGCAGTAGAGTACCTGGATGGGCAGTAGATTGCTGCTATTTAAAATTCCTTGTATTTCTTTTCGATGCTAATTGCAGTTACTTGCATTATATTATTTGACATTTTAACTACTTCTGAGTGCTGTGGGTTACTCCTAATAAGAAAAGCTGTTCCTCCTCTAGCTTTATCAACTGGGTGTGAAGTGTAATAGCACATATAGTTAGCGAATCGAATATGGTCTTAGAAATGAGACATACATATGTCAATATTTTGATTGTATAAAAATATATGCACTTCTTTTCCGCGTTGAGAAAGTTGCAATTCTTCAAGTTTTATTATTCATAATTCTTTAGTATTTTTGTTTGCAACAGTCTTTGAGTAATAAGTCTTATCATTTCCTTTAAAGGGGTTTCTTCTTCTTTGCGTACGTTCTTTATAATTTGTGAGTACGTTGTATTGTTAACGTTATGTTTGCTTACTCCGGTAGCTTGAGTTGTGTTGTTCTTTGGGTTTGTGTTCATTGATATTTGCATTTGGTTACTAGTTGGCTTTTGGCGCTGACGGCATCCTCTGTAGTTTGCTGGATATTCGCCATTGCAGTTGACATATTTCGTCTTTTGGTCACTTTTAAGCGGACAGCTTTTCATTTCATGCCTGTCTCCACACTTAACACAAGCAAAATCTCGTCGCAATAACTTTGTGTAGGTCCAAAAGATTGACTTTTCGAAGTGTTTCAATTTTTACAACTAATACCCATTATAGCGTAAATCTTTTTACGTTTTCCTGGTTATGGAAGGAAAGTGATAGGCTCCTCTTTATTGTGGCTAGTTCTCCATTGTTATAAGATAAGATTTTTAGCATTCAAGATTCTAAATCCTATGTTGACCAAATCTTCGACGATATCTTTTTCATCGCACGAGCAGTGAACTGACTACTACTTTAATTGACCTGTTTGATTTATGTATTTTCATATTAATGTAATTGTATTGTTATTATGGATAGCTCTTCTGTGATTGTTCTATATGCATTCTAATCTTCAATACTTATTTTCCAGTTGTTGTTTCTATATGATGTGTACCTACTTTTTTTCATTTTTTGTTCCAATAATTTGTTTAGATCACAAAAACTTTCAATCCCTGAGATCATTATTGGTGGTGGTATCTGACGTTTGTTAATACTACCTCCATTGTCGTGGTCCAGCTTGACTTTTTGTCACCAGCTCAGAGCTTTTCACAGCCTTTCGCTTAATGCAATCTCAATTTCGAACGCAAGTTCCTCTTCATTGGTTTGATATTCTGTTTCGATGTTTCGTTTCGTGGTGGATTATTATTTTCTAGGAGAGTGACCCTCATTTCCAATTCCTTGATGTGCTGCTGGAGGCTGCAAACGATTTCCTCGAGTTGTCTTCTTGCCCTTAATTCATTTTGCAATACTCTGAAGAAGATATTTGTTTCTGCTTGTGGTTCTTCTTTATGTTCACTTGTAGTTCGTTGGGTCTCACTGCATTTAGCATTTTAGTCCTCTGCACTACTTATTTGAACAACGCTATTTTGGAGGGAGAGTCTTTACTGTACCGTTTCCCGTAAATACGTCTTTGGTGGAGTCCTAGGTGTAAGTGAACTTCTTTTTGAGTTGAACCTCTTGCGTAGTGACCCGACACACTAACCACTACGGCACGACGCCTACGCTGCAATCATTGTTCATTGTAAAAGAACGGTTGATTTCTAGGGTTTCATAGCAAACCCACCGTTGTACCGAAATCAGTTTTGAAACAGTCAGCGTAGAAGGCCAGTTCTTCTTTGCTAGTCACTTGCTGATTTGCTTAGTCATTTCTGTCGAAAATGCTGGTACTGAATATCCCATCGAAGGCTACTGTAGAAGTCAGATAATTGTTTTTTGTTTGCTAGGTCGCAGACATTCCTCCCACCAAGATAAGATGAAAGCAAGACCATAGGGTGCTGATGACCATAAGCCTGCGTACAGTCTTAGCTACCCTGTTGTTGCAGTAGACATCAAGCACAAATGATACAACATGCCCTTTAAATCTTGCTAAGGTTTGAAAGATAGTATTTCTTCTCAAATGCCTTCCATTAGACCGATGAGCCATATGTTGTAATGGGTCTCATAATCTCTAGGGTAGCCGTCAGCCCCTCCGATTTTTTGTGATTTAAATACAGGTATTAATTTTTTCAAGTGAAAAGCATTATCTCTGCTCTGATCTTTCTGATATCATCGTCAACATGTACCGGTCATATTGAAGGCATTTTCCTCTAATATTTTTTAAAATTTCGTATATCCATTCAAGGTGAATGCGGAATATTTTTCCTTCTTGCGTACATATTTCCAGAAACCTATAGTTTTCAAAGATTTCAAATTAGCGCGCATCTTTATCTCACTCGTTTCTTTCTTGTTCAGTTGTTACCTCTTCCCTATAACTTCCTTTCACTCCATCACTGGGTTTTTGCAAACTACAAAGAACAATGCAATGAAACAAAAATTCAATAGTTCTGAAAAAAAAAAATCACGAATAGCTACGAGTACATACTCATACATACGAGTATATAGGCAGTGACGAATCAAAACTGCTCGGAAGTGTTCCCTTGCTAACTTTAGACTGCTAAGAATACCATAGGCACCTATATACGTTGTTAAAGGTCGAGAAAAACTAATTTTCAACTGCAGACTTAAAGCTCTATACTTAAAGCCGTAACCACCGATTTAGCTTTAATATACGCATGCTGTGGTTTAGATAGATATCTCTGATATGCAGTGTTTTAAGCAGAAAGTAAGGGGGGCTAATCGATCATCTGTGCAGACAGGAAATTGTGAGCTCATCAAAATGTCGTGCGATCGTTATCGCTTTGGAAGAGATGTTTCAGTGGTTGATTCGATCGATCCGCATAAATTTCTCCGTGATTTTTTTTTCATGAATCTAATCTCTTTTTTGAGATTCTTCACGCTCTTTTTATATGTGGACCACTTTTCTTCTTGTGGAAAATATACCATCACCATCTCTTGCTTTGCAGTGCTTTACACAGGATATGTAAAGAGGGTCTACTATGGGAGGATCAAAAAAAAACTTATCCTGAGAAGTATGTTTTACATATTATGCCAAATGACACTTTTCTATCGGACTTGAAAACTTTTCGGCAACATATTTTAATTTTTTACTTAATTTCTTATTGCACTCTCATAGACTTATTTCACTGTATTCGCTTCAGTTACCTCGCAATAAGTTGTATTTATTATATTTCTCATTTGCTTGCACCTTTATTCACTTTTGTTATAAATTTGACTCTAGTTTTAATAAATTGCAACTCAAAAAATCTGCACTAACCTCAAGAGAATAATCTAACACCTCACTGTAATTGAAATCTTAAGGGTTTTGCTTCTCGGAAATGGTATTATTTTCTTGTTCTCAGTTTTTCAACACATTGTGAAATTCCAAATGATTTTGAAAGGGTTCCCAACTTGTAAGAGATGTCTTACTATAAATTTCAACAAAATTGCTTTAAGTTTTATTTCACTGTTACACAAATTAAAATTAATATGCACAATGTACGCAGATACATCTGCAGTTTATTCATTTCTTATTCAATTACCTTTAAGACCATTATAGTATTGTAATTTTAAGTAATAATTTCTCAATAGTAAATCACATAACCAAGGATACCATGCAATAGTGCCAGGAAACTTTGTAAAGGCAGGTTATTTTTAAAAGATTTATTTTCGTTTGAAATTTAATTTTTATTATACTTATTTGAGTTTTGTTTCTATTATAGAAGCATGCTTTTTTAAATAGATCTACTTTAATCTTGCATCATATCCATCCACATCATACAACTATTTTTATATAAAAAATAAATCTACAAAACCTTAAGAATTGTTTTCTTCTATTTCTACCAATTTCTCAATTCATCCACATTTCTAGAAGTTCTTCAACTATTTTCTATTCCGTTATATATACATATATTTCAATTTATAGAGCGTTTTTTTTTACAAAAAAATATATATATAAACTGTTGTTATTTATTTTACTAAAAACTTCCCACTGCGCTTAATTGAATAATAATAAAAAGAAAAAGAATATAAATATATATAGATACGTATATTTACTAAATAAGTCTAAATAAAAATTTTATTAATTCCATTTACTTTTATTTATTTTTATTTTTTTCTTTGATGAGAGAAAAGAATTTAATTTTAAAAAAAAAGTTCTCTTATGCTTTGTATCTATCTGGCAATGCTTTTTTAAGATTTGAAATTTTTCCGTTTCACAAAAGACTAATACAAAAAAAAATCACTAAATTCAAAAAAGCAAAAATAACAATATTTTCTTTTTAAATGCTTTATTTGTGAATTAAAAAGAAAAAAAATAAACTTAAATTATTTGTTCTTTTTATATTTATTTTGTACAAAATTCGAAAAAAAAGTTAGTTTCTTTTATAAAGAAACTTCTCTAAATATCCCCCCAAAAAATTAAAAAATATGTATATTTCTATTTCTTTAGGGTAACGCAGCGAATTCCTCAGAAACCTCAATGGCCACACAACCCGGTGGGTCTGTAACATCCCGGGCAGCGTCAGAAACGCGATCTGGGCCAGCAGGCTCGAGCAGTGGAGCGACAGGTAATAGCAGTGGTGGGACTGCTGGTAGTACACAGACCGGTGCTAAATTTCGTCATGGCCTATTGCAGCTTATGATTCACACAATAGATCCGCTCCACGATGGTGAGTTCATTATGTTTGCACACACAACGATCCATCTTGGCCAAACCACAACTATAAAACAAAATTTAAAAGAAAAAAAAAATATTGTTTGTTTCTGTTTGTTTGTGTTTGGTTTTTGATTGTTTGTGTTTGTTTTTGGACAAAAAAAAAAAATGCTTAAAATTGTACATTTTAGTTAAACATTTGAATTTGGTTACCCTGTTTTTTATAAATGTGTCAGTTTGAAGTTATTCGTGTGTTAATTTTTGGAAAATAAACCGACACAAATCGTTGTCAATGTTTTTCTATTTCGTCATTTTTAACCGTAATTAATTCAGTTTTTTTTATTTTTTTATTTGTGACAAAAGGCAAACCAGTGACAACGATATGTGTGCGAGTTAAACATATTGGAATTGTTTGCCCCTTTTTTCCAACTTGGTGTGTACTAGTATAATAAATATATTTAAAATTATTTATATATACTAAAGTGAATGAAGTTTGTTCGATTCGTTGTGTGTTTTGTTTCAATTACGAACGATTGGGAATTTTTGTTGACCTTTTTTATTTATTTATTTTTTTTTTTTTTTAATTTTCGCTTTATTTAATTTCAATTTAAAGAGCAAACTTTTTTTATATTATTTGTTCGATTTGGATAATATTTTGTGTGAGTGCGATGTAAAAGAAATGCTCTTTTTTTTTTTTTTACAAATATTTTTACAATTTCAGCGGATAATAAATTTAAACTAAACTTATAAATATAAAATGATATTAAACCTCGTTTGAATAGAAGTTCGAAGTATTTGTTTATCAAGTTGATTCAAATTCCTTTAAAAAGTCTGATCTGCCTCATTTTTCTCGTAGCTCCTTCTTAAAAACTTCCTGCCTAGTGTTCTCGGCATAAATTTAATTTCAATCTTCTATTCCACAAGCACTAACAGAGTTCCTTCAGTGGACCTAAAGACAATGAAACGCATGTTCTCCGCTAACTAATAAATATCTGTACTCAAACCAAAACAAAATGTAAACAGGATATTTAATATCCTGTGTCACACTAGTTCCCCCCAAATCAAAAACTGTCTTACAAACGTCAAGACACATGTACGTATATAAGCAAAAGCGCGTTCCAAAATTGATTTTCACAATTTACACATGTCCAGGGTATTCATGTTCTAGTATGTCCTACTCGTATGTTTCAATGCCCTATGTCCAACGAATCCCCAGTAGGTACAAGTTGCTGTCTACATGTTTTCCTGTTTGCAAGCCATCATTCCATGGGTACATAGTTTCTGTGTTTGGGGATATATATATTTCATCCAGCTACACTTCGTTATTTTGCGGCAATGTTTTTGTGAAAACCCCTAAGCCACCCAAAGTCTCTCTGCTGCCCACATGGAAGTGGTACAATGTGACTGGTCCTTAATTTTGGGTGTCAAAATAAATCCTCTCTATGTTGCATTCAAATAAAGTGTGTTGTTAACTTCCTGCATGGCCAAACCATCATGATTCTATCGGAATGGCAGTATATACTGAAATAGTGCCGGTGATGTTGCAGTATTGAATAGTTTTTTTTTACTACAGCCAATGATAGTGGTTTTGGACAGACATCTTTAAAATCAGCCATTTATAGATACATTGGGACTTAATGGAATATAATCTGAGAGGATTTTATTAAAGGTGTACACTGGTCTGCGTACTTGCATTCAATTAAATGTTTTCATTGTTGTGACAGGTAGAATATGGAAAGGATTGTACTTTGCTAAGTGAATTTGTCCTCATGTCACTAAGCATTAAGGACATCTAATTAAATTGCAAAAGCCTTAGTGTAATTGAATTGCCTATAAATTTTGGTAAAAACTGGACACTTTTTTATGGGATTGCACTAGCCTTGCACTGTGAGACCACTTAATTCTAACTTTACAAAAATATATAATATCATTCAGACTCAACTGTCTCCGTTTGAGATACCTACATATATGCAAGAAATAGCTGGGAATACCGTTGTTAGTTTTTCAAATTTATTACGCAGCATTAAAAATGTATTATAAACCTGATCTTCGAATATGTTGAATTAGCATATACATATGTATGTATACTGGTAAGTATCAAGCATATGTAAAGTGTTCTTTCAGGCTATCTTTATACTTTAAATCTCTAATACATAAAAGTATATACTACTTCTATTCTGTGATGATTTAAACCTTTTATTTAGTAAATTATGACGCAAAAATATTGATGGTCATATTCGATCCGCCGATTTGCGAAATCAAGTATAAAGTCTTAGTTGAAATTGCTCTACGGAAATACTCGTAGGTTGGATTGCTATTGGAATCCATTATCTTGAACTTAGAAACAAAATAATTTCGGAAAACTTCAGATACCAACTTTTGTTTAAATCGCATTCCCCTAATGCATTCCACATTTTGGATGTAATAACTTTTTTATGTAAAGTGTTCTACGCGATCTTCAAGTCGGTGACAATTTATTATCTGTTCGATGTGTAAGTTGTCTTGTAAGGTTTGGGATGCCGTATTTTATCCACCATCTTGGATTTTTCATTGTTTGAGATTTTTCTAGAAACGTTCCCAACTTGCTGAATTAGGTGGTGCAAACTGTTTGGCTTTACCACTTGTAATTTTTTCCCCTATAATGAAGCGGCTGTTTTCATAGCCTATTGTCGATCTAGCCATGTCAGACCGTCCATCACCACTTTTTGGGCCTTCAATTTCGAGCTAGGAACATGAAATTTCATATATACACTTCTAAGAATGCCCACTTTTCAAAAAAAAAATTGTTTTTCTCAAAATTTGTTTGTCTATTTGTTAAAAAATTAAAAATATTGTCTAGATAAAATATGTAGACTCAACATTCCGTCCATGACCACTCCTAAAAAACCTATATTGCTTTCTCAAAGCCATTTATGCTGATGGTTAAGTCTTGTTGTGAATATATCATCAGAATCCGTGAACTTCTGTTAGAAATTTTGGTAGCCACGCCCACATTCTGTTAAGAAATAGCGCTGACAACAGTTTTCTGATAAAATGTCTTGAAAATCGCGGATATACCTTCCGAATAAAAATATATTGTTGGGTGTGTTTTTGTGATTGTAACTTTTTTTTTTTTTTTTTTTTTTTAATATTAGTCTCATTACAAAAATTTGCACACATTAGAAACATTCGTGAATTATATGATATAACATTTATGAGTAGTAGTTTAAAAGCCTTTCACAAACATATACAACACTTTCTAAAAACATAATTTCTAATAATGTTTTTTTTGGTCGGTAGTGGTGTTTTCTCAAAAAAAAAAATCTATTTGAGCATGTCCCTCCGCCTCCCAGGAAATAAATGAACGGAAGTCCTGTCCTGACTGCAATGTAATGTAATATCTTTTCAGGATATTAGCATTTTCACGGACAGCCAAATGGCAATTAAGTCCCGGCTTGTCTCTCACGGAGATGGCAGAGCAATTCAACATTCACCTATGTTTTCATAGATGTTAGGCCACAGAGATAGGAAAGGCACTACACTCAGTATTCTGCCGAAAAGTCAAAAGTTAGGTATGTCTCTCGCTACATGCAAACACTTACTCATGCATGATGTAATCAAGGGAAATCTCGCGACTTTCAAGTCTCTAGACATATCTGGCCTAAACTAGATCAAAAACCCTCTAATGGATTGGTTTTACTGAAACGATCACAGATCAGCACCGTCATGGGTGTCCTGGAGACATCCACCTTAACCTTACCTAGCTGTATTTGTAAAGCAATCCGATCTAACAAAAAAATCATGTAAATCTGCTACGGGATCCGAGATATTGAGAAAATATGAAATTTGGTATTTTCAGCTTCATGTACTAATACATATGTATGTATGTATGTATGTATTAACGAGAAAAGTTAAGGAAGTGAACCATTTTTATTGCAGCGATTTGGACTCTTTGGGAGAACTACGTTCAGAAACGTAGTTTGCAGTTTAGTCACATGGGTTATCATCTACATAGTTATTCCCTTGTTGTTACTCAACACCCAACTCACAATCCGGCTAATGATTAAATTATCAATCGTTTTTGGGCGGCTGTAGATATTTCTTATTAAAATACACCTAATTTACTCCAGTTCGGATACCAACTGTCGTTAAGATTTATACCAACTGTCGTTAAGATTTAGGTGAAGTGTGGTCACTACACTATCACATCATTAATGTCTATGATGTCAGGTTGCACGACTTTAGAGGATAATTCTTTCAAAATATGCTAGACAGCCCGGAACACAGATAAACAAACAATCCGATGGAAACTAAACCACTGCAAAGTTTATTAATTTTTGAAACCGATATTTCGGTCAAAATAATATTGTGCCCTATGTTCCAGCGTCTTATATTGTTTCCTGCTGATACAACGCAAAATCCTTTCACGTGTTTTTCCACAAAGCACTCACAAAAACTGAAAAAAAAAGCTTTCAAAGAAAACTAGGACAAGACCCCGATTTCCATCATCTCGGTGATTAGTTTGCTAATAATTTTGTTATACACATGCACGTACCCACTAATACAAAGCAACCACATACAAAATACTCCTGAGCTTAACCTGAATTGAATTCCACCACAACCCATACAAGCAGCCCCTGAAATAATAGACTAATCGATAAAAAAAAAAAGCTTTGTAGATTCAATTGATTTTATTTTCAATGAGAATATAACAAAAAAAATCATCCACCTATTCCAATTATCACGAAAATCCTTAGACAATTGGAAATAAGAGAACTATATTTTTATGAGATCAGACCCCGTGAAGATGGAGTTTTTTTTACAAGAAGGATAATTCTTTATTATCTTCGATATGTCATCAGACAGCACTATGACTCGTTGAAATGGAATATTTATGCTAATTTGATGTTTTTAAGTGCTAAGGATGACAGCATCTTTCAAAAATTAATTGTTATTAGTTTTATAATTAATTTATAGTGTAATTAGCAACAATAACTTCTTAGGTGTGGTCGTTTATATCCCTAAGTACTGTAAAGTGGTATATTTCATTGACTGATTCAGTTGTCAATTTGTTCATGATTACGGTGATGATAATGATGATGATGGTACATGGGCCAAATTAGAGACTCGAATTGGGGAAGTTAACGATGTGTGAGGTAATTGCCAAATGCGATTAATCCTTAAATGCGGTTCTACAAAACGATGTAATGAAGCGTATAATGAGAGAATATTCAATTTATTTTCCTACTTTTACGGATTGAAAGAGATTAAAGATTTAGGAAACTTATCGATGTGCATGTTTAATATTTATTATACTTGAGGTCCTGTAATTATTTTTTTTTTTTAGAAATCTCTGTTATTTCGAATATTTTTGAAATTGTATACATTGGTGAAATAATTAAAATGCTGAATATCAAATTTGTGACTATCTAATTATAGACGCTCGTTAAATCAAAGCATGTGAATTTAAAGAGTTGGGGGTGTAATAGCTAGAGGCACTCATTCACCTGTGGCGGTTTAGAAATAAAGCCACTTCGACTAAATCTCATCTGTAGCTATTTCCCCCCATTTAATACCAAAGAGGGGTCTGCCTCACATCCACGACTAGGTTTATATAAAATTATTGACAAGCTATAATACTAGACCCTGAACAATACCATGGCCTCTTGTTAGGAATATATGGTTATTAATTGCCTTGACTCAGTGGTAAAATGCATGGACTCGATTCCTGAAAAACCAAAACAATTTTTACATGTTCCCATCTCTCGCGAACGTCTGACAAACAAACAAGTGTAAAACTGTCATAAATAAGCTTCTCAATTATACTCTTCGAAAATGGCTATAAGCTGTAGGTCCTTTTGCTTTGAGTGAAAGAAATGAAGCATTTACAGATTTACAGAATAAGTGGATGCGAGAAGCTAGGCCAAGTCCGAGTCTTGTACGATTTGTTAGCGATTGAATATTAATTTATTTAATTATAGGCCACTCTTAAATGAGTAAAATTAAAGTTTAATTAATGAAACATTGTCAACTCTTCTATGTAATTACAACTTCGAGCACAACTCGACCCGTATGTCAAGAAAGAGCTGAAGTGAGAGGCTTCTGTGTCACGTCTTATTGATAGTGGCTGCCTTCAGTATTGCAGTGGATCCTGTCCACACTCTTGGCCTTTTGATGGCTTTATAAAAGCCTACTTTGCCAGTCTTTTATTCTGAAATCCCTTCTCACTTTATTTGAAATAAAAAAAATTAAGCTTAGGAAGGAGTTCGAGAATTTGTTATTAGAGGCAACTTGCCAATAGTTGTAATCTTCCAGTCTGCAAGTAAGGCACTCGTGTTGCTGGGGGACGACAAACGCAGAAAATGTTTATGCCTTGACCGCGGTAGTGAAGAAGAACGATAATTCTCTGATAGGGAACCTGTTTTCCGCCCATCACCAGTTGCTTTGCAACATTCGCCTGTTCTATTCGGCCTGAGCAGCAAGAACTATCATGTACATACAGCTGCCATCAACTACACATGCTTTCGGCAGTGGATATAAAGCGGCCCAAACACACAACACTTGTGTGCACACTTGTGTCGGTGAACTAAGAAGTGTGCTGTGCATGGGCTGGTATGCAAACCGATTTCTCGGTGTCAGACACGGTGTGGGTAAAATGAAAATATTTAGATTTTTGGTGTCGGTGTCTCGATCGGTGTGATGTGTGTGGGGCTGTGTGTGCACAGTTATGGAAAATATCAGTTGCGGTTAGAACGTTCTGCTGTGAACAACGAGGAAAAATGGCTATACGCGAGTGTGACTTTTGGAGATCATTCATTGATCTTTACAGATCTGTACCTGATCTTTGGTAGGTTAAATGCAATGAATTTAAGAATAGGGATAGAAAGAAAAAGCATGGGAATGTATACTAAAAATATATAAAGTAAACGAAAGTTTTTTTTGTTTTGGTTTATTTTTATATTTTCCTTTTGTTATTCTAATAAGAAAAAATGATTTCGTTAAAAAATAATTTGTTTGACTAAATAAAGATGAAAAAATAATTTATAATCACTTTTTTACTTTGATATATCCTTTGAGAGATTTGATAATGGCTTTACAGGTTTCTATAGTGATTTTCCCCAAACTCTGAGGTGATATAGGAGTCAAAAATTTAGGATCCTCGAAGCTTTGTCCGAATGCAAGGAATCGCAAAGTGACGGAAATCCTTTCATGAGGAGAGATTGCATCGCGCATGGGTGTCTCTCTTTTTAATTATTGGTTCATCTAAGGTCAAAAGTTCCTGGTATGTCATAACATAAGTTCCTGGTGTCGTGACACCGGTGTGCACACAAGTGTTGTGTGTATGGGCCGCTTAAGATTTGTGTAGTTGCAGTATAGTGTTTAACTAGCTGGCGATAGTTATCTAGTGCGGGGATTTTTCCTTTAAAAAAGATAAATTTTCACTGTTGCTTTTCCTGGCTCTTTCCAACCGCCGAAGTTCCTTCATGATTATTGCTCTAACCTGTTTCACCGCATCCCATATTATCCTCGATGCTATCATGAGGTTTACAGTATTCTCTGAAGTTGGTGTTTCTCCAATTCTTTCCCCTAGTTCTCTGCGCTCTATATCAAAAATGGAAAAATACGTGCTGCGCATCTTCTCTGGACTCTCCTCAATTTAAACAGGTGGGAAATTCATTGAGCGCGAACCGGTTCAGATACGCTCGAAAGCAGCCATGTCCGGTTGAGGTTGAGCTGGCTGAGGTAGAAAACTACTTTTCCATGCTGCCGGTCATCTTCTCTTCGCAGACTGGTTCTATCTCTCCTGCCATGCTCCCATACTCTGCTGTCTTCCTTCCAGCTTGATATCTTTGACTGAAGCTTGGGGGCCCTGAATTTGGCATAGTGGGTCCTTTGTAGTTCGCTAGCCAGGATATCTGCTGGTGACTTTCCCGCGATGACACATATAGCATCATCTGACACCGTCCGAGATGCACAGCACAACCCTCAGTGTACACATTCGGTTGACGAAGTTAATTCTTCTGGCGTAAGACTTAATTGTCACTGCATTATCCCATATGTTCTGCATACATTATGATGGACTGCACCACCCTTGTCAGAACTAGTCTCCTTTGTCTCTACTCGCAAGTATCTGCATGTATCATGTCCAGGACAAAGAAACATGGCTATTAGGCCAGTCAGTGGGAATGTCATTTTCATGGATGGTCCAGGCATGAAGAGTTTTTGCAGCACTACATTAGCAATTGCACCATTTACCATTTTTGTAACTTTGTTGGAGAGGGGCCAGACAAGCCATTGCAGCTTAAAGCATCCTCTTAATCTGCTTCATGTAGTTCATTAGCATCACATACGCAAAATATCTCAGGGGACACTGATGCAGATCTCGAGAACCCTCTAACTGTGCATTGATACCAGGTTGCAAATATGAACCTTCCACAGAAATGTCATCGAGGCAATGAGTTCGTTGACTTTTAAAGGGAGAGTATGTTTTCATACAGCTCATCTCATTTATCTCACTCTAGTGTTCTTTTAAATTAAAGATGTTTCGGGCAATTGATGAAGGACAGCCTCTTCCGTGAAGAGCTCCAGAATTAGTATACTGAGTAGCCGTCCTTTTTGTCGGACTACTGCCTAAGAGATTTACTAAAAAAAATTAAAATTAAAAAATTAAAATTTTAGCTAAAGAGATTTACTTCAAACATCATATCGCCTGTGTCTTCAAAAATCGCCCTGCATTTGAAACAAACAACCGCACATACCTACTCTTCCACTGGTGCACGACTGTTCGCAGTGGTACCGAAAATTAAGAATGAATTGAATACAATGTTTACTTATCGCTTCAAATGTTTGTTTAATACCCTAGTCGATAAAAAAAATTAGTTCCAAATCGATCAAGACCTTGTGAGCATTTGAATCTTATAATTTTATAATTTTTGCATACGGCGTGAATTTACGGTAATTGCCCAACTTGTGTAAAACTGATCGTCATGCTGATATTCTCTGAGAAATTCCGTAACGAACTAAGCAAATGGCATCGAAATCGCTCAAAGAAATTTCGTACGAATATCCTCAAAGGTCATGGTCGCAACGTACGAGTAGGCTATGTTTGAAAAAAAGCGTTGGCAGAGCAAAATTGAATTTAAATTTTAGTGCAAACATCGGCTACCAAATATCCCGCATTTCTCCATTTTGATTGATTTTCTTTTTTCTTTTATTTTTTGTTTGGTTCAAACACATTCAATATACAACGATGATGTTGGCCCGCTCTGGTTTTTAATTAGGCTAAGTACCATACCAAAGCAAAGTTTGATTGTATTAATTTTCGTTCACGCTCTTCTGTCTGCATTTTTTATCTTCATTTATTTTTCAATTAGAGATACATATATGGGAGCATCGAGCATCGTTATTGCCAACCCGACATAATACCGCATACACAAAGTTTTTATTAAAATCCTGAAGTACGTATGTATAAAAGTATCAATACCGCAAACATGCTCGTTGGTAGATTGACCCACATTTATCTCGTTGTTAGCTTTCGTCTATATTCTTCTGATACTGCACAACTCTCAGTCTCCTTCGTGGTTTGAATGTAGTGTTATTTAATGTTTCCCACTCGTATTGTTATTTATTTATGTTAAAAAAAAATTTTCATTTTCAATTAGAACGTGTGAAAAAATGGAAATGTCAGCAGTGTAGATGCACAGAGTAAGAACTTCCTAACCCTATGAAATTGCTTGTGAATAAGGGGGAGGATACGTGCCTCATTCACACAATACCGTGTATAGCATTAAGGTAACAGAGAAATGCTCGAAAATAAAGCAATCAAAACCACTCACGTTAGCACATTTATAATGCACATATATACAAATGTTGCGGAAATTTTGCCAACAGAGAACGGAAAATATTTATTTTTGAGCAAAAATTTCGATATTTTATTCCACTTGCCAAAAGTTTATTTTCTTCCTTATCATTTATTTTGGTAAGGATAATAAATATTACTTTGTCCTTTTTTTTAGGATTACCCCTTACAGAAGGCAGTATACAAAAACATAACCATCGGCATCGCCTATGTTAAGGTTTTTCAGTCATTCATCTCTTTTTACTCTGAAGCAAATGGTTTTAAACCCAGCTCTCAGTGAAGCACCACCTCGATCTTAGTTCCTGGTGAGATTTTACAGGCGCTACTAACATTAATATATGTTTGATCCCCATATTTTTCTTATTAGAAAGGTCGATCTTTGTAGGTGAATGGAACGGTTTGATTGATTGGTAAAGCATTTGTAAAGACCCTCCCTTCACAAGACATGTCCCTTACCGTGACTTATTCTATATATTCTTCACCTCTTAGCCTTTTTAGAGGTCTCATCTTTTCAGTGTTGATTCTATTAGATAGATATATATTTATTTCGTTTTAAATTTGCAGAGGTTCGCCACCACACAATTTACATACAGAGATATGATATATATATATATATATATGTATATCTATCAACTGAAAAAATTTAAAGTTATTTACAATTTTACTTTTGAATTACTTATGATTTATTATTTGAGGGGAAACAACGGGAAAAACCCTCATTTGATTGAGAAAAAAAGAAAGAGAAAGTTAAGTAAATAAAATGAATAAGTTGCATTATTCAAAGCAACAATAAAGTTATAGGAAATAACTTAACGCAAATATAATATATTAAAGATTGTTGCTTAATAAATTAACAATAACTAGATGGGAAGTAAATGAACAAATTAGAATGAAAAATAAGTGATTAAATTAACAAAATTTACAAAAAAATGAGCATATGTACAGATAAATAAATTATCAAATCAATAAATTAAAAAATAAATAACAAATTAATAAATTAAGGAATAAATTTGTTAACAAATAAATAAATTGAAAAATAAAATAAATTAACGAATAAATAAATTAACAAATTAATAAATTAATGAATAAATATGTTAACAAATAAATAAATTGAAAAATAAATAAATTAACGAATAAATAAATTAACAAATAAATAAATGAAAAAGCTAACTAACGAAAAAAAAAGTAAATTAATAAATGAATAAACTGACAACTAAATAAGTAAATGTATAAAATATGAAATGAACAACAAGATACTAGTAAATAAATTAACAAAAAGATAAGTATAGGTATGGAAAAACATGTGGAATTATTACAAAATCATTCCAACCTATAGTGATTGACATTTAATTCGTTTACTAGAGGGTTATCAGGTAGGTCACATCTGATCAGAAATGTGTCGATAAGCTTTTGTATTCTATCGGAGATAAATTCAACATTAGTTCTGCTATGCACATCGGAGGTGGAGTGATGCCAAGGAAGGTTCAGCATCATTTTCAAAAGTCTATTTACCCCACACTTTAAAACCTTAGAGTAAGAGCGCTTGAAATATAACTTTACGAGTATGTATGGTAATTTTATTTTGATAGGATAATGGAGATTTTTTGTTAATAAAAGATACAGCAACCTGGTGGCTATATTTATTTTATGCAGTGTTTTCGTTATGTGTTCCTGGAAGGTTAATTTCTTATCTAGATATATACCTAAATATTTTACTGATGACTCCCAAGCTATCTGATGTCCATTTATCATCAATTGGTTGGATGGAAGGAAACAATGCTTTCTTTTTCTACTAAAAAAAAAAATAGCTTGTATCTTCTCCGAATTCAATTTAATTTTCCATTTTTTATAGTACTGCTTAGTTTTTCAGCCGCATTTTTGAGATTCGTCTCGATGTTGAGACCGAACTCATGCCTTTCATCGCAGTATCATCAGCATATATACGAGTAGCAAATTCGCATCCTGGTAAGCTTGGGAAATCTGATGTGTACAAGTTGTATAAGATTGGTGCGAGGACTGAGCCTTGAGGGACACCAGCGAGGATACTTAATAAGCTGGACGGACTGTTATTAACATACACTTTCCAACAACGATTTGACAAAAAAACTTTGAACAATTTTGCAGAAAAAGGCTGGAAGATTAAAATTTAGCATTTTGTATAGAAGTCCGTTATACCAGGCGGAATCAAATGCTTTCTCTATGTCGAGGAGGATCATGCCCGTCGATTTTCCTATAGCACGATTAATCTTAATACTATTGTTTATTCTAAGTATTTGATGGCATGTACTATGATAACGCCTGAAACCGAACTGTTCATTAGGAAATATTTTCTGTTAATCAATTATCCTTAATAATTTTTACTTAAGCACCCTTTCAAAAATTTTACTCAGGCTACTAATCGGTTTATAGCTTTCCGGTCTATCAGCAGGTTTACCTGCTTTCGGAATAGGCACAATTTTTGCTACTTTCCAATCAGTTGGAAAGTATTGCATCTTGAGACAGGTGTTTATTATAAATGCTAAGTATTTAATACCAATTTTAGGTAATTTCTTTAAATAAATATTCCTTATACCGTCCAGGCCACTTGTTATCTGTGAAATGCTGTATGTCTGATTCGGTGGTAAATGCACTCGACGGAGTTTCAACTACGCGTTGTGTGCAAGTGTATTTGTATGAACATCCCCAAGGTGATCAGAAACAGAATGGTTTTTTGCAAAGTTCTGGCAAAGTAAATTAGCTTTGTCGATATCAGTGTAAAATGTGTTAAAACCATCTTTAAGAAACGGAATTTGCTTACCTTTGTTTTTAACAATTTTAACGATGTTCCAAAACGGTTCGGAAGATTTATCCAAAGACCTTAGTTTTCTGTTGCATTCTTCCTTACGCCTATTTTGAATAAAATTATAACTAATTTGTTGAAATATTTCAGTAGGGTTTGAGAAATGGGTTGTCTGTATCTTTGCCAGTTTCTCCTATGCATGTATCTCAACCTGATAAGTTCTAAAGTATGAGCTGGAAGTTTCGAACAAAAATATGTTTTCTCTCTTTTCGGTATACTTCTGTCGGCAGAATTTAAGACGTGTTAAGAAAATTGATTAACAATGTTATCGACATCTTCTTTGGTGGAAATGTTTTCTAGGCTAGTAGGTACATTTCTAAGATTTCTTATAAGTTCTGCACGAAAAACTGTCCAGTTAGCGTTTTTCAAATCTTGAAAATATTGCACATTTTTTTCACCAGACCAAGGAATCTGACAAACAACTGGATTGTGATCTGAGGACAGATCGCTTATCGAAATTGGCTGAGAAATTTGACTATTAATATTAGTTATAAATAAATCAATTACAGAAGGACTACCACGAGAATCAGCTGGAAAATACGTAGGACTAGGTGGAAACAAAACACAAATTGGCAACACTACAGAAAGATTACAGGACGTTAACCCAAGAATTTGCTCGAATGTAACCCCAATCCCTATGTCTACAATCACCTCCAATTAAAAACTCACCACTCATACTGAAAAGTCTCCTTAAATTAGACTTTAATCCTTAACTATTTTCATTTGCAGAGATTTTACCGGGAAAATATACACAAAAATTGTTATTGTATTACCATTTCTTAACCACATAACGAGTTTGTACACTTCTCAAAAGCTCATGTTGAATCGATCTCCGTATTAGAATCGCTACACCACCACCTCTTCTATCAGTTCTAACTATCCGATAACATTTAAAAGCAGGAGTTGGAATTCTAATTTCAGGCGTTAACCATGTTTCAGTACCAAAAGCAATATCTATATTATTAGCGTTTAAGAACTTTATGAATTCAACATGTTTTTTTACGAATGCCTCTGGCATTCCATGTTATAACATTAAAGTTAGTATCTATTAAATTACTTGACATTAGAATACAGAACTTAGTTGCTAATTGTGCGATGACGTTAAATTGTTCTAACTTATTTTTACAAGATCCTAACTTGGTGATTATTTTCATAACTAGAGAGTTTAATTCCTCCATAGAGAACAACTCACCATTGGTAACGGGTGCATTGTTGTTGTTCCCGCCGGCAGACGACAGAAAGGTTGGAGTGATGTGCTGTCATACATTTGATCGAGCAGAACTGTCGCCTTCTTTTACCACTTGTTTCAGCGCTAACTGATTGCGTAAAACTGGGAACTCGTTCATTTAACGAAGGGAAATGCTTGCATTATTATTGGTTTATGTTATTAAATTTTGATTCGAGCTTGTGTGCAGTAGAGCGATTAGTTTTTGCTGCAACTTTCTCTCTCATTTCTAAAAACTTATTTCTGCGCACGCATGCGCTGTCAGTAGACTTGTGATTCCCATTGCAGTTGTTGACATTTGTCTTGGAATTGCATTCTTCAATTTTGTGAGGACCGGCGCAGAATGCACAATATTATGTCCTTATGTGGCAATTCCTCTCGCCGTGACCGAACATTTGACAGTTTCGGCATTGCGTCAGTCGATTTTTTTGTTTACTATAAAATGCCCAATTTACTTGGGTGTGGAAAATGGACCGATTATTTGTTTTTAGTTCATTCAGCTTAACACTGCCACTCTCCAAGAAAACTATATAAATTGTATCTGTATAATGTTCATATTTTTTGCTTATCATTTTTGTTTCTTTACACTTTAGGCCAAGTTTGATAAGTTCGGATTTTAATAAATTAGTATCAAATGGACCTAATCCATACAAAACAACTTTAAAAGCTTTTTCACATTTGAGATCATGTGTAAAAAATTGATAGTTCTCTTCTTTTAATTTAATAAGAACAGAATTGTATGATTCCATAGAGTCACAAATAATTTTAATGCCAATGAACATTCTTTTAATTGCATAGTCAGAGACATTTAGGGATTTCATTAAATCATGCACATAATCACACTGTTTTTGCAACACTTTAATGGGTGGGACGATTACTTTACGAGAACTATTTGGCGAAATAATTACGTCCATAATCTCACTTTCACTTTCGCTATCGGGCAGACACTGTAAGGGGCTCCAGTAATTGGACCTGGAGTCCTTTTTACTTGCCGACATTTTGGGAAGAGATTTAGGTTTCTTTTCAGAGGACGAAAAGTCGTCCTCTTTATTGGGAGATCTCGAACGTTTATTAATTTTGATAACAAAAAATATCGCGATGAGAAAAATAAACTAGAACTAATAAGATAGGTGGGTAGATAGTCGATGTATATAGCTTAAAAGCTGCGGCTGAACTGATGGGTGTTGATTCAATTGAAACCTGCTGATTCGGTTTCAGAGTGGCGTCTTCCCTTCTTAAGATGAGTTGAAATCTTTGATTCCGAGTTCTTCTGTTATTTTTGCATAATGAAGAGCTGAGAATGCAAGTGATTTAAATCAGTATAGGCGGGTTAACACATGCAATGATTTGCTGGCTCCAGTGAATATTTTTAAATTTATCGAATTCGCGAAAATAAAGTTTTGATGATAACAAATAAAAAGAAGAAAAACCATGTCGTGCATTTTTGCTACAGTCCAGGTTCAAGCCTAAATTAAACAAAAAATTGTTACAAAATGTATTTTGTAACGAAATCACTTTTCTTTTTTAAATTGTTCGACTTAATGAGTGCTTATAAATTTAATTTAAGCCATTCATGTTCTTTATATAGGCAAACCCAATTTAAAAGTTCTAAAAATCTGAAAAGTCTTTAACCCAAAGGAAATTCTTAACTTTAATTCTTTAAAGATTATATTATCTGCTAACAAATTTCACATTAACGAGTTCACATGAAATTGAAATTAAATTCCATGAAATTACCCGATTGTCATTTCATTTCCCAAAAATTGACAAAAGTATCCCCATTTCGTATAACTTAAAGCAAACAACTCAATTTACTGAAACCTTGGACAATGCAATTTAGGAAAATTCTCACAAAACTCATACCTACGAGTACCATAGAATGAAACCAAATACATGGCTATCTTCCAAAATGTATACTCTCTTTCGCGTTTAATCTATACTCCAGGAGACAAGAATAAATGGCCACCTATTTCTCTTGCGCACCACATCATTTGATTTGGGTCTGAGAAGCACTAAAACAACTCAACCGAAAAATATTGGTTTTAGTTTCAGTTTTCCTTCCCTCCAATTCCACTCTCTCCCTGTGTACATATGTGATACGATTGTTATACTCGTATAACTTTGTATCCTTTGCAACATTTTTGTAAATTTAAAAAAAAGCTATTCATAAAGTTACATATATGTTTATTAGCCACATCTGCTAGGATGCGCAAGAATAATAAAGACTATATTCTTGATTCCATTTGTCATTTTCTATTTATTGCATTATTGTACATTTTTAATCCCTTGACGCGTTTTGTGTTAGAAAAAATGTGCATAATTACTACAAAATAAGAGTATGTGGTGGGTGTTTGGGGGGGGATTTGATACCTATGCAAGGATATGCGTATGCCTGAATATGCTATGTGAATTTGTATAGCAAACGAAGACAACGACAATGATGAAGGACATCACGTAGGGTGCTTTGCCTCTTCCATCACCAAAGGGATTTTTTTTTATTGTCTCTTCTTCTTTACATTTAATCGTAAAACGTAAACGAAAATCCATTAAAAGCACGTCTCTTGTATTTTAAATTTTTACATTACTATTGTGCAGTTCCTCCTATATTCAATGCAAAATCATTTGTGTGTGTGTGCATCACATAATTATTAATGCAAAAGCGTCATTTATCTCCACTCTAATGTGTCTGATGTGACATTAAAAACGAAAAAGAAGCGAAAAAACTGAAAGAAAAAGAAGCAAAAAGAAACATTTCTAAGGCCTTGGTAAATGTTTGCGTTTTGTGTGAATCAAAAGGACACTCTCTACCTCGCCGCTCAACCTCGTCAAGATTAGAGTCCTTCTTGAAATGTGCGTCAGCATCGTGATGATGATGATGACACAGATCGTTTGTGAGGAATTTAAATGTGTTATTCTATTGGAATTCCAAACACTTTCCTCTCTTTGTGTGTTTGTAACAGTCGGAGAGGATGGTCGATACTTAAGACATTAAGAACCTTTAAGGATATAAAATCTCACAAATCACCTGCAGTGTAACGTATAAAACAGCCCAACTTTTCAATTAAAATTAAGGTTTTCGAGAGATTTTTGCACTAAAGAGTTGCAACTCCTGTTTGAATTATTTGCATTTCTAATCTTGGTACAAATAAGTGGTGACAGCGAAAGATTGTTGGTTGGGGGGCTGAAAACTTATCTGTGACTCCGGTTTCTGCTTTTCTCTTTTCCAATATTTTCAGAATGAAAAGTTTGAAATCATCTAGTAGTGGTGTTGGTACTGACGTTGGTCCTTTCTTAACTATACCATAAAATTCAAATTATATTCATCCCAAAGAATCCTTGAGAGTTTCGTTTCGTTATCTGTTCTAGAATTATGACGCTGGAGTCGGATGAGAAACCTTTTCTTTTATTTTTGTTCGTTGGGAGAAGTAGTTGTACTCGTAAGTATGTGCAACGAAGTGAAAATTTCCACTTGCTTGGTAAAGGCAATCCATTGATTTATTTAATAAATAGATAAGATTAGGCAGATGTGAAGGGTACTTAGCAGAAAGAGAACTAAAGAAAGAGTGGTGTCATCACGTGTTAGCTGAAAACTTTTGTTATTTTGAGAGAGGTGAACATTTTTGGACTATATAGTGGTTTGAAAATGCGTTTTTATACAATGTGAAAGAGTGGAATCATGCAACCGCAGTGAAGAAGAGGTAGTAATTGTAGTTTTATCAGAGATGCATTATAATATGTTTCTTACAGATCCTTAAGTTCCTTGTCATGTGGTCTGTGGCTTAAAGTTTACACCGTTTGCAAGTTCGGTCAGTATTATTATGGGTTAAATGGTAATGTTCATGGCTGGTACAAAATTTCCCTACTCAGTCAATACCATCTCTCTAAAGCTAGAGACAATGTTTAAAATAATTGGTTTAAAGAAATTCCTTCTTTTTTTACTGTTCAAAGCACTGTGGTTTATCGCACTCATCGTGATAATGAATCTTAAACATTTTTTTAGTGAATGATCTTTGGGACAATCTAATCTAAGGTAGATGAATTTAGGTAAGAAAAAATATGTTGCAGTGCCATGTCGATTCTGCCAAAGAGTTGAGCTCGAACCGTAAGGCCTTAGTGCTACAGAATGATTTACCTGTGATTAAGTTCAATCCTTAGTTCTCTAATATTTCAGCCGTCAAGTTTGACAACGGCAATCAATGTGCTCAGTACGCACTCTTCGGGTTGAAGTTCCGAATGCCATTCTACATGTCGAGAAAGTCCCGGTCAACGGGGACAACAATTTTCGAATTAATCCTTTCAAAGTGAAATCCCCCGGTTATGATGACTTGACTTGTAGAGTAAAAAGGAAACGAATAAAATATGAGTTTCTTGAACGGATAGATCAAAATTCTTTCCTACGACCTGTCTTCTTATCCCCTTTTTCGGCTTCATCGTTGCCATCATAGCACCCAGTACATGTAGGGTAATTTCGTTGACCTTGCCTAGGTTGTTGAGTTTGTTCACTCTCATATCAACGCTTGATGGCAGCTTGGTTGTCTGACGTGATTGCAATGTCCTTCTTGCGATAATTCCACCTGTATACAATACCATTTTATGGTCCCTTGTCGCTAAGTTTCAGTTTCGTGGAAAAGTTTTTGACGTTTTTTTTTTTTCAATATTCACTCATGAGAGGGGATCCTATAACGCTGGGCCAGGCGTACCGAGATGGTCGTAGCTGCCTGGTGATTATGCTTTTGAATTTTAGGATATTAAAGGCTTCTGGAAGTATGTCTTCTAGGAGTGAACACATATCAGACAGTACACAATGTGACATTTGGACGCTCAAATGTCACATTTCTAAAGATCATTCCAATGAGGTCTTCGGAACATCTACCATGTTAGTACCTGTAGTATAAGCATAGGTCTGCTACTACACTTCGATGAATTAACGATTGGAGATTGAAAGTTAATGCAGGATCTGCAGGAACTGAACTTCAAACGTGGGATGGATAATTTGATCGTCCATTTGAAGCTGTAAACGACGAGTTCTTTCTGAAAAAGGGAGTAAATAGGATGCATTTTCCTTTCCCTATGTCCTTTACCTTTACCTTTGTCCTTTACCTTTTTGAAAAGGTGAAGAGATGAAAGAATAAGGATCACCTGCAAATGGATGCTGACGTCAACTATTTTTCCATCTTCCTAGACAGATATGATGCCTGGCCTAGTAACTTTGTCCTGTGTATAATGGGTATCACTATCTTGAACGGGTTCTCCACTTTCAACGTCGTAGGACTGTAGAAAGAATGCAGGCTAGATACAACGTATATGTACATACAGTGCATAATCCTCATGAGAGGCTTCCAACTCTTGTCAACATTTTCGCGCATCGTCGCTTTGACCCTTAAATTACTTTGAATTTCACTTCACGTTTTGATTTTTACAAAATTTAAAAAATCAGTAGTTTTGAGTGTTCTACAACTTTCAATAAAGAAAGAACTGCAGGTTTGAAAATACCCTTAAGTAATTTGCATTGGAAATCTCTTGAAGAATTTGGCATCAAAGGTTGATATTCACTTGAAAAAAAAACAATAAATTTAGTTTACCATTTACTGAGTCCTAATTTATAAAATTTACACCGCGTCTTTATTATATGCTATATTTATTTAACTACTCCCAACAAAAGATTAGCTTCACAACACTTCACAAATAAACACTTATGCGTTGTGCCCATGCAGCCAAAATTCCTCAATTTCCTACACACAATCAGCCTTATTAACAAGCAACAATCCAAGCTAAATGGACAATTACTCTCAAAAACTACAAAATCGGATCCATGCACATGGTGTATGTGCGGTGTTTCCTTCGGGGATATCGAAAAATCACGTTAAAACCCGGTCAAATGCATTTATGTACACACGTACCAACACACACATATCAGACAGTACACAACACTCTCTGTGTACTCATTGTTTGTAAAATTCATAACCGATTACATGACTCCCCTGAGGGTGTCAAATTGCAGTACTTTACATCGACAGGAGACAGCAGTATGTCCTAGAATACGGATGGTATGGAGCGCGCAACCAGATCCCTCTAACACCATCAATAAGGGTTTGTTTGCAAATAAAATCATTTCGCAGTAGTGTGTTTCATGTTGTCGATATCTGAGAGCCAGTCCCGAACGTTGTCAGGCAATTAGCATAAAAAAAAGCAAACACGTGATGATGGGTGAGAAGCGTGTCCTGTTTTTCTACATACCTTAAACATTGGTAAATGGAATTTTAAAGCTTAAAGGGGTGAAAAATCACCTGAAATAGGCGGCTTAGGAAGATGGCTTTTTGAAAAATGAGGACAAGGCTGCAAGTTGACGTACGTATATTTAAATGGTTGCATGTATAGTTTCTAGACAGATAGAGGTTGATTGTACATACGAAGTCAATATGGACTGGTTAATCTCTGCACGAAAATTGAACGAGGCTTGTGACTAGTGAATGAGGAGTGATCTGGAGAGGTAGAGTATCAAGTCAGATAATTCTTTCACAAGACGAACTTTAAATAATGATATTTGATAGCCTAAGCAGCTCAGGTGCCATTTCACTCAGATCTTTATGTAAGTCCTTGTTGTGGGATGTTAAACCTGAACAAGTATGAGGTGAAAAGCTGGAAATGGATTAGTTCTGGGTATCTCAGAGCTTTCGGTGGCAATGTTGATACTTCGTCCAGATCGTTAAAGAAGTATTCTCCTATGGTTGTCAGTTTTTACATCTTCTGTATCTAGGTCGATGCAGCCTCTGCATAGGCCTGTTTTACTTAAACGCATTAGTTTTATGTGGGCTGCTAGCAGGTTGAAGTTTGTTATTAAATGCATATCGGAAGTATTACGGATAAACTGCTAAGTACGAGGAGGTCTTTCGTTTTCCTTTAATTGTACTGTTTCTGCAGCTACTGAATTTCAGAACTTTCATGGGGCTCAGGACTGAGTTTTCGACCATTGGTTTATCCAATTCAGAACCCCTTGTAGCTAATTCGCCTGTCTTCTCGTTTACAAAGAGCGCGATATTGTGATTTGATAAGTTTTACATCGAGAATGAGATGGCTTTGGTGGCCGCGTGACTGTCTATATGGCTAAAACTTCCGCCTGGAACACAATGTCGTGATTTGGAAGATTTATTGACCATCAAATGGTGAGGTCTTCAGAATAAGTTTCGGAGCCTGCACCTCTTCCATTTGTAGAACTGCCTGTGAAGACATATTTTATCCATGTTCATGACCCTTCCTCACGGCCAACTTTCCCTTGAGGGAATTTAATTTGGAGGTTTAGGTCGGGTGATATTATTAGTCACTTTTTGTCCATCTAACTATAGTACGCTAACCTATCTAGCTTGTTTCACGAATGGGATATAAATCAAGGGGTGTTAAAGCGAGCATCGTTTTGAGGGCTACAGTCAGAGTGTTTCTGGTTATGCTGATACATATTAATCGTTGTATTTTCGTGAGCACTTTTATCTCTTGCCAAAAGTCTTATCAGTTCCTCTCGGAAGTGTTTTATTATCATGCTAGCTTACGATCTAGTATGCGTCCTAGGTACGTAGTACGTTCCATGTGTTCTTAGCCTAACATGGAAGACGTTGTTAGAAAAAAACATTTAATATTTTTCAATATAATATCTCTGTATTTCAAGTTCAACACATCAAAATGGTCAAAAACGGCTTGCTTAATTCCATTATCGGTATTAAATTTGTTTCCTCTGAGGTTTGATTTTAGTTTTGAAAATAAAAAGTAGTTGCTTGGGGCCAGATCAGGACTAAACGGAGGATGATGAATTTTTGTAAAGCCGCATTCTTGAATGGTAGCCTTAGAAATCGCAGCTGTATGAATTGGGGAATTGTCGTGTAGCAGATGGACACTTCTGCTGAGCTTTGCTCATCGTTTATTACATATTCTCTTCCAAAGTAGTCCCATGTAATAGGACGCGTTAATGACTACAGTTGTTTTTTTGAAACTGACAAGGACAATTCCCTCAAATTCCCAAAGTACGATAGCCATAAGCTTTTTGGTGTTTTGGGTGACCTTTGCTTTTTTTAAGCTGGTTCTCCTTTCCAGTGCCACACCATTGAATCTCTTTCGGACGTAGGATGGTTATATTTTCGTCACCTGTAACAATCAATCCAATAACTCTCTTCTGGTCTTCACTGCAGAATTCCAAAAACTGCTCACTTCATAGAAGACGTCGCTATTTTTGAACTGCAATGAGAAGTTTGGGTACCTATCTTGCACTAATTGTAGACATCCTTAAATGTCCATGTGCATTGTTTTAGAACTGCCGGTTAGTGTGCCAGAGGTGGTTTAGTATATAAGTCGGTCGTCTTCTGATGGTTCTCGTTCGAGTCCCCGTAAACAGCACTGCGTTGGTGTTAATGCTTCTTTAGTTCATAATTTTATCACGGTAAAATACTCTATCTTCGACCTTTTATTTAACTTACTCGACTACGACTTCGTTCTAGGACCGTCATAAATAAACTGATAAGCGCAACCAGTTGAAACTCTGTGGATAAATTTGTTGAGACTTGTCCCTAATTCACGAATAAAACATTTTTTGGAAAATTTCCCGCTTATGAGGCTAAGAACACACTACATATTGTCGATTTCTCTTGGAACATTAACATTTTACCCTTTAGTTAAAATATTAAATTTTATATTTGAAATCAAACATGTGAAAAATGAGCAAAACTGTGGAAATCCGCATGTACAAGCAGGGCTCTTTTCTCAGAGCGACTTTTCTAGTGGTATCAGTATCCCTTTAGCTGTAGTAAACGAAGGAACTACGAGTTCCTGCTGCAATGATACGCTACTACACTGTGACAGAAGAATAAAAAAGCAAACAATTTAAGCCACTTTGACATCGCAACTTAAATAAAGAAAGGGAGAATAAAAACCAAAAACGAGTTGATAAAATCGATTTCAAAGACAACCGAATATTTAACGTTTGATGTTTAACGTTTGAAAAAAAAAAACTCCTCTCCCCTCAGAGGATGTTCTGGTAGTGAAAGAATGGGAAAGGTTGCAGCTTAGCCACTTAAGTATGAGCTTTTTTCATTATTCAATCAAATATCCATGTTGATATTACTCTTCAAATTCTCGTGAGGAAAGATGTATATCACATCACTTGACCTAGACATTGTTTTAAGAAAGGTAAAAGTGAAGTGTCATTGTGAGTGATGGAGTAGGCCTTATAAGGGATGGGAATTAGTTTCGAAGTTCGTACTCTCTCTTTCAGATTTTTTGATGCAGACTATCGACTGAATTATAAATGCTTACTGAAGATTGACAAAGTTTTAAATGTAAATGGGCAGACATCTGAGTCTTTTGACCGAATGAAACTTAAGATGATCATTGTCCAATGACGATCCGTAAGATGTCGAACACAAAACACGA
Organism: Pocota personata; assembly: GCA_963082735.1. NCBI lineage: Eukaryota > Metazoa > Arthropoda > Insecta > Diptera > Syrphidae > Pocota > Pocota personata. Next base: position 143,916,175 of record OY720430.1, read on the forward strand.
AACCTGCTTGCTCATTGTCGAAAGTGCTTTCCAGATGTTCCTTAATGCGTTCAAGAGTTAACTATTATTTTATCAATTGAAGACATTTTTTAATTCCACCATTTTCATGTCCAACAAAAAAAATGTTTAGATCAAAATTCTAGATTTTGATTTTTGTGTTTTTCATGGGTTTCCCTGACTTTAGAATTGTTACCACCATTGCAATTTTTCAAAAATCCGGGAAATGCTGTAACCAAAAATGTTAAGAAACGGTAACTGCTTAAGATATGAGTTTTTAATGCCATTAAGACCATCTGCTTTCCACAATCGCAGACTATTTAACACATGTTGGCCTCATCTGTATCCGAATAAAAGACGTTATGAAAATTTTAATGAGTAGGAATTTACCTGTTTTTATATTTTACTGTCCGTACGTTTAGCCTTTTTATATAAGACGTCCAGTTCGTCTCAGTCTTAATGTTTTTGAATTTCGGTAGCAATGAGTTTGGTTAAATATTGCACCTAGTTCGAATGCGTCTACCAATGTCTCTTTAAAGAATTCCTGACGTATTTATGTATATTCTAATATATAATCCGAAATTTTCATGCAAACATAAAATGTGCCCAATTTGCATTATTAAAATCAAGAAAATATTGTTAATTTTGTTTACCTTATTTAAGCAGTTGATAAAAAACTGGGTTATGATCAGAACTTAGTACATTTAACGCAACCGGCTGTGAGAGTAAACTAGGTGTATTTGTACAGACGGACAACCTCTCGAACCAGATGGAATAAACGTACGACTAAACGGAAACACATTCGACAGACCAGAAATTGTTCTATTACACCTCCAGTCCCTGTGCCTCTAGCCCTTCTATCAATTCCATTTACACGATAACATTTAAAATATGCAGTGGTGTGTGAATACCTCTAAAGCGGTGCGTCCTATGAAAAATAGTATTTCTATTTAAATTTTAGGTTATACAAAACTCGGCAGGCTGCTATTGGCCACATTTTTCACAATTTGCAACAATTTTGCGAAATTTTCCTAAATGTCTGACTTTTGTCCACAGTTAATAGTCATCTAATTGGAATGCGAATATCTTGAAAACATCCAAAGTAAAAAAAAATAATTAGTGTTGAAATTTTAGTTTTTACAATTTGTTACGAGTTATTGACGAATTTTTCCAAAGTTTTCGAAATTGTTCGGACTTTTTCAAAATATCCTACTCTTGACCGAAATTAATAGAAATAACGTTTTTGAGTGCGAAATATAGGATTTAGGTATTTTTCTTATCCTCTTCACCAAGTGCTCAAAAAACAATTAAAAAACTTGTTCTTTAGTTGCCTTATTGCCCCATTATTATTAACAGACTCGGCTACTTTTGTCTGTCTCTTGGATATGAATACTCTTATACTATTACAGGGCATGGGCGTTGTGAAGAAGAGAGAGAGAGAGAGAACGAAACATTTAGTGTAGTGATTTGAAACTCAGATGGTATTAAGTTTCTGTGAACTCCCAGAGTAGCCTCCAGATAACTGGAGAGCTTGTTTGTTTTGCTTTTGTCGTTGCTCGTGATTCACAGTATTTTTTTTCCGTCCACCTGATGTCATCATCACGATCAAGTTGCATTTTCAGCCATATGACCACTCTACTGCCAGTGTTATGCCTTCTCAGTAGAATTGACTTAGCTTTCGCAATTGATCGACTTTTTTATTTATTGCATGCGAAATAAATAGATGATTCTTAACATCAGAATTTGAACCGTGAACCAACAGCCTGACAAGCGATTATGTTACCACTGCACCACGGCCACCCTCCAAAGAAGATTTATATCTTCGTCATACAAGATTAAATTTTTAGATTCATTCGCCTTGAAATTTGTTTGCCTATAGTCACATCGGGCATTTCTTCTAACAAATTCAGTCTCAAATTAGTTTTTCGTTTAAAATACATTTACCCGGAATACAGACATCATACATAACGAATTGCATAACGAATTTAATTCCACACAATCTATTACTACAATCTATAACGAAACAATTATTACAACAGATGACAGTTAAAGATTAAAGATTTGACAGTTTTTGACATAACATTTAAAAAGCATTTACATGCCCAAATTGACACTATCAAAATATTTCATATTCTTCATAGAACTGAAATTGCAGGCATTTTCCTTAAAAGAGTTAGCCTAAGATACATACACCCACACGAACACAGACTGCACATTTACTGTCATTCCAAAAATGCATACTCAAAATTTTATGAAATGTCTCCACCTCTGTCTGTCAGGATGATTTTGTGGTTTATTAAATTCAAGGAAACATGACAACGAAGAGAGTGGTAGAGTAGGTATCATTTCACTTCGTGAAGAAAACGTTTTCTTTGGAATTGATTTCATGTTTAAGTAGAAGGAAACTCCATGTTTTTGGTATGTGGGTGACATTTGTCTTGACATTCGCTCGATTTATTGAAAATTCCTTGAAGTGACAATCGTTGTGTTCGGTTTGTGTTGTGTGTCTTCTTCTATTTTCGATTTAAATTTATATTACAATCAATTTAGGAGTTTTCAACAATTCTGCACAGGACCCTAAGTGACAGTTGCCAAAAACTAAACCATAAATCTATTCTAATGTATTCAGAATATTATTTGAATTCTAATGGGTTTTTGTGTCAATCGATAACTTTCCTTTCTTTGATAGTGCAATTAATTATAAAGTAGTAAATGGATTGGCCTCCGCTCGTTCTGTAAATGTTTTTTAAATATATCTTCAAGTGGGTTATTTTCCCATGTTCTGTGAAAAAGAATTTCATATTAGTTTGTGATTTTCCGCAAAGACCAGGAAACAAGAAGGACCAAGTAAAAGTTACTGGATTTTGATGGAGTAGTGGAGTGTGTTTACCAGCAGTTGGTTTGTGCCGTTTTGCCAAAGACTCATGCGGGAAATCCTTTTTCTTTGTACTTTGTGTAAACAAAAGGGATAAAATCAACTCCACAAAGGAAAAAAGAAGACTGAAGGAGACTTGATTATATTTGCATGAAGAAAGAAACTAAACTCAGTTGGTGAAATAAAAAAAAAACAAAGTTTATTTTCCATCTGCCTGAAGTGAGTAGCAAATTACGCTTTTGTGCTATCGAAATGGTAAATTCTGTTTTCCCGCTGCAGGAGATGGCAGGTATCCAATTATCATATACATATAAATCGTAAAGGTGAAGCCAATTAAGTTACTCTCAATAGTCGTATTTCATGCAATAATTAGAAATCGAAAGAAGCAATAGCTAGCGGAGTTAAAGTACCACAGTAATCGTTTTGCAATTACTAATATGTGCTAAAAGGAATGCAAAATAAGAGGACATCACTGTCGAAAATCCTATTAAGTTTTGGTGTTAAAAATGCATTCGTAATTGTAAACTCATTCTGATGGAGATAGTTCTCATCTCTACTTGAGGGAAATGTGAATTCGAATTTCAGTTCACTTGAATAGATGATCAAAAAAAGAGGTTAAAAGCTGCAAAACAGCAACAGTCAGCAATGACTATTAAGGGCGACGGTGTGTAGATCCCGAGATCAACATTTTTCAGGAAAGCATTACTTGACCTTTATAGGAGCAAGTACAAAAATGGAATGGTTAGCCCCATGGCGATGTTTTTGGCCCCTATTTACATTTTTTCAATGGCACTGTTGTCGTAGAAGTTTAGTTTAAAAAAAGAAACATGTTCCAGCTCAACCTTTGTAGATAGGTCTCGTAAGACGAAGAGAGATCTCTTCTAACTATAACTAAATAAAGGGTAACAATGGACTGTGTATAGATCGAACTTTTAGACTTAGAATGACTTTCTTTTGAGTATCACTCAAAATAATAATGACAAAATTCTTGTAGTCTAGAAAATATGAAACCTTTGTTATTTCCCTTATAGATACCACTTAAAGATTAATGCATTCACTTTTTGTGAGTAGGTACGTTAAATCCGTTATAACCTACAAAGGAACCGCTTTGTACGTACATACACGTTCAATCCAATCAAAATCGATACTTTCAACAGAACTGCTGATGCCAGTTATATCAGTCTCCATATCATTCGATGTCTTGGACACTAATTCATTTCATGGAAATCCTTATTTAACAAAACCCCAAGTCAAATCCACAAAATAAACAATTCAACTGTCAGATGTGAGAGAAATTTTCTTTTGTTATCCATTCCTGTGACAATGACATCGTTGAATGAAACAAAATAGATAAAAGAGGAGATCCCTCGACACCGTATAAATCACATTCCACAAAGGAAACACTGGAAAAAACGAAGAAGAGAGCAAATAGTAGAAAAAAAAATATTTTTTTAAATATTAGAATTACATACTATTTATATTTTCATTTCTCTTGATGTTTAACTATTTACAATTCTCCCCCTACTCATCCCATTTCTCAAAAGTGAACTAGAGACTAAATACTTTCATTCATTTGCACTCGCCTTTCTCGTCGTGGATTAATACAATAGAATTTGGAATCCTTTTCTCTCATTTGGTTTTTAATTCCAAAGTGAATAAATCCGAAATACGAAAAAAATATAGAGAGAGATAGGAAGTACAAAAAATAAAATTATGAATGATGACATTCTGTTTGAAAAAAGAAATTCTTGAAATGAAGGAGATTCACAGGACTCCACGAGGAAGATAATAAAGGCGATGTGGTGGATATATCCTTGTGACGGGATGTACTTGAGTGTAAGTTATTGCCGAACCATGGTTTCAGATTTGAATCAATACCAAGCGATGTGTGTGTGTATGTCGGTACTACTTGGGTAGATGCACTGTGTGAAATGATAAAACTTTAGATCGAAAGTACCCTAAAGTGGATATTATGCCAGCGAGAGTTTTAATGGAGTCTATGGTATATGACTAAATTGGGTCAGCGGCAAACGTTACGTCTGAGAAGTATAGTCGGGTGTGTATGTGTGCGAAAAGAAGATGAGAAATGTAAATAGTAATTAGGGTTGAATAGGGATTTTGAGAATGTCAAGCGGTTTTGACATTCTTTAAAGTGCTAGCTGCTGAAGAGCTAACAGTTGAAGCAGGAAATTTGGACACTGCTGTTTGAAGGGACTTAAAGCCGAAGAATAGAAAAAAAAGCTTTCAATTAAATATTTCTTCTAAGTGTTACTTGGTGTAATTTCACACCGATTCTTTTTAAATGGTCAACGGTTGCAACTTGGTGACGGTTCAGGGTGTATGCGTGGATATGAATCTCAGTAAAAATACCAACAAAATATTTTACCTTCCTATCTCTCGCAAATATTTGAAAACCTCTGAAAGTAAAATTGACATGAGAAGCTTCTCAATTTAGCAGTTTTGATCTGGCAATAAAACTGCAGGCCTCTTCCATTCGTAAAAAAAAAATATAACCCTCACGGCGCATAGCACGAATGGCTAGGAGAAGCTACGCCCTAGGCCTCATATACGAGGGGCAGCTGATAAGTTCGCGATCTAAGGCCTTAAGTGAAAGAATATTAAACAATTTTATTTCTCAATATAATCTCCCTCGAGTGAAATGCACTTCAGGCATACAGTGCCTTAATACCACCGAAAAAATATTCTTTTTCTTTGCCTTCAAAATGACTTTCTACGGCCGCCTTCTTACCTGCAAATCTTCGGCCTCATAACTTTTTCAAATTGGAAAAACGAAAAAAAGTCGCTCGGGGCTAAGTCTGGATGGGTGATCTATCGTTGAAAAACCTATGTCTTTAGGCCTGTTGACCATGGTATACGAGTACGAAAGCCCAGAATCCTGAAGAATTCGATGACATGTCTTCGAAAATTTCTTTAGGCGATTTTCCTTTTTTCATGAGGTACTTTATCATGGCGCGGTGCTCAAAATTGCGAGAATTTCGGATTTCGGCTGACATGGGTGATATTTATCCTACCACAGATAATAAGAAAGTGAGATTATTATTGAAACGAGCTGATATTTATACTACTAAAAAATGCCGCATCACTAATGAGAAGATAACTTATCGTCGTAGACATATTACATATTTTTTTTAACTTAAGGCTCTTAGATTTTTGATAGTTTTCGCATGGAATGGGAGTTGAGTCATCATAATTCTCCAAGTGGGAATTTCTTTTGTTAAGTCCAACCTCTACTCAATTTATGGTCAGCCAATTGTGCAAAAGAGTATTGGTATTGTTTCCAGACTTACTTGGGTTAAGAATTTTTTTTTTGTTGCAGGAGAGCCGTTTTTTTCTAGTTTATTTATCCATTTATGCTATAACATATTCCATTATTAAAAATAAACTTAAAAGGTTTGTAATAATTTAGTTTTAAAGTAAATAACCTCAATGGCTCTCACTACTTTTACTAAGGTTTTTATAAGAACATACATAATTCTATAATTTTTGAAATACTCCTTACGATACTGCGTAGCAAGTCAACATGTCAATGACCCTAGTCGTTCGGGTCAGGGGATACGTTTATCTGTCGCCCTTCTAGCAGTATGATAGATACGTTCGTCGAGTCTCATAAATAACCATGTGCATCCAGATACAAGAATGGCGCTTTTGGTATATAGCCATTCTCCAAACTATTTTTGAAATATCCAGGGTTAGGGTAAAACAAGCCTGATATAAGTTTATTCTCAGTAACGTTAGATGACCGCGTGAAATGATTCCTCACAAGCCCCCATGACATTGTCGAATCTGGAAACACCGGAGGCATCCAATGGTTTCTTTATAGAGATGTAATGCCGAAAGTCAGAATGTGCGCTTCTGTACATCCGAATGTAAGCTCAAAGGCATTTTCTTCCGAATATCCGAAGCTTTTCCATATACCAGGGGCTTATGTTCCATCATACTGGGCTAGAATAAGTCAGAATTGGACCGACGAAAGCTTGGTAACAAATGACATTTACATTGGATATCAAATAGTTGTACAAAAATGTGTCCAAATGAACACCTAAATACTTCACAACAGTGTTTGACTCGATGCGAAAGCCATTAGAACTCTTGATTTGCAGATTTTTCCAGTTTCTTCTCAACTCAAAATTAACGCGTTGTAGGAGAGCGAACTTGTTACAGTTTTTATCACGGTTTTTGGTAACTTAGCTTTAGGTACCGTCGCGTCGGCATTTTCTAGATTTTTTTTTACTTCGATGAAGGTTTTTGACCTAAGGTTCAGCGTTTCTGATTCTGAGGTTCCCCTGATTCCTTGAAGATTATTCTAGCTGGTAGCAGAGTGTAGAAGCACTTATCAATTTCTTCGGTAACCGACTTGAGACCATTTTTATTGACCTAGTCTCCTTAACATTTTCCAGATATTTCGCACTTCGAAAGTTTTTTATTCTTTGGTTGGTCATCTCTGATACGAGGCTTTCTTGATTTGGGGTGCCATAGTGTCCGCAGTGATTAATTTATCGGATACCAGAGTGTCGGAGCATGTTGTATTTATACATAGAGGCATAACGTACCCCAAGCGTTTTTTTTTTTTACTGCGTGATCAAATGAATGCTGGAGACTTAGGAAATTTGCAATATTTGTTTCTGATAAACTTTAATTAGGAAAAGAGCATAAAATATACAAATCAGTCACATAAGCCCATGTTAATCGGCTGTGACAGTAGAGTCCCATTGACCTACATGCAAAGACTTTCTGTTTCAAAGAAGCTGGAATCAGTACGTGGGTAATTAGTGTGTAGTAAATTACAACTACATGTATGTTGAGGGTCTATCTTCTATTGAAATATTTCAGATAACGTTCTCTTGCTTCTTTAAAAAAAAAAAAAATAAGGGCACAACTAGGTCGCAAGTATTTGCTTCACCGCTACTGTGCTGTTCGTTCATACATTGTTTAAATTTACAATTTATGCAAAGTTAAAACGAGGCGACAAAATTTTAGTTTTCGAAAATGTTTGACAAACTTGTTTGACCATATGTACGAAATTTAGATATGACGAAACAGCCATATCCGAGAAATAGCTAATTTTCGCAAGTTCGCTAATAAGTGAAGTATTGTTATTCCAATCTTTAGCAAAAAAAAATCCAAATATGTAGTCATACTGCAAATTTCTGTATTACTTCAGATACTAAATTTTATTGAAATCATTGGAATTTTTTTTCGACACTTTCATAATTGACCTTAAGTAAAGTAGGTACCGCTTTGAAACTGAAATGAAAATTCCGATATTTCGCTTCTTTACATTATCTTCCAGACTCCAGATATGAAGTTTAAATAAAGCTTGCAGTCGTTTAGCCTGTAATCCGAGGTACAGGCAGACAAACAGACAGAATCGCGAAAATTTATCAAATTTTCGTTTCTGATGAATTTTTACTTGTTCGTGTATTTCTGTCCAGATTTATTATTTCAATTACAACTAATAAGATTCAACTAACAAGTTTATAATTTTTTGACAATGTGCAGTATGTGCAGTAAAATTAACCTATTCCCGTTTCATCTGTTTTTGTGTGGATGGATTTTGTTTTCATTTATTTTTTTTTAAGTTTTTTTTTTTTAGTTTTTGTCTTATTTATTTTGAAAAATGTATAATATTTGGAATTCTCAATCAGTAAAATAAAAAAAAAACAATATGTTACAAAATTTTGAACCCGCTTTACCTAGATACCATTAAAATGCTAATCATTTAATCAAAATGTAGCTTTTGCTTATTGAATTACAGTTTCATTGTGTTATGTTTAAATACAAAATGAAATTTGCAGCTACAGGCCTTTCACACCAAACTAGTAAAACCAAAAAAAAAAAAAAAATAAATAAATAAATAAATTCCCATAAAATACACAAGAAAGAAATCCACACACTAGATAGTATCCATGTAATCAGTATAAAAGAATCCACAAAACATTCCTCTCATCCACACGTGTAAAATAAGTTTCCATTTATAAATCTGAAAAACAACATACATATAGTTTTGGTGTTTAAATAAAAAAAAAGTTAGTGTTTCATTCTTTGCAACCAATATGCTGTGCCGAACTATTAAACAAATAAAACGTAATTAATGCAAGAATTAAAATTTTTGAAACAGAAAAATTAATGTCTGTCTAATTCCAACTGAGATACATTTTCAAAATTTTTTTAATTTTTAACAATTCTTCATTTTCTTCGGGTTTTTTTCACAATGACATATCAAAGATGATGTTCCAGGCAAGGTGGACGAAAAGGCAACTCAACTCCATGCGATCGCATCGTTGAAAGTTCTTCTCGATGCGACAAAGCCTCAACGTGGTGGTGCTACAACCTCTGCAGCGAATCATGTGAAAATTAATTTAAAAGAAACAACACTGGCCGACCGTCCCAATGGAAATATCGATACCACGTTAGATTCGGTGAGTTATATCGTTTCTCTTAACTAACAAAAAATTGTTTTTTGAATTTTTTTTTTTTATTAAAAAAAATTTCATGAGAATATTTATATAACAAACTAGTCATGTTACACAGTCTAATAACCATTCCACAGTGTTTTGTTTTTTTTTTTGTTTTGTATTGAACGTGTAATGGATTAGCATCAGTCACACACTCATCATTAAATTTTTTTTTAATTTTTCGAATAAATTTTTCACCAAAAAAAATCTATAAGATTGCGTGCATACAAAATATTAGTATATCGTTGAGAACAATATAAAAAAAATATCAGAAAAAAAGGAAATGCTCAGAATATCGTGAATGTGTGGAACTAAATTTTATTTTTAATCCTAAGCAGATGATATGTATTATTGTCAAACGAATGCTTTTAAATATAACTTGTTTTATTTTATCTGTTTTTTTCTCCTCTTCACGTCATGTTCTTCTTAACATTCTCTTTAAACAAAATAAAAATAAATGGAATTCTGTGCATTTATGTAGTGTTTTCCAATTTATTTCATTGTTAGGCAAAGACGTTCTTGAAATTGGGTGTGGTGTGTAATTATTATTTGTATTATTGTTTTTTTTTACTAAGTTTTCTATCGTTGATATTAAATTAAGTGCAAATGTTCTGAACAGGGAAAAAGAAGCTCATCAGGGAACATACGTAACACATTTCGGTTTGGAAATAACTGAAACTGCAATACTAAATTAACTCATACACCTTCGTTAGCAAAATTTATAATCCTTAATAAAAATTACGTCAGTAATAAATAGACGGAATAGAAATACTTTTTCTACTATTTTCTGGGCACAATTCATCATTTTGCTCTTTTTCAAATGAGAAATAATTTTTTCTCGACGAATCCGAAACTATGACTCGATTCAACTTAACTCAACTTAAGGACTTCCTTAAAAACTCGTTACGGCACTAGAAACTTAACAAATACTATGTGGGTCTATGCGTAATAATAAAGCTAACACAACTACGAGTTGGGGTGCTTAAGTTATCATCCAATATGAAATGAGAAAGTTCTTAAACAAAGTACTGCCCTAGTTTACAGCGCTGATTTATAGTACTCGATCAAAAATGACCACCAATCAAAGTGACTTAGACAATATTTTGGAATGGTCTACGTCGGTGTATGTTACCACCTATTACTAATTTTCATTTAGTCGTTGGTCACTGGGGAAAAGTAGGCCGTTATCGTGTTCACGAATGCGAATCTCATAGCTGCCTAAAATACAAATATTAAAATAATTAATTCGATTCCAGTATGCTTTATTTTTTTTACGAAAGTAGAACTGTTAACACCAAATTATTTATGTATTTATTTATTTAAAGCAACCCTTTTTTACGTGCATCTATAGGACAGGTACTGGTTTCCTGGAAATTTTCGATCTCGAGATTTTGATCAAACTTGACATTCTATGCTAGAGAAATTCAATAAAATAGGTGTTCTGTCTGTCTGACTATCTCTGCAGTCGGATTTTGTTCAAACTTCATATCAGGGATCAGTAGAGTCACAATTCGAGGAGAAATCGAAATTTGCATTCATACTAATGGCCAACTTTGAAAAAAATCGATTTTTTCGAAAGGCCTCTAATTTGTTCAAAATTCATATTTGAGCTACAGTGGATATACTCGTATGTATGATATCAGATGACGTACAAGTTTTTTGTTCCAAAAAAAATATGTTTTAGCGGTACTTTGATTACTGACCGGTTTCTGAAAATTAGCTATGTATGTATGTACGTATTTCTCGACTATGATTCGATAGATTTTGTTCAAAATCAATATTTGAACAATTTTTGACATATACGAGATTGTATAATAGCATACCAAATTTTTGGAAAATGTTGAACAATTTTCTTTTTTTAACGGATTTTTAGAAACAAAATTCTTAAGATTTTGTTTAAATTTTAAATCTGAATGATTTGCAATTAATCGACATGCATATATGTATATACATGAGTGCAAGTACGTGCGATCCAGTTGTGCAGTTTATTTAACTTATCGTTGATTCGGCATTGCCTTTTGACGATTTATCGTAAAACCTACGACTTTCGCCTTGTGGGTAGTCATGATTAATTCTATTAGTCTTCCAACTTCAGCAATCATTCACGATTAGCACTCCATCGCAACTGATTGGTCGTCATTTCGAACAATTCCCTTATGACTATTTTTAGTTTTCCGCCTCCGAGTTTATTTGTGATTGGTACTCGTATTCTATATTAATTGATTGGTAGTCATTGGTGATCAGTAATGCGTTATGACTAATTAGTAGTCTGTCATCCCTGGTAGTCAGTCGCGGTTGATATTCTATGCTGCATGCTTGGTAGTTTATTTTCTCTGATACTCATTTGTTATTAGTACTCAGTAATGATATCACTATATGGTAGTCAGTCATCATTCATAGTCAGTTGTGGATGGTCTAACCTCACAGTCGTTTGTGGTTGGTACTCGGGAGTTTCCAACTTTCCCTAACTAATTTGAGTCTCCCGTCTCCGGTAATCGTTCAAGAATCTCTGTTTTATCATAATCATTTAAGAATATCAGTTTTATTTTAAGAGGATATTAATAAGGATACTTAATCTAGTTACCCAGCGACGCTGGGTACTACGTTCGCCCGATTTCAGCAGGTATGAATTTTGTTTTCTTCTATACACCAAAGTACTCGTATACATATACATACGTACATGCATATGAATATAAAGGATAGTTTTAGTAAATGTAAACAATGCAAAGTAAACTAGTAAAAAGGAACTCTATTAAATAAAACTCCAATACCAATACCTCACCTATTAAATTCATAATTCAAAATTTGATTGCTGTTGTTCTTGCAGTGGAATAAAAAATGTTCTAATTGAGTACTGGCCGACAATATCGAATTACTAAAGTTATAATTCTATTACAGTCATTGGCACAAGCTGCTTCCAGTATTCCGTTCAAGGTGGATAAAGGGCAACGTAAAAAACAAGGCGAAATAATAAACGTGAAACATTATAAAGCTAAATTGCGAAACGAGTATTAGCTGAAAAATTCCAATTTACCTAATGATCTAGCAAGCATCTGTCTCGCCCTGAGATTTTTGCTCTGAATTTTCCATATTAACATAACGTTTTACTTAAAAGATACGCAAATAACAATTACAACTATCCGTCTGATCTTTAAATTTCAGTGCTGCCAAGTTTCCATAAAAAAAATGTGTATTTGGTTTTATTTAAGTGAAGATTTTTAAAAGAAATGACATGCTTGACTTAACCATAAAAACAGTAAAAATTACGCAACCAATTAAATACATTTCTCTTGTAATAAATGCCTTTTCTCTTGCCTTCAGAAAATAAAGCCAAAGCTACCATAACTTCAAAGGCATAGATAGAGATCACATTATTACGTAATATAACCCTCTATTTAATTAATTACAACCAAACAACAATGTAACATCAATCATGCACAAAAACCAAACCACAAATAATTCACAATTGTTTACAACATTACCTTATGTATTGTGTGTGTCCTTACTATCGTACATCAATCAAATGACGCATAAAAATAAATATATTAATGTTTTCGACTTTTCCTCCTCTCTTTGTCATATGCTTCTCATATCTATCTCTCCTTCAACTGTATCATCTTTTGAACTGATGTATCTCAAATGATAAATGTTTTATACACCCAATGAGGCGGGGTTGAATGCGAATCCCAACTTTTTGGGGATAGTAGTTTAACAGTAGATAGAAAAAAAGTGATGATGATGAATATTTGTCAAGGATAATGTTAATTAGGAATTGGCAAAATTAATTAAATCGACATAGGGGAATCAGATAAAATCCGTAGGGGAGGTAGAACAATTAAATAGAAGCTACACATCGCGTTTATGTCTATCTATCTATACTCTAGCTAACAAATTCAATTTTATTATTATAATTATTACAATTAGATGATTTTTTTTAGCACAAATTAAAAAAAAAAGATTATTTTTTATAATTTTTTTTTTTTTTTTTTTTTTTTTTCATTAAGTTCACACCACACCACAATGATATATACACACAGCAGAGATGGCATTGCAATTCTGTGCATGAAAAAAGGATTTGATGTTTATTATTTATTGTTTGTTTTTGTTTACACCCCTATTGATGTAACTAATGATTTAAATATAAATATCATATATTTTGTGTTCACTTCACGATATATCGGTCGACTGCAGGATGCAAACAAAATGTTAAACAAAAACAATCATTACGCAATATAAAATGTACACCACTACACAGTACTCAATGTACCTATGTTTTTGTTTCTCTTTTTTTTTTTTTTTTTGAGTACTTTGGAAGAACGAAAACTTTAGTATATTATTTGTATTGGGCTTTTAAACGCAGTAGTTCTTTTATCGGTTCAGTTTACCCTCATTCGTATGAACAAGTTTAAAGTAAAATGAAGAAATGAAAAAACCGTCTCAACGTTTATTTAAAAACAAAAAACAGTCTTCCTGCTCTTGTAGGTACCGACCTCAACAAATATTGTATATTTCATCTTCGTTTTCTGACATTCATTCGGTCGACTTCATAGATATTGTAATATGCAGGCTACGGCTCGAGTAGATAAAACGATATTCTGTGAAATTTATTTCTTTATTTTCTAGTCTATAGAACAATTCAAGTTTACACTATACTATTCTTTGCAAATTCTTTTCTTACAAGGTCTCTTTCCTCTCAAATCACTTTATCTCCTTTCAATTACTTAATTCACAAATCCAAACTAATTACTTTTTCTTGTTTACTCTCAACTTTCAATTTATCACCAAATTACAACTTCGCCCATTATCACTTTTCCAATCTCTTCGCCACGGTTCTAAACCAACTGTCTCTTTTTTTGATCGCCATCTGTCCTTATATAGCAGAAGTTTCTGATAGCCAGAAACTTCTAGCAAATTCTTCGACCACTGGAACAAGAGAAATAATTCGTGCAGTTATAATTCCCTTTTATCCCTGATATTATTCGTCTCTTTCGTTGACATGAGCTGTGGAGACTTCGTCCCAGACACGAACCTCGAATGAAAGGACAGTTCGAACCAAAATTCTGCCAGAATGAAGTCACTTCGGAATTTGTTGCGTCATATTTTTAGGGGGCGTAGTTATTATTATGCTACACTGCCCCCCTCTTAGACATGTTCGTCCCGAACAAGTGCATCCTCATTTCGGCCATTGTATCGACTCAGTCGGTCCACATGAACCACTTTCATTTTGGCCCTCGGTCCTCGCTGGATGCGGTAGACAACATCGTTGATGCGGGTTACTATTCTGTAGGGACCTTCCCAGTTCCGCTGTAATTTAGGTGATTTCCCCTTTTGGCGATGGGGATTATACAGCCACACCAGATCTCCTTCCTGGAATCCTGACGTTGTTGCCTTGGCATCATACCTGGTCTTCATGCGGTCGCTCGTCATCTTAATCTGGCTTCTGGTCCTTTGGTGTATGTCCCTAAGCCTTTCCCTAAGGTCCGCCACGTACTCTTCTTCATTTCTGGGCTCATTGGTAGGAGATCCAAATTTCACCTCACTGGGTAAACGAGCTATTCCACCAAATAAGATTTCGAACGGCGTATGTCGAGTAGTGCTATGCACGGCACTTCTATAGGCCATCAAAAACAAGGGAATCTGCCGGTCCCAATCCCGTTGGTAGTCACCTACGACCTTCGAGAGATGTTCGTCCAAAGTCCTATTGAAACGCTCCACCATACCGTCCGACTGTGGATGAAGCGGGGTTGTCCTTGTCTTTTTGATTCCGAGTAGTTGACACATCTCTTGGAAGATTCTTGACTCGAAGTTCCGTCCTTGGTCAGAATGCAATTCCAAGGGCACACCGAATCTGCTAACCCAATTGTAGACGATCTGCTCCGCCACGGTTCTGGCTTCCTGGTTAGGGATCGGAAATGCTTCCGGCCACTTACTGAAGTAGTCCATCACTACGAGGATATACCGATTACCATTGTCGGTTTCCGGAAAGGGTCCTGCGATGTCAATGGCGATTCGTTCAAAAGGTGCTCCCACGTTGTATTGGTGCATCTTACCTCGAGTTTTGATTCTCGGACCCTTGCTAGCTGCACACACGTCGCATTTTCTGCACCAGTCTTCGATATCTTCCTTCGCTTTTAACCAATAAAAACGTCCTCGTACCTTTTCTAGCGTCTTATTCACTCCCAAGTGGCCTCCGGTCGCCCCGCCATGCATTTCCTGTAACACCTCCTTGACCCTCGTCCGCGGTACGACAAGCTGCATTACAAACGACTTTCCGTCGGAGGATTCCCATTTTCTTCTCAGAACACCTTCTTGGACATGGAGGGAGTCCCACTGCGCAAAATATGCCTTTAAGGTCGGGCTTCTGTGAGAGATGTCCTGATGATCCGGTTTCTCCATGTTCTCCTTCCAGGCCAGAATCGGCTCGATATCCGGGTCTTCCTTCTGAGCGTTCCGGATCTCATCTACGCTCCAGCCGGCGATAGGTTCGGCTCTCATTCTTTGGATGGAAACCAGCTCCCGTTCTTCCTGACGCGCACAATGTTTACAATCCGTTCTGCATGGTCTCCGGGACAGTGCATCCGCATTAGAGTGGAGTTTTCCTTTACGATGCTGTATTTCGTAGTCGTAGATTTGCAGCCTTTCGATCCATCTTGCGACCTGACCCTCAGGACTCTTGAACTGTAATAGCCATTTTAAGGCTGCATGGTCTGTGCGAAGAACGAACTTCCTCCCGTAGAGGTATTTGTGAAAATGCTTCGTAGCCAAGATCAAAGCTAGAAGTTCCCGCCTTGTCACGCAGTAGTTCCTTTCTGGCTTAGAGAGCACCTTGCTGAAGTACGCAACCACCTTCTCTTGGCCGTCATGCACCTGGGAGAGTACGGCTCCTACCCCGACATTACTAGCATCTGCATCCACAACGAACGTTTCCCCGGGAGTGGGGTAAGCCAGTATCGGGGCATCGCATAGCCGTTGTTTAAGTGCCTTGAAGCTCTTCTCGCACTCAATTGACCATTTGAATTGTTTTCCCTTTTCCGTCAACTGGTGCAGGTTCTTTGCGATCCCGGCAAAATCCTTCACGAACCGTCTGTAGTAGGTGGCTAGGCCCAGGAAGCTCCTTAGTTGGTGTTTGTCTTTGGGGACTGGCCAGTTTTTCACCGCTTCGACCTTCTCCGGATCGGTTCTCACTCCTTTCGCTGAAATTATGTGTCCCAGGTACTTGACTTCCGCTCTAAACAGGGCGCACTTCTTGGGGTTGAGCTTCAGGTGGGCACTTCGAAGCCTTTGAAACACATCCCTTAGATTGTCTCGGTGTTGCGCAAACGTTTTTCCTACGACGATGACATCATCCAAGTATACCAAACAGGTTTTCCATGTTAACCCTTGCAGGACACATTCCATCAATCGCTCGAAAGTCGCCGGAGCATTGCACAGCCCGAATGGCATTACCGTGAATTGCCATAGCCCATTTCCTGCGGTGAAGGCGGTTTTCTCCCGGTCTTCTGGATGGATCTGTACCTGCCAGTAGCCACTCTTCAAGTCGAGAGTGGAAAACCATCGGGCTCCTGATAGTGTGTCTAGCGTGTCGTCAATCCGTGGCAGAGGGTAGCTGTCTTTCTTGGTGACGTAATTGAGCTGCCGATAGTCCACGCAGAACCGCGTGCTGCCATCTTTCTTCTTAACCAGTACAACCGGTGATGCCCACGGACTTTTGGAACTTTCAATCAGACCTTCTTTCTCCATTGCCGACACCATCTCTGCAACTTCTGTCTGCTTTGCCAATGGAAGGCGCCTAGCAGGCTGACGAATTGGTCTAGTATCACCAGTGTCTATTCGATGTTGTACCAGGTGTGTTCGGCCGTATTCTCCGTCCTGTGAGGCAAATACATCAGCGTACTCATTGATAAGATTCTCTGCCATAGTTCGCTGCTCCTGATTCAGCTCACTGGACTGGAGAATCGTCTCTCTCGCTTCCGCTGTCCAAGGTGATGGGAGAAGTTTTGGAGCATCACGTTCAGATATTGTTGCGACGGCGGTAATCGGCGTGCATTTTCCAGTCACCTCCCCTCGCCTTAGTTTGACAGTGTGTGGTCTTGCGTTCAAAACCCTCACTGGAACCATGGTGTTCTTTGGTTCGACTAACGTCTTTCCCACGATGTAGTCTTGAGAATTCTTCTCTGGGTCTGGTTCTACTATGTAGAATCGGTGGCTCCCAAGATCACCTTCCAGCTTCGTCCAAATGATTGTCTCTGAAGACGGCGGCAAAACTTCGTCTTTGCTGATGACTGTCCTGAGAGTTACGGCATTCTCATTTCCGTACACCATCGGAATCTCCACATTTCGATACCTCAGTACTTGCATCCCGATGTCCAAGATTACTTCATTTGCTTTCATGAAGTCTACTCCGATGATGCACTCGTCGCATATATCTGCCACCAGAAACGCATGGGAGAACGTCAGTCCTGCCAGAGTAATCGTAAGACGAACTTCTCCAAATACCTTCGCCATTTCCCCTGTTGCAGTCTTCAGGCAGTAGCTGTTGGTGTTATGCAGCCAGGAGCTTTTGACGATATCTCTTCTTACAATGGAGGCAGTGGCACCTGTGTCGATGGTGGCTACGCACTTCTTCTCGTTGATTAGTGCCTCCACTGTCAAGCTCTCGTTACCCCGTTTGGTTTGCGAAACTTGAATGGTGGTCCTGGGGGCCTCGATTCCAGTAACCAACTTCTGCCCCGCGAAGTTGGTCCTTACGCATTTCCCGACTGCTGGTTTTGGGAAGTCTGACTGACAGGATGGATGTTATCACCGCCAGATGCTTCCTCTCTGCTTCTCCTACTTCCGCAATGTGAACAATTTCCTCGTCTAGGTGCACTCCTGCACTGCCGTTGTAGGTGTCCGGTTTGGTTGCAATTCCAGCAACGGATTTGACTTCCGCGAGCTCTGTCTTCATCCATGACGGCTGTTCTCTGGCATGAGCATTCCACGACGGACATTTCCCTGACACGGTGTATTCCCTGGTATGCTTGGTCCGCAGCCTTCATTGACAAAGCGAATGCCAATGCCTCGGGGAGTGTTCGCTTTTCAGCCATCCTTACAGCCATTTGCAGTTGTCTGTCCTCTATGGCCTGAATAAAAGCTTCCACCGCCATTTCGTTGATAAGCTCCTCACCGGCTTTAGGGTATGAAAGATGGGCTAGTCGCTCTATATCCGCTTGCAACTGTTGGAGCGTTTCCCCCCTTTTCTGGACTCGACTACGCAGCTGAACCCTGTACACCTGCTGCATGTGTTCATCCCCAAACCGCATCTCGATAGCCTGAACCAGAGAGTCGTAGTTCTGCTGTTTATCTTCCGGGATGGTCTGCAAGAGCTCCGCAGCTGGACCCCTCAGTGCAAGCGTGAGTGCAATAGACTTCTCTTCATCGTCCCAGCTATTGGTCATTGCGGCCGCTTCGAATTGCCTCTTATAAATTGGCCATGATGTTTGACCATCGAAGATAGGAGGCTGCATCTCCTTTCTTCTCAGACCGTCAGTGGAATATTCCCGTGCTTTCTGTCTTTTCACGTTGCTGAGCTCCTTAGCAAGATTTTCGACTTGCTTTTCTTTTGTTCGTCCATGACTAACTTAAGTTGCAGGAGCAGACTTGTTATACCCGGGTCGGCTGCTGTACTTGCTGGTTCCTCTTCCACGTCAAACTCTACGTCGTGCGGATTTTCACCTTCCTGCGTTACTGCTTCTTCCAGACGAATCAGCAGGGCATCTTTTCCCCCAGTTGTGTCGAGGTTCCGCTTACTGAGTTCTGCCTTTAGTTGAGTTATAGTTAGTTTTCCCAATTTGCGACCCATTTTGCGCAACTAATTAACTCAACACAGAAATCGTTTTTTTTTTTTTTTTTTTTGTGCAATTTCACACCACGGAAATAGTTATTCACAGAATAAGTTTTATCCCGCTTCTGACACCAATGTAATATGCAGGCTACGGCTCGAGTAGATAAAACGATATTCTGTGAAATTTATTTCTTTATTTTCTAGTCTATAGAACAATTCAAGTTTACACTATACTATTCTTTGCAAATTCTTTTCTTACAAGGTCTCTTTCCTCTCAAATCACTTTATCTCCTTTCAATTACTTAATTCACAAATCCAAACTAATTACTTTTTCTTGTTTACTCTCAACTTTCAATTTATCACCAAATTACAACTTCGCCCATTATCACTTTTCCAATCTCTTCGCCACGGTTCTAAACCAACTGTCTCTTTTTTTGATCGCCATCTGTCCTTATATAGCAGAAGTTTCTGATAGCCAGAAACTTCTAGCAAATTCTTCGACCACTGGAACAAGAGAAATAATTCGTGCAGTTATAATTCCCTTTTATCCCTGATATTATTCGTCTCTTTCGTTGACATGAGCTGTGGAGACTTCGTCCCAGACACGAACCTCGAATGAAAGGACAGTTCGAACCAAAATTCTGCCAGAATGAAGTCACTTCGGAATTTGTTGCGTCATATTTTTAGGGGGCGTAGTTATTATTATGCTACAATATATAATTAAACTTTCTTCGAGTGCCCACGAACCTAGTATATCTTCCAAAATAAATTTGACGTTTCAAACATCCAGAGTCGTATAATCTTTCCATTTCAATTGTACCTTAGGCGATGAACTTTTTCACCGGTGATCGGTTTACCAGCACAATGTCGCTTGATTTATATACATAGGAACGACAAAGCCTTCCTTTATCCAAAATGTACCTCCTGCTTTTATTAGGATGCAATAAAACATTGTTTTTCGAAAATGTAACGCTATTGGTACACTATTTTTCCCCAACCCTCAGATCTGCAATGCTTGAATCAACCGCATAGTGAAACTGAACGATTACTTCACCGTCCAATGGACATGTATGTACAAATATTTATGTATTTACTCAGAGAGATACTGAACCAGAATAACTTATTTGTTTTTTTTTTTCGTTCCCTTCTACGAGTCATCTTAGCCAGAGTTTCTGTCAGGATTTCACCAGCTTCCCTTCCTGACATTGATTATTCGTGTCAATTCTAAGATTTGCTTGAAGCATATCTGACTAATTTTCTCGTTTCCAACCAAAAGTAACCTATTGTATCTCGGCCTAGCTAGTGCTACATCCTCCAGACATAACGTTCAAGTATCGTCTTTCAGAAGTCCATCTTTTTTAGCTAATACCTAAAGTTGCCATCTCCTGTGGACACCACTTCCCCAATATTGTTCATTAGTAGCCCTCTTCGATCAGTTAGAGCAGCAAATGTCGTCTAGAAATTCCAGGTCCGTTTTATAATTTTATTTTGATCCCTACGTTTCCCTTCACCCAAGCAAATGTCACTGCATTTCGAGTTGAACATTCGTTGAATTTGTTGCTTGATTTTCCAATTAGGTTAGAATATTTTTGCCCAACACTTAACCCTAGATTAAGTAATTCAGCTGGTGCAGCAAAGCCACCAGCTATTAATTTTCAGGGTACTTGTACCTCTTGTATCTTTTCCAATATCCTTAAGTATTTGGTTGGCAGGACTTCCTGCTTTCTCCTTGTTGATGCACCCTTGTTCTTTCGGTAAGACCGCTTTTGTCGGTGACCGTTGTATGCGCGTACTCTTTTTAAAGGGCTCGAACAAATTTTTCCTTGTAACACTATCTACTACTCCAGCCAAGTTCTCCACCATTATAGTATTGCAGTCATTGTATATCGACGACTCTGAGCCTGCTAGCTCACTCTAGGTCGCCGGTACTGGGGATCCGACTCCCTGCACCGTAACTTTGCTCGTTTTCTCATTATTCGTCCTTGTATTAAATTGGGATGCGAAATATTTAAAATTTTACGTTATACTTCTTTGACGTAGATTTAGTTGCATTTCATCTAATAAATATTCTCTATTATACATACAAACGGGCAGAAGTAGCAATTACGAGTAAATATATTTTTATTTAAGGAATAAAATTAGATCCAAAATATTTCCAATGGTCGTATTATATTTGATTCAATAGATTTCACAGGTCTTTTAAAGGGAGTGAGTGTTTAGGGTCTGGATCATTTGCATACTATTGTTTGGGTTTCCCCAAGTAAGAGAAATAAAATCCACAGATTAGCTATAGATCTCAGATTTATTAACAGTTTTCATTAAAAATTATTTCTCGATAAAGTAGCGAGAATTTGCAATATTGGAACAGATCATCTGATAGAACATCGCTTCCAAAGATGTGCTCCTTGTTTCTCATAAGATTGGACATTTACTAACGAAATGCTTGATATCCTCCCTCTCTGCCAAATTACACATGCTGCAGAGTAAAAGTAAATCAACCCTATGTGGTACATAATTTAGTTTCAGAAGTTCACCCCTAAGTTTGAAGATCATCGATTTGGGTACTCTTTCCTAATTGTAATTATATCATAATTGTTATTCTGCAAGTTGTATTGGAGCTGTCTGTAGATCGATATGTGAAGTGATCCCGATTTCTCTAGAAATCTTGTTCTTGCCTTTCCGATGAGCTGATAAAGCTGAGGCTTCCAACTCCTATTACCATCGAGATTCAATTCAATTCCTCATACGCGAGCAAGTTGCAGCCAATCATTGAACTATCCAGTTTTACCACGTATAGCTTGTAGGGCTGCTTGTTTTGGAATTCGGTAGTCTGGCATACTTAACATCTTAAGCGCATAGTCTATTTGCAGTTAGAAGGTTTTTGGCATACTTAACACCTTAAGCGCATAGTCTATTTGCAGTTACAAGGTTTTTGTGAAAAGCGGAGATAATTCAGTTTCTAGCATTACCATGTATTATAGTTAAGCGTTAAGAAGATGGAAAGTTCTCTTTAGGTAAAACCTCAGCAATTTTTCGACAGTATCGTATTTCTTATTTCCCCAAACTTACGCCGCATAGAAAAGAATAGATTCAGAAACCGCTTTGAAGACTTTATATTTCTTACTTCTATATTTCTTGTGTGCAAAGTATATATACTTTGTTATATATTCTTATATAACAATTCCTCTATGCGGTATTGATGGCAGTTGTTCTAATAGATGTCTCCTTATATTGAAATGTAACGTAGATCTCGAAGTATTTATATTCCTTCACTACTTTAATCGCTTCGCGATGTTAAAATGACAATATCATTCGCAAACATGAGAGCTTTGATCAGGAAAGCTGCGTGCATTATACCTCCTGGCAGAAAACCAATCATATTCTTAAGGAAAAATGACTCACCGGTCATTGGTTAAAACTATTCGGATAACACTTCACCATCCCATACCGTTGCTTTGGTGTCGCCATAAAAGTGACATACCATTGCAATAAAGCTTATAAAGTAAAACATTTCGATCTAACGAATCAAAAACCGCCTCAAAGTCTACAAAGAATACGTAGAACATTTTGTTCTTTAAAAGGAATGACTCCACATTAATTCTTAGAACAATGGCGTAGTCAATCGGCCTTGCAGTATTAACATAACAATTTAATAGAACGCGTTATACCTCGATAATTCGCTAGGTCTAATGTAGCACCTTTCTGTGAATGGGAAAGTTCAACGCTTCTTTAAAGCGTTGTGGGGCAAGCACATAATCCAAAATGCTGTTATATAAGGTCGCGAGTTTGAAATTGAGCTCGCCTGTGCCATGCTTATACAATTCAATAGGAATCCCATTCGATCCTGTAGCTTCCTCGATTTTCAAATACCTCAGGGCTCCTTTAACTTCCTGGAGAGTGATGGGACTATCGAAAATATTATTCTAGATATCTGGTGCAACATATTGAAAGTTACACCTATTCACAGATGGATTCAGTAGTGTATTAAAATGTGCTGGAAGGATTTTCGGTCTTAGTTCTCTGTTAATCACGTATCTTCCACCAAAATTTCTATGAAGCATTGCAGTACGCCGGCCTTCGTGCATTCAGTTCATAGTGGCTTCTCTTTTTTCGCCTGCATAATGCCTTAAACTCACTATTGGCTTTTATGTACTCGTTTTTGAGAGCTCCATTATTTAAATCGCGGAATAATCTAAGCCAGGCGAATGATAACTGCCTCGCTTTTCTGCTGTCAACATCAAATCATAGTTCTTTGCCTAGGTTTGTGCCACTGCTCTTTTGGGCGGTTATAGGGTACGACTCTCTAATAATATCCTCCAATCTGCTGAGATCCCCATTCTGTTGCATTTGTAATTTTTCCTTCAGATGCTTTGGAATTGGTCCACACCAGTTTAGGAAGCAGCCTCTTTTCTGTAATAATATGCTCAAATGTGACCACAATCGGAAGGTGCTAAGAATATGAGACTTGTTTCACTTCCAGGTCATTTACATAAGAGCTCCATTCTCCGCCTATTAGACCGTAATTAATTACCAATGTCCCTTGCTGTCTAACGAAGGTGTGATCACGAAATTTGTCACTAGATCCGGTAATGTATTTTCCTTTTGAATGGGTAAAAATATTTTAAATCAATTCAGTACCTACATTTATTTACCCAAATTATTTTTTTCACAAATTCGTCCATTTTCGAAGTACAATTGTCAAAATTATAAAAAATTCCGTAAAATTTCAGAACTTAAAATTCTGTAAGAAGTACCGTTTTCAAGAAATTCACATTCAAAAATAATTCCAATTAACTTCGAGCAAAATCGTAAAATTTTTAAGATTCCATACACTTTTCCAAAACTTTTAAAAATTCGACAATTGGGACTTTCAAAAGCCTGAAATTTCGAAAATTGTAATTTTGTTCATTAACAAATTTTATTAATTTCAGGGTAAAGTGCGACAATCTGAAAAATTCTGCAAAATTTTGAAATTTTGATTTTGAAAGAAAATTCTAATATCTTAACTTCTGATCGAAATAGTTTTTTTTTGTAGGGCGCACCATTTACGAGATACATGCATATTATTTACGCACGAAAGCGATTTTTATTAAATTCTGGGTAGGGCCGTCCATTTTGGAAGATTCCGTTAATCTTGGAAAATGTGGAAAAAAATCGAAACCTATCTTACACAAAATTTCCAAAGCTAAAATTTAGACCGTAATAATTTTTTTAATAGCATGAACTGGTTTCAAGATATTTCAATTCAAAAAAATTGTTTATGAACTTTAGAGTGGAGGAGTAAAGTTATGATGAACTGTTGTTTTCAATATATTACCCCTCAACAATGAATTTCATTAACTTCAAAATTTTGAAAAATTAGGGACATTTTAAAACCTATAAAAAGGTTTTCGAAATATTAACACTCAAAAACTATTTCCATTAACTTCGGGGTAAAGTCAGACATTTTGGAAAATTCCATATAATTTCCGAAAATTTTAGGCATCCGCCGCATAGGAAAATCCTTAAATTCTAGGCACATGTTATGATCATAGCCACGCTTTTGATCCGGTTTTCATCCTAAGTAAAGCCCTATTAAACTACATACATAAAACATTTGTTGCCAGCGGAAGGGGACGAAGAACGGGATGTCACATCCATAACTAATGCTTTTGGCTATTTCGGGAATTGCCAAATACATATATACCGGCATCAACCGCCTCCTTTTATAGATGTTTTTTCGGCTAGTAACTTTGTCCTTGATCCAGTATTCTCTCAATGGTGAGGATTTTCCCAGCTATGAATCGAAACCGCTTAATTTCCGTCGTTTAGTATGTGCAACCCAAAGACTGAACCTAAACTTTAAGCCTCCAAAATTTGAATACAAATCTAAAGAACTTCGTTCTTCCATTTTAAAATCATTTAAACAACTTTAAGCTATGGTAATGTGTGACTATAGAGTTTTTTATTTTTTTTTTTTTTTTTATATCACAAGTTCTCTTTTTTTCTTTTGAAAACTTTAATTTATTTTCCTTTCATAATAGAGCTGATTCGGAAATGATTTCATCATAGAAAAAAAAAAGTTAAACTAAAATTAAAAATCATTGCTTTGTCCTTGGTTTGGCTTTGCTTAATTCACTATAAAAAAACAATCATTCATACCAAACT
The DNA here is from genome assembly GCA_963082735.1 of Pocota personata. Classification (NCBI taxonomy): domain Eukaryota; kingdom Metazoa; phylum Arthropoda; class Insecta; order Diptera; family Syrphidae; genus Pocota; species Pocota personata. The sequence continues at coordinate 143,941,493 of OY720430.1, forward strand.
GAAGTTCCTGAAATGTGTTATTTTAGAAAAAAGAAAAAAAAAATTTTATTTTATTGTTGTAGTTCTTTTTTGGCTTACAAAAATAATTGACACAAAAACTTGTTACAGAATTTTCTTATATTTTTTTTTTTCTGAAATTTGAGTTAACAAAGCAATAAAATGCGATACATTCCGAGTTGGGCCTAAATCTTTAACCCAAAAACAAAAATAAAAACTAATTCGTATCTCTGTATTTCCTTCTCTCTATCTGTCTAACAATCTTTGTTCTGTATTTTCTTTAACTATTTAAATATTATGTCCGATTAAATGTATTTTTCTTTATATATTTATCTTTTTAAAAATTTACGATGTAAAATTTAATAAAAAAAATTTAAATTGTTTATACTTATACCGTATATACACAAAAAAAAAAACTAAAAACTTAAATTTAATATGATACACGAAAAGCCATCGTTGAGTGCTCGTCGTCCTAGCTGGATTGAACAGAGGGTCAAAATTCAGACAAGAAGATTTAGTACCAAAGTTAGTTTTTATCAATTTTTTTATAAAAAGAAATTATTTTTTTTTTAAATAGTTCTTTTTTTTAAATAATTTGCATTTGATTAAAAAAAAGTAACAAAGGATTAATTTGCAAATTTTATTTTACCGATTCCAGTTCAATTGGTATAATAGAGCTTACAAATTTTAGTTTCAAATTTAGAAGTGCAGTTTACTTTTGGAAAAAAAAAAGTTTGCTTTGAAAGAAATGTAATTTGTTGAATAATTGGCTTTTTATGAAAGAAAAAAATAATTTATTTAAATTTTAGAACTTAGAATTTGCTTTAAAAATTAAATAATACTTTACAATGAAATTTAATTAATTATCTTTTTTTTTATAGTTAATTGAGCTTCCATATCTTTGAACATTAAGAAAATGAAATATATATACAAGTCATATTGCCTAAACATGCGCTTGAAATATGCCTTCCAATATCTAGATGTGTGTATATGGAAAATAATTGTAAAAACATTTTATTTATGTTTTTAATTGTATATTGTGTATTTTGCATGACACGGTTAGTTTAAAATTTACCTACACAACTTTTGACACTGATTTTTGATACATCTATCCTTCACTTGGACAATCACTTTATCTAGTACAATAATTGCGTTTACTTTTTCTTTATAGAAAATGGAGAGAAAAGTGTACAGATAACGAAATTGAAATACATTTTGTTCGGCACATTTGATAAAAAATATATACATATATAAAGTACAATAATAAAGGAATTGTCAATGCATCATATGCAATTTTTGTATTTTCGTGGAGGACGACAACTTTAGGTTTCACTTCTCGTTCGACAAACATGCATCTGTCTTTCAAGCGGAGACATGTGCAATCCTAATGGCTATGAATAATATTTTAAGAAAGAGGTGGAGGTTTAAGGACTTGCTCAACCCATTAATCACTTCTAAAATAGTTCGAGAATGGAAGAACTCTCTGAATTCGGTTGCAAGATTGAACTCACTTAGTCTTGCTTGGGATCCAGGTCACATTGGGAAATGAGGTCTCCGGTGAACTTGGTTGGGAGTAGAACTTTTCAGGAGCTAAACCTGCATTAGTCCTTCCTGCGCTCTCGGTCAGGGCTTCCATTGACGGTTTGGTTTCCTATCTGCATAATCTTGGGTGAGATTATTCTCCAGGCTCCCGAACGACTGCAAACAAAAAATATGCTGTATTCTTGCTGTCCTTCAGTAAAAAAAACTGCAGACAACTTACTGGCATTCTTACGGACCATTTCACTTTTGCCAAGCTTATTATAGTCAAGCTTATACTGCGGAATACTTCCTCCAAGATTGTGCTGCCGTTGCTCGTATAAGGTTTTTTGGAGCCGATGTGGTGAGTGCTGATACCATAAGCTCCTCATCATTGAAGCTCTTACTCATCTCTATTCGAAAAACGAAGAAAGTTCATTAATATATCATAAGTTTGGAATTTCGGTTAAAATATTACAAATTGGTTTCAGCCCCTGCTATCCGTTCACTTACCATCATTGGGTCGTTTGCGATTTCGAGGTCTGTTTCATAAAAATTAAAGAGTTGACGAGTGAATCGTGAATGATATTGAGCGGTCTATAAAAAGGAATGAGGAGTTGACTACAGTCCGCTTAGGTCATTGTTTTTACAATTTATCTTGAGTATTTAGCTAATTTTATGGAACCGAACTCTTGTTCACTAGTTTTTCGTCAATTTTCACTCAATTCTTTAAATTTAATTTTAACGATGGTCTAACCTAACCCCACCTTTTATGAATACATCTGTTCAATCTATCTTAAATTAATCTATCTTTGGCGGTGCATTTAACCATCGCGATAGTTGTTGAGAGTAATTTTGTCCCTCGGCTTCAAGTTGTTCTATCAGGTTTGAAAATATTGGTTTAAGATTACTGCTTCGTTATGATTCAATCACTCATTTTGCAATTGTTATGCGACTCGTCCGGACTTTAATTTGTGGCTCTTTTCTTTTCCAATTAAATATCCGCCCACCAAAGCAAAACCAACGTGTGTGGTGGAAACCGTCTTTCTTGTCGGCATTCCACACAATCAGCTGAAGTTTAATTTTCCCCATCATTTTTTTGGATGAGTACTCTGCTGACAAAGAACGAAGCATTCACTCGCCTACATGCAGGGCTAGCACCGCATTTCGAGATACCGGCAATTCTGTACTTTCTGTTTTGTTATCTAGCCCAGAAATCCTTACTTGTAAGGTTAAGGGGTTCTAATTAATAGCTATCGAACAGCATGGAAAACTACACAAAGAACAAAGAGCAGTTGCCGTGGACGTCGCAAAAGCATTCGATCACGTCTGGCATAGTTCCCCATTAAACAAGCTAGTCTCTTACAGCTCTGCGGTTGGATGGATAATTTTATTCATAACAGATCAATACAAGTTGTTTTTTTTTTTGCGATGCTGGGTCTTCTGATAATTTTGCTGTAAACGCTGCTCGACGTCATACAGAGACGAACAGTTCGCTTAATAGAAAATGCTGTACAACTTTCAATCTCCAACCATAAGCTCATCTAAGAGTAGTAGCAGACCTATGCCTATACTATAGATACTATCATGGAAGATGTAAACTTTTGAATTCAATCCCAGGAGAGATATTTTTGCAAAAGCTTTTAACCTCCAACAATTCAAGAGCATAATCAACAGGAATCTGCAAGCATCTCGGCGCGCTTAAAAAAAAATGCATTCAACTTTCATCTTGATGGTATTCAAATTACATATGTTATAGGACTCTACTCGATTCAACTACTTCTCACCCAAAAAGCACTGTAAACCACGACACTGATCGCAAAAACTTGAAAGAGTAGTTCACCAATTTATCATCGATAACCATATGTATTCCCCGTTCACACTATCAAAAGCCTTTTTCATTTGAATGAGTGCGGCCCCCTGGTGCCAGACATTTAACTAGGTTTCCCGGAGGAACTTAAGAACCTGTATTGGGACTTAGGATTAGAGGCATTTTTCTTCATCTAGTAGGCAGATGATGACTACAGAGTTCCTAAGTATATGATCCGGAATTTCTTCGGCTTCGTTGCTAAATCTACATATTCCTGTACTTGCTAGATCTAACTTCCTAAGGTACTCACGAAGCTTACAATGTCCATGAGAAAGTCCTTAAGCATACGAAGTTTTGTCCCTACTTAAGCTAATGAAGGCTGATGAGGTATTCACGAACCTTACAATGTCCTTAAGCATTCGAAGCTTTGTTCCCACTTTAGCTCATGAAGTTTTTAGATTTTCTACGATTGCACCAGTATAAAATTCCTAAAGAATTTAGCTCCTGATCTTGTATCATACTACCATCCTCAAAGTCGCTCAAAACGGAGGAAAAATGTTGATTCATCTGAAAGCAAAAGACAACCATTCAAACAAGTTCTGTGCACCATATTTTTGATGATTTCGGAAACAATAAATATAGGAAAGCCGATCTCAACTTATAGATTTAACACTTTATTGAATTCCTTTTGTGAGGCAGGTTAGGAGGAGAAAAGGTAAGAAAAAGCCTGATTCGACCACTATCTAAAACCGCGTGTGTAAGAATGACAGGCGAGTAATTGACAAATGTCAGATAATTACAAGTATAATAATTGGAATTGATTGCCATACTTAATTAATTACAAAAGTAGTTACAACAGTTACCCCCACACTTAATTCAGAACAAATTTTAATCTTTTGTTGCGCAGCCTCCCCGAGCGCCTCGGTGTAAGAGCACTCGGCCCTTCAGGGATGACGGGATCCACTAGCCTTTGAGCGATGGTGATACTGCTTGATTTGCAGGAACTGCGCTGTTAATCGATAGTTTTGTATTGACGTGTTTTCAAGTCCGAATCTGGTTCTGATGCTGACGCCAGTTACCTTTACTTGTTTCGACCAAGTACATCCTTCTTCCCAAGGTTTTTGTTATGATACCCTCCAACCAATTACTCTTCTGATAGACTAGTTGCCCTGGATAGAACTTTGACTCACTTGCGAATTCGGGTTTTGGCTTTTCAGGAACCATTGCGGACAACAAGTTTCGGTGTCATCGACCATGTAATTCGCTTTCAGCTTTGGACAACTGATTTGGCCAACCATCACGCACATACTGAGATACCTTTCTCAATATCGCATCTTGCTTGCATGCTTACGCAATGCTTACGGCCGAATAAACATGCTCCAGATGATGGCAAGAGTCCATCCAATCGGCGTTACCATGGTGCTTGGTTAGTTATACCCCATTAGTGTGATAGCCCAACATTGAAGGCGCTGGATTGTCATTTTCGGCAGCTTTTTACTTAGGTGGAAAATCAACACTAATGGCTGATGATCGGTTATAAGTTCAAATTTTCGCCCGAACAAATAATGATGGAACTTCTTTACGCCGTATATGAGATAGATAATGCCTCCTTCCCTATCTGGCTATATTTCTTCTGGGTTTCATCAAGCGTTTTCGATGCGAAAGAGCGGGTAAACGTTGAATCTGGGTAAACGTGAGAGATGACTGCTCCGATACTATGAGAAGAAATGTCTGTCGCCAAGGTGATTGGCAAATCATCTCGGAAATTAACTAGTTTAGAAACATTTGCAATGCGGTCCTTGCACTGTTTGAATACTCGCTGCTGTTCCTTTTCCCATGCAAAAGGTTCTTTCGATGCTCGTAACTTGTTTAAGGAGGCTGCTAATTGGGAAAAATTCTCGATAAATGAGTTGTAATAATTTATCTTACCGATGAACGCCTCCAACTCTTTTAGTTACCAGACACGATGACATCATCAAGATATGACACACAGAACTTTAAGTCCGAAGTTAGCTGCTCCATGTAGCATTGAAAAATGTCGCTTGCACTGGATGTTCTGAAAGGAAGTCGCTGATACTCAAAAAGTCCAAATTCTGTGTTCACAACACACAACTTTTTTGATTCATCATCAAGTGGGACCTGAAGGTATGCGTCCGATAAACCCACTTTTATGGAAAACCTTCCCCCTTGTAACTTATGAAAGGGTTCCTGAATCCGGGGTGCTGGGTGCCTGTCGATTTCCAGTTGGGGGTTAATGGTTATTTTGAAATCCCCGCAGATTCTCAAAGCTCCATTTGGTTTTCTTTGGTTCGTGCTCGTTTGGCTCGTTTCCATGTATCGCAAAATACCCAACTGTTTTAGACGTTCAATTTCCTTTTTTACGCCCTCCTTTTGTGCGATGTTTAAAATAACGCGGCATACTGTTTAGCTTTAGCATGAGATGTGCTTTAAAAAACTTACTACAACCTAGCTCGGGACGAAAAATTTTTTCGTGCTTTTCGCAAAGAGCCTTTACTTGAGATTCGAGTTCTCCTCTAGACTCCCATCCTATCTGCAATGCTGCATCCTCCTTCCATCCATCCTTCCTCGGTCACTATTTACGACCAACAAGGGTAAATGAAAAGTTTAACATCCCCAGGACGCGTCAACATTGCTAACACCTTTGATCGGAACCTCAAAATCTCCATAAGCTTTTAGAGTGCGCGTAGTTGGTGAACATTGCGGCATGCCTAGGCTTTTGTATCCAATTAGCCTTACGATCGAACAATAAGCTCCAGTGTCCAACTGGAAAGTCAGTAGATGATTGTTCACTTGAAGCCTGATGAAAATTTTATGACCACGAGCGACGTTCAGTTGTCAACTGCGTTGTGGACCCTTCTTCCACGGCTGAAATGCTTGGCCCCAAGCTTTCATCGACCAAACTGATGGTATGGGCAGAGCAAGACTGTTTGCTATGTGCACTGCCTGTCCGGTTATCGCCATTAGATCGACGTCTCACACCGCTTTTTGACCTCCTCCTGGATTTGGACACTTTTTATGTGGCCTCGACGTTTGCACGAATCGCAGACGGAGTCCAGGTATTTACAATTGCTTCGCTGGTGGTGCACAAAACACCCAGGACACGACATCTTTATAAGGAAAATATTCGACTTACTTGATTGGGTCCTTAGCTGGTGAACATCAACAACGATGTCTGCTGTTGTGGAAGTACTGCTTCTATGCATTATCTCATACGAGGCTTTGGTGGATTCGAAAGGTGTTACGATCGTTTCCAATTTCTCTAAGTTAGAATTCTTCTTTTGGGTGGCGGCGATTCTCACGGATTCGTGTAGAGTGTAGAACGTGATCATTTCGCGTATCATAAAGTCAGCGTACGATTCATTGCACCCCTCCTTTGCACATACGAATGCACAATCTCTCGCTAGCCTACGCAACTCGGCTATCCAGTCTGCGTATGTCTGACTAGGCACCATCCTTTGACGTACAAATTTGCACCTCGACGCCAAAACGTCGTTCTTTGTATGAATGAATACTCACGTCTTCAACTTGGAAAAGTTTCCTGAGAACTCCATTCAAGTGACTCCTACAGGTTGACAGAAAATCTGCTTTTCTCAGACAACGTCGTCAGACAACGAATTTGCCGAAAAATGCTGCTCCAGTTGAAAAAGGTAGCTTTCCAAACTTTCTTTTTCAACATTAAGCATACGGAACGAAGGGAATGTTGCAGGTTTTACTGGCGCTTCTGCATTTACTTTCATCACACGCTCCATAAGTTATGCATTCGAATTAAACATTTTCTCCATCCATGTCTGCTGCATGGATCTCCTGCAGCGCTAGTTCCATGTTTTCCTACTACCTCGTCGCCAATTTGTTGTGATGATTTCCGAAACAATAAATATAGAAAAGTCGATCTTAACTTATAGATTTAACACTTTATTGAATTCCTTTTGTAAGACAGGTTAGGATGAGAAAAGGTAAGAAAAAACCTGATTCGACCACGATCTAAAACCGCGTGTGTAAGAATGACAGGCGAGTAAATGTCAGATAATTACAAGACTAATAATAGGAATTGATATATCGGGGTTGCCATACTTAATTAATTACAAAAGTAGTTACAACAGAGACTATTCACACTCTTTAGTGTTGCATCTATTGCTCAGGGAATTAGTCAAATTTATTTTTCGCGTTCATCTTCACACAGAGCTAAAACTCACGCAGGATAACACAGTGTTATGGCTCCTTTAAGATATTTCAGCAGTGCAATCTTACCTATGTACCGCTTTTTTTTTAAAAAAAAGAAAGTTTTTGGTGGTTTTCATAGACGGGTTTATTTATAAGTATAACTTATTCGTCACAACTTCCCTGATGTCATTGAATATATCCGATTTATAGGATATTTTACATCGAAATCTGTTCTGTACCTAACATTGCACATATTGCGCCGTCTAGCGTCCCAACGTAATTTTGAAATATATCTGCTTATTATTTTATTTTTATTTTTTATCAAGTTTTTTTTTTTGTTAGTTTTTGCTTTAGGTGGCGGTAAACATTTCTGCACTTTTTGCGCCTTCTAGCCAACGTATCCAATTCTGACTCCTACAAGGCCATTCTCCCACCGGAAACGTCATAACTGCGATTCGTTTGGTTGCCGGCGGCAATCTGTAATGTAAATTGCTCTTAGTGGTGAACGAAGTTTAGCAGTTCCTTGCGATTCCAATCGTAAGACGCCAAGGAATAACCCAGTTCTTGTTTTATCAAAATCGGGTCAGTAAATTTTGGTCGAAATGGTAACAAAAAAAAAAAGACTTGCGTTAAAAATAAGGGCATGACAATATACCCTTCCGTAGTCGGATAAAAACCCTCTTTTAACTTTGCCTAGTCTATGTCTCACTTCACTATATTATTATACCTCCCCAGGCAGTTCACGCGCCTTAAAGTGTACATGAAAGCCTTCCCCTAAATTCCGCATAGTCACGTTCCTTTTATCTTTGTCCACAGTCATGCACCTTTCATCCTTCTCCATTAATTACGAGTACATTGTCCTTTACGGCACGTGTTACGCTTCATTAGCGCAAAAATCTCCATATCACTGCCAAAGAATCCAATCAGGGTTTGAAAATTTATTAGCGATAAATTTTATTTTTATCTCTCAGTTTTTCAAGGTGTTTATTGAGTAAAAAAGAGAGAAATCAAACAAAAAGCCGGACGGCACGTGAATTTGTCGAAGGACATTAATCAAGGTTGATAAATCGTTTTGCCCCCAATAGTCCGATTTTTTGTCGGCCTTCACGAGGGATATTTTCTCATAATTCCAGATAATTAGTGGATTTATAACTAAAGCCTGCCCTCCTTTAAGTTATGTATCAGTAAATTATTTGATCATGATTAGTTTTACATTCACTTCGAAGCCAAGGCTTAGTACGAAACAAAAGAAACTTAAATTATTCACGTTTTCCTGACTGCGAAGGAAAGATTAAACTTCGATTATATACTTTTATTCTCAAAAGGGTACACGTCCATTTATTTCTGTCTCTCGCTTGGGCCTTCGTATAACATCCGTATAACAAACAAATCGTAAGACGTGTGTAATCAATTTCCTTTCGTGAAAAGGCTCCACTTCGCATTTATAATTCCCCGCGTGCATCTGTTTCACGATTTTTAGTAGTTCGTTGCCCAACAAAAAATAAATATCCAGAAAAATCCACATAAGCGTAACAACAGCTGGAAAAGCGATTCGTAACTGCTATTCTGATTTTTTTTTTTTTTTTTATTATTTTTATTTCTTGGAGAAAACTTTTCAATCAATTCACCTGCTTTCCGTTTTAAAGTTGTTTACATACGGATATATGAGCAGGGAGGAAGGATTCAAGTGGAAAACTCGTAAGTAAAAAATAATCGATTGAGAGAACAGTAAAGAAGGATTGATTGCATGTAATATGGGGAAAGGAAATTTGTTTTTTTTTTTTTTTTTTACCTCACCGGCTGATGGGGTAATAGAAAAAAATAAAGGACACGACTGAGTCACACGTACTTGCTCCTTATGTGACGTTCGTTCGTTGTAAATTGTTCTGATTTCAAATTTAAGCAAAATGTAGAAATATAAAACGTTAAATGCGTTAAAATGCGTTAAAATGTGTTAAAATGTGTTAAAATTCATTAAAAAGTTTAAAATCTTTTTTGACCATGTGTCGAAAATTTATATGCCATTACATACACACATATGTCGAAAGTGACTTTGATAACAATTTAGGACATAATCGTCGTAGTCATATCCGAGAAATAACTAATTTTCGGAAGTCCGCTAATAAATAAAGAATCATTATTTGAATGTTTAGCTAAAGACATCCAAATTTCAAAATTGGCCTAAAGTAAAGTACCGCAAATTTCGTCTCTGGGTATTGCTCCACAGACGCCAAATATGAAGTTTGAAGAAAATCCGTTAAGCCAGATAGAATTGCGATATCTTCTGAGTTCCTCTATAATATTGTAGTAATAACAAAATTGATTAGTATCTCGAGATTGAAAATTTTCACGAAAACAATACTTGCCCTATAGGAGCAAGTAAAAAATTAAGTGAGCCTCTTAGAGGGATAAATGTATGAATGTATGTACGAGAGAAACGAAGGATTAGATTGCCTACCCTGCTTTGGAAGGAGTTACTTGCATCCAATTAAAGACTGAAAAGTGAGCATTTTGCTAGCGTTTTACTTTCTTCTGATTCGATTGAAACTCTAGCGGCGTGTAATTAGGTTAGGAACTTTACCAATAGATTAAGAAAGATACACAGTTTAAAGAAGAAAGAAGTTTTTATGATTAAGTAAGTAGTTTTAAAGGATGGCAATAAAAAATAACTTTCTCTCTCAAGGACATTATTTTCCTTCCATACATTGGCTATATTTTGACCAGATCCTTTGAGAATATTTGTGCACAAATCTTACGAAAAACTTCTTCGACAGACAGACATCTTTTCAGTTTCAGAAAACTTCTTCTCACAATGTTACTGTGAAGTAGATACGCAGATCTTTTACATATCTTTTAGTTTATTGACTCAGGACTATTGCCGGATTTTTCTCCTTGTTTGTGATCTAGCCTGCTAACATCAAAAGCAAAAAAGACAGACTCTGCCAATTACCGATCATTTTCTCAAATCGAACTCCTAGCAAATTAGAGATTTTGGATTTTGAAAACAAATTGCACTAACATTTTAATAAGATCCGGCTAAGATATTCAGTGGCTGCCATAAATTTTGCAGTTGCTGTGTTCCTTAATCTCTCGAGGAGCCCAGTGTCACCACCATCCAGTACAAAAGACCAGTTTCAACGTTGCTGAAAGATTTGCCAGGCTACAACAAAGAAACCTATGGTTTAACAAAAATGCCGCCAAGCATATGCAGGAAAACCTTACGCCTACAGAGCAACGCTGTAAAGAAGGGCGAGAGCTGCTTGTGAGAACTATACGTATGAGCAGGAAAGAAATAAGGACATGAGGAATCTCGCGCAAGATCACAAGGCCCGAATGGAAGCACGAACAAGGGAATCTAGTAGTAGAGTCACAGCCAGTGCTAAGCATTTCAAAAGATAAATTGCGGTTATAACCAGCAGCCCGCTGTCAGACAAAACGGACCATTTAATGTTGGTGATCAGTCCGATCAAAATAAAGTGAGGATAGCAATATCTAAACTTAAATCTAACAAAAGTGCTAGAGCTGACAGCCACATTGCTACCAGCTTGCATTTTATTATTGCCTTTCCAATAACATTGGTATGTCGGATCGTTGATAAAGAAAAGAATGTGGGATGCTATCACTGTAGTCCTTATGGTGCTTGTTATTTTATATATATCTAATCAATGTCGTAACAATATAAGGGTGAAATGGAGAATTACCTCGTACCGAGAATAAAAAAAAAAAAGAAGAAAATCGACGAAGAAGAAAAAAGAAAAACATCAGGTCAAAATCAAGGCTCCTTTCAAATCCCAAAAAGATAAAAATATTACGCAGCTTAGCTTTTAGATTTCAGTGTGTTTGATTTTTTGAAAAACGCCCACAATCATGTTAAATATCGGGAATCTCTATTTTATGCCAGTTTTTAGCAAGTTTAACTAGTTTCAGCACATGCATGTGCGAATATCGATAATCTAGGTCAATTGTTATTCCTATTTTACTATGGAACCCAAACGTAAAATTACGTGAAAAAAAATAACCAATTAAAATAATTAATTTACGCACGGATTGGAAAAGTTTCATATATTTTTGACTTGTTTGCTTAACTGAACGTTGGATAACAAACTCGAAGGATCAGATAAAACAATGTGCCTAGTGAAAAGATCTAATTTAGGTATTCCAATGTCCTAGTATCCGCTAATGAAACTTTTTTACACAGTTTGATTGATTACATAGAAATTACAGAAAGTCGATCGCAAACTTGTTCATAGTACAGAAAATCTGCAGGGTGTTGCTATGCTACATGATCCGCACCAGAACAACAGGAAAGAAATCCGGCTTTTTGTTTTCTTAGAGTGCTCTACACGTTCTTATCTTTACATACCACGAGGGTCTTTAGATCTCTATGAACAATGAGTTCAGTTATTTATCACGGTAATATCAATTCAATTTATTTTATTGAGACATATAAAAATACGGTTTTGTTTTTCGTTACATTTGTTTCCAATTTGCCGACGTAATTAATTTTATCGGAACCAGCAATTGTTATAAACTATGTATAGTTTAGAAACGTATTACCTTTTTTGTTTACTCTTAACAATTTGACTCTTGTGGTCCAATGAATGACTAGGACTGAGCAACAAAGTGTAAATCTAGGTGGAGAAAGTGATGGACAAGTTTTACATTCAGACATTATATAACTTTGTATACAGGGAGAATAAATTTTAAAACTAGCGCGAGCTTGTTCTTACTTTAATAAGATTAGGTCGGTAATATAATTATTTAGACTTAATTGCTATAGAATTATCGTTTTAAATCAGGCAATGTTAGTGGTATTTCACTATAATTTGAACATAGAACGTGACATAAATAGTGTTCATATTAAAGGACGATATGTAATAATCATCACATTTGCATACCACAACGCTTTGATGAGCGGATTAGGGTGGGAAGCCGCCCATTGTCATCTTTTCTGCAAGATGTGGGCTACGTAAGTCATAAGTAATACTACCCTTGTTATATTGTCTAAAAACTCTTTGGAGAATCGTTTTTTATTTAGTTTTCGGTATTTACAAAATCTTAACATTTGTCTTTCAAAAGCTTCTGCACTTTTGCTATCGTAGGCGATATGGTAAACCAATGGCAATTGGTTATGGTTGGTCTAATTAGAGTTTTATATAATAACGATTTAGTATTTTATAAATCTGATATAATCTGAGAAAGTAACTGCTTCAACATAGATGAGCTTTATTTAAAACTTTTCTTATGTGTCTGTTAAATAAAAATATATTGTGCAAATGTATGCCCAATACTTCGTCTTTGTTTTTACAGCTAGTTAGTGCTCTACTTTCCTTCACACCTAACTGATGCCCTTTTTTGTTCCAGACAAGTTTTCTATATTTATATTTAGGCTCCTAGGGCTTAGATATGAAGCCAACGTACGTAGGTATAGAATTTCTGTGAGGTCTTGCATCACAAGCTAGTACGATGGTATCGTCAGCGTACTAAATAGATTTGCAGGCGCTTCTGAACTTAAAATGCTAGCAATCTTTCGAGTGAGAGTAACAAAAGTTGGAATCTAATCTAGACCGTGTGACCTTTCGTTATTTATATTAATTCTATGTAGATTAATTTTATTTGGTGTAGTGCATGGGGAAGACAAATGACTAGAAACAACTGAAAAGGATGTCAGAGTTTTGTTGTGAGGTTTCGTCGACGATTTGAAGTACTTGGTTAGTCAAGTTTTTATGTGCGTCTTTAAAGGTATTAAGATTGATTAGATTCAATAACAGTTAACTCATGAGCCTAATAATTAAGGACATCTCAGTTGCTCTCTGCCTATTGTCTGTGACGTACGCGTTATTGATTTGCTCTATTATTACAATGAACTCTATGTGCTTCAAGTGTTTAAATCTATTAACAGACAATGATTTCTTAACGTGTGGTGTATGTGGTTTAAGCACACAAACAGAATGCAGTTCTATTCAAAAAACTGTCATTAAAGTTATAAAAACAAATGCTAACATTTTCTTTAAGTGTAAAAACTGCATAAATAGTCCATTTCTGATATGCATGCAAACCTGACCTTTCTAATTAATAAAATCATTAATAAAATCGGTTCATCATTAGAGTCTGTTAAACCCAAAAGTATATCATTGAATTCAAATGCCTTGAATACTAGCCGAGACATTCGTGTTCAAAGAATCTCAAAGTTCGTTGAACCATCAAAAAAACCGACCACTGATCGTCGCGCTGCTATTTCTACTTCTCCTTTCGCTCGTCTTTGTTCAATAGCCGGAAAGTGCACTCCAACTAGCACTCGATCTAATGCTGCTACTGCTACTTGTGCTTTAAAAGCGAGTAAGAAGAAGAAATTGAAATCTTCTTCTCCTAATCTCACTACTGCTGTTGGTGATGAATCAACGTCTACAACTGCTACGGTGTCTTCTTTGGTGGACAAAATAACTGTCAACCACGGTTGAGGTTTACCTGCTTCGCCGATTGGTGCTGCTGATGTTAATATTGATTCGTCTATCGTTATGATAAATGACAACAACAACGCTCAACATCTTGATAATTCTGAGTCATCAGTTGCTGTCGCAGAGGGAATTGATGTGCTTTGTGCTGATAATGCTGCTGCTGCTGTTTTTGGTGATTCTGTGGCTCGCAATGCTAATGCTGATTTGGTTACTGCTGTCAGTACAAATGTCTCGTACGCTGCTAGTTCTGGTGATGGTGTTACTGAACTTATCGTTGTGGCTAATAATAACAATGCCAAAGGTAATCAAGAACAAACGTATCGAAGTAATTTTAGGAACAAGTGTGCAAAATAGTGATCTGCATGTTGTTCCTAAATTAAAATGGTTCCCCATTTCAAGTTTCCACCCCGACACCACTACAGATGCAATTATTTATCACGTTTCGTCAAAGCTAGATGTTGCATCTCAATGCATTTCATGTTTTAAATTGAGTAAGCTTAAAGATAGTCTGCTGCCACTTAAATTTATGAATTTTAAAATTGGTGTACCAATTCAATATGCAAAAAACTGTTTATGATGGAAATTTTTGGCCGAATGGAGTTAAGATTCGGTCTTTTATTCACGACCCTACAAAAAACTAAGCCCTGTTAATGCTAATGGTGGAAATATGCATCAACACCATTTGAATGTTTATTACCACAATGCGAGTGGATGCAGAACAAAGACCTCAGATTTGTTTATTGCGTCTATGACGTAATTATAATTACGGAGACCTGGCTCTACAAAGATATCTTGTCAACTGAAATTTTTGACGACTCAATTTATGGTGTTTTTCGGAATGATCGCTGTAAATTGGTGGAGGATCGTGGTGGTGGAGTACTGGCCGCTGTTCAGTTAACGTTTTCCAGCAAAAAGATTCCATTACCAAATTTAGATGCTGACCAAATCTGCTTTTCAGTTGATGTCGGAAGTACTAAATTTATTTATATTGTTACTTATATACATACCATCTGTTAGTAGATTGAATACTTATGAAAATTGTATTGAGAATTTTGAATTTGTAAGCCATTATTGTTCTGAAGATAATATCTTATGTGCTCTAGGAGATTTTAATATTGGTGATGTAAATTGGTCTTGGTCTGAAAACGACAAAATGCTCATACCATATTATGTTAAAAAAGATTACGAAATAGCTCTTATTGATTGTATGTTTTCAATTAATTTATGTCAGATTAGTTCAATTTCAAATTCGCAAAACAGGCTACTAGATCTTGTTTTATAAATGTAAACGAAGTCAAAACAAATATCTCTGAAGCTCCATTTCCTCTTTTGAATAACTCAATTTTTCATAAACAAATAATGAGAGAAATTGATTTATATTCTTATGTAAAAGTTGAAACGAATTCGATTAGTTCTTTAGATTTTCTAAAGTGTAATTTTGTGGGTTTAAGAGAGTATCTTCATTCTTTTAACTGGGATATGGAATTTGAAAATCTATGTCTACGTGATATGTATAATCATTTTATTTCTATAATTAATGTCGGTTTTTCCATGTTTCTACCATGCTCTGTGAGGAAATATAAATCCAAGCCCCCATGGTATAACAGACGACTCTTGCACTTAAAAAACTTAAAAAATAAAGCTTACAAACGATTTAAAAAAACGGGAAACAATACCGATAGAGAAATTTTCTGTAAACTGCGAAAAGATTTTACAATATTAAGTAAATTTTTACATAATATTTTCATAATTAATGTGGAGAACAAACTTAAATATGATTCCAAATCATTTTGGTCTTTTATAAATCAAAAAAGGTGCTCCAAAGGATTGCCGAAGCAAATGTTTTATAAAAATGCAGTGTCTAATGACTTTAAAAATTCTGTTGAACTATTTGCGCAGTTTTTTGAATCTGTCTTTTCTCCCTCTGTAATTTCTATTTTGCCTGAATCATATTCAATGCCAAAAATTGATTTTAGCAACTTAGTTCTGGAGGTTCAGGGAATTGAGTCTGCTATCTGTTGCCTCAAACCGAATCCTAAGCCTGGTGCTGACGGTATTTCTGCAATTGTTTTAAAAAATTGTTGCAGCTGTATCTGCAAACCTTTACTTAAGATATTCAATCTATCGCTAGCGTCGGGTTTATTCCTTGATGATTGGAAGATCTCCTTTTTGGTGCCTATCTTTAATTCTGGATCTAAAAATGACGTCGAATACTATAGAGGTATTTGCAAACTTTCCGCTATACCAAAGCTTTTTGAATGCATTGTGAAAAGTAAAATAGATTTTCACATTAAAGTGCATAGGTCGTTCAACAACATCTAATCAGTCCATTTTACATCTTTTGTCATTAATGCTCTTGAAAGCGGATGTCAGGTGGACGCTGTTTACACGGACTCTAGTAAGGCTTTTGATTCTGTAAACCATGTTTTGCTGATAAAGAAGCTAGAAAGTTTTGGATTTCATTCAGTAATGTTGAAGTGGATTTCATCATTTTTAATTGGTAGGTTTCAGAAGGTCTGTCTTGATAACAATTATTCAAGATTAATCTCTTGCACTTCTGGGGTTCCACAAGGAAGCCATCTGGGGCCCCTCCTTTTCATTGTATTTATTGGATGGACCTTAACAATCTATCGACTTGGTGTGTTATTAATGGTTTAAAGTTAAATGTTGAAAAATGCTTTCCTTTCTCTTTCACAAGATCTCATATGCAACATTTGTTTAATTATTGCATTGAACTCATGCCCTTAATAAGAGTTAAACAAATAAAAGATCTCGGCGTATTCATTGATACAAAACTAACCTTTGTTTCTCATATCGAATACATAGTTGCGAAGGCTAATTCACTAGCTGGGATTATTAAAAGAAACTCGAAAGATTTCTCTGATCCTCATACTTTTTTATCGCTCTTTATTGCCCTAGTCAGGTCAGTTCTGGAATACGCTGATGTTGTTTGGAATCCAAACTATTTGACCTATTCAGATCGTATTGAAAAAGTGCAGAGGCGCCTTACAAAATATATCTTTTTTGAACCATCTTATAAAGCTAGATGTCTACTTTTAGGTTTAATGCCACTTAGTGCAAGAAGGCGTGCACATGACATCATGTTTGTGAGAGACGTCCTGTGTTCCCGTATTAATAGTCCTTTACTTTTATCTATGTTCCCAATTTATGCTCCGGAGAGGGTATTAAGGGATCGTCATATCTTTTACCTAATGGTCGAAATGAGCCAATCTCTAGATCTCTGAATTCATTTAATGAAATTAGTAGACATATTGATTTTCATATTTCGAGAGAGCAATTCAAAGACATTTTATTCAGTTTGCTTTCAATCTAAATTAGTATTGTTTAAATTTTTATTTTCATTATACTTACTGTGCATTTTATATTAAATTAATTTTACATATGATTTCTTAAATTTAATTATATATTCGTAATCTGTAAGCTAAGCTTGTTGATGAAATAAATAAATAAATAAATAAATAAATAAATAAATAAATAAATAAATAAATAAATAAATAAATAAATAATATTAGTCCCAAAATGTAATATATTTGCGGGGAAAGTTTTATTTTGTGCAAAAGCTCCCTGAACGCTTTATCGATATGTATTTCACTCTACTTAAATGACGCTGATAAATTTGTTTAAGTTTTCTCAGCCAAATTCATCGAATTTTGATAAGGTAGAGGAGTTGTTTTGAATACACGAAACATATTTCCACTGACCTCGTTTATCGCATTGTCTATTTCAGAGTTATAAATATTTTTTTCCGTAAGAATGTTTAACTGCGTTATGCAAAAGTGGAGTAACTTGTACTCTAAATATATCCCAAATGGTGTTTTTAAAACTGTTGAAGCATTTTGGTGGTAACAATATTGGAACAATGTTATATATGATATCTAACAAAATCTGTGTTTCAAAACCTGGCAAATGCACTTCGGTTGTATTGACCTCCGCGACTGCTCTTAATACGAATAACTCTTTCATGTAATTTTAGTTAGCCGAGAGTGCCATTCGCGCCGTCCCGACTTAAGAAAAAAAGAACGGAAATATAGAAAGAAACACTCGTCTACTCTGCACGTATGAACTAAAAACTACAGGTTTTCAGGTCGCCGTTCCTCAAATAGTTCCTAAGTATAAGTTGTCTCCAGTTGGCCAAACTTGTCTTAAACATTTGATTCAACATTTACATTGAGAGTCTCAAGTTGAATTTTTGCGGTGATGCTCAATTTGCTTCCATGTTTCTTAAAGTGGTGACATCATGGATTTTCGGATGGTTTCATTAACTCTCAACTAGCACGTAAATATGAGACAATACAAATTGTAATAAGAGCCTACGCATAGGTGTAGCATTAAGAAAAAAACGATATAGGTAGGTACACAGCTTATCCACATATTCACACTAACTACCCGCACAACACGTATGTATTCACTTTCAAATACTATTGCTTGTTTGTTCTTTAATAGTTTGCTTTCGAAAAAAACATTTTTTTTTTCCATTTTTAATTTTTTAATGGAGCTCATTAAAGTTTGCTTGCAAAATTTCTGTTTTAATAAAAAAAACACTGTATATTTATCACTCATTTTACATATCTTTTGCTTGTTATATGATAAAACATTTTTGTGCATTCATTTCATATTCATTGCGTTGTTTGGCGTTTTGTTTTTTTAAATTTTGTTTGCAAAATAAAATTCACATAAACCTTAAATGTCTATGTACCTATATAAATATAATAAAAATATTCAAAACATTTATTCTCCTTCAGTTAACAAAAAGATATATATAAACATTTAATTCAAATTAATTTGAATCTTATTCAATTTATTTTCAATTTTTTGTAATACATTTTTTTAATAAGAAATTTAAAAAAATTATATGATATAATGACAATAATAATAATTCAATATGTATTTTTTTAAAAATTGTTCCCCATTAAATTGGATCTAAAGCAGGGCAACGAAGTCGAAGACGCACCAGAAGCCTTAAGTATGGCTTGGCCATCAACAGCACGAAAACGTTTAACTTATGTATTGGTGGCACCTCTTCTATTCCCCATGTGGTTAACATTACCCGACACAAGAACACCCAGAGGTAAACGATTCTTCCCGGTGACATTTATTGGTTCCATTTTATGGATAGCCGCATATTCATATCTTATGGTGTGGTGGGCTAACGTAGCCGGTGATACTGCACGAATTCCACCTGAGGTAAGTTTAATACAATTATGTGTCAAATTGGTTATTTCTTGACAGCAATATTATTTACAAACTTGACATCATGACAAATGCTGGTCTACTTATCTACATTTTCTATTGGCTTTAGCCTATTATTGTTTTTCTAAACGCAATATATGTAGGTTGCCAACAAAACGCAACTATTAAATCAGTTAAAGGTTAATGTTTTTAAATGAAAAATTCTACGTTATAACAGTGTCTTTTGAGGGTATTTGTGTAAAATATTATCAAATGCCATTTAGTAGTTTTAACAAACAAACAAACGTGAGTTTGAAATCAAAATAAGACGTATCCTAACACATGTTTTAACTATGATAGTTCTCTTGAGAATATTTGTGCGAAATTTCACGAAATTTTCTTGGCGTCCAAAGTAGTTATAATAGCATAGACTTTCAGGAATTTCTGATCTCTCTCGGTGAATCGAAAATTCAGTAATAATGCCCTACCTCCCCCTTACTTTAGTGTATATACTCGTAGCACAGTAAATAGTATACCACTATACCACGAAATATTTTTAAATTAATATTTATTAATTTACAGGTTATGGGTTTAACATTCCTCGCTGCTGGCACATCAATACCTGATCTAATTACCTCAGTGATTGTTGCTCGAAAAGGATTCGGTGATATGGCTGTGTCCAGTTCCGTTGGTAGCAACATATTTGATGTAACTGTAGGGTAAGTACACCATACGTATATTTGTTATTTTAAAAATATTTTCTGTTGTTTAACACTATAAGTAAATGTTTGAGAAAAGTTTTCTGTGTCTGGGATTACTTAGTCCAGCCTAAATGTTGGTAGTTCTGTTACATCACCGTGAAAGTACATATGTATATGCTCCTATCATGATTTTTTTTTCGAAGAAAGTGCATTGCAGGCACATGATAAATGTTTCCTTTTGTGAGTCTTAGGGCTTTTACAATACCTAAACGCAATGGAGCAGGTATTTTTTTTTAACGATATACCTTAATTCTGTTTTTCTTCAATTTCCATGAATCCAATTTAACTGTATGGCGAAGTAGATTTAGCTGTAGAATTGTCGTCCTTTTGAAGTGTATGATAAATCATCGGAGTGTTTGAATCATACAGCTGCTAAATGTTGTACAAAAAGCATTAAAAACCAAGTCACTCAATTTCATAACCAGGACTACTGTTGAAGAACTACAAAAAGTCGCAAAAAAAGAGGGCAACGTGTAAAAAAAAGGGGCAATAACACTTTTTTCCGTTTAAAGTCTTAAAATTGTCCCTTTACAATAACAACCGTCTAACCGGCACCGCGTTCTTTTTGCTCCGCAAGTTCATAATATTATTAATTTGTCAATTCCCGCTTAATAAAACTGATTAACACTAGTCTTGCCACACGAACTCCAGTAGGTAATCATGTTTTGACAACCTCCCCTCATTACGAAACTGTACTTATTTTCTTTTAATCACCCTCTTTCTTTCTTGTGATAAGGTCAAGTTCATTTTAGTATTATAACAATTAATAAAAGAGTGATTATATTAATTGTTTCTTTATAAATTCCAATTGTGTTGGATTTAGTCAATATTGTGGTTGCGCGAATATGTCGAGAAAGTGCGTTAACGATCTGTACTGTTTTGTTATATTTGTGGTGAACTGACTTTTAAAAAAAAGCCGAATATTTAGATCTTATTTTAAAGTGTTATCACGAGTATTTTGGTTTTTCGGTGCATCAACAAGAGAAAGCTTGCGCCCCGCATATCTGTTGCGTAGATTAGGTTAGGTTGAAGTGGCTGTCAGAAAAAGAAGCCAACACACTTAGACCAATAATAGGTCCATTGTGATACTACATGTGTTTGAGACGCGGCCTCTAGCCTACTCGTTGAACCATTTAGAGCTTCTGATGAAGCGTAGAATGTACCTACCGTCAATATTCAGATCATCTAGGTCATTGAAACAGAAGGATCCTAAGTGGAGTTTCCTTCTTTGGGAGGGAGCTAGGCAGGTGCAAAGAAAGTGAAGAATAGTCTCTTCCTCCTCCTCGTCCATGCAGCTTCTCCAGAAATCGTTAGAGAATACGCCGAGCCTTGTTGCATGCTTGCCTATTGTCCAGTAATGACACCTATAACAGCACTAATATGCTTCCTATTTAGAGAAATCAAATTCCTAGAGCGTTTCAGATCCAGCATGGGCCAAATCTGTTTTGTCGCTAGACAAGTTGTACTCCTTGTCCATCTAGAAATTGTCTTTACGGTAGCATCCAGCTTTAATTTAATTTGCATGTAGCGATAGGCATACCCAGTAAACTTTTGTCCGGAAGGATGGGTATTGTTGTTCCATGTCTGGCAAGTTCGTCAGCCTTACAATTCCTTGGAATATCCTTATGCCCCGACACCCAAATTAGGTGAGTATTAAACTACTCCGCCATCTCTGTAAGGGACGATCGGCAGTCTAGAGCTGTTAAAGAATATGTTGAGGACGATTCCAGGGATTTGATTGTGGCTTGGCTGTCTGGAAAGATGCGGATATCAATGGCCGATATCACGTTTTTCTTTAGCTAAGACAAGACTTCCCTTTTTGCCATTATCTCCGCCTGGAACACGCTACAATGGTTTGGGAGACGAAAAGAGAGGTTTAAATTAAGCCTACCAAAGAAGACACCACTACCCACCCCGTCGTTAGTTTTTGAACCGTCGGTATAAAAATGTACCGACTTGTCTTCCGTGAAGCCACCTTCTTCCCAGAATGCTCTGGAAGGAATGGTAACTTGGAAGTTTTTGTCAAAATTTAACTTGGGAATAGTCAATGTCTTCGGGGAAGATGTTAAATTTATTTAAGATGGAGGTGTGGCCATACATTTTTTTAGACCAATGTGAAGTAGCTTTAAGGCGAATAGCTGAGTTAGCTGCCATTTGCCTGCAAATAAATATCAAGGGGTGTTAAATGAAAAAGAATGTCCATAGCTGCGGAAGGTGTCGTCTGCAGTGCTCCACTAATGCACAGACAAGATCAACGTTGGAATTTGCTTAATAACTTCTGGTTTATTGCCTTATCCAAGGCAGTCCACCAGACAACTACCCCGTACATGAGGATCGGTCTAATGACCGAGATATAAAGCCAGTGAGTTAGTCTGGGTTGTAAGCCCCATTTGCACCCGATGGCTTTTTTGCAGGAGAAGAGTGGGACAGTGGCTTTCTTAACTCTTTCCTGTATATTAGATTTCCAGCTTAGTTTCCTCTCCAAAATAAGACCCAGGTATTTTTCTTCGTTGGAGAAAATTAAGCTTGTTCCATTAAGGGATAGAGGGTCAATAGGTGGAATTTTGTATTTCCTTGAGAAGAGGACTAGTTCGGTTTTGTAGGGGTTCACTCCTAGACCACACCGAGCTGTCCATCTAGATAACTTATTCAAAGCGTTTTTTAGGAGCTCTTTTAAGGTAGTGAGGTGTTTTCCGGAGACTCCTATAGCAACCTCATCCGCATAAGCGATAACTTCGCAACCCTCAGCTTCCAGGATTAACAGTAGTTCATTGCCCATCAGATTCCAAAGAAGTGGGAATGGGACGACCTCTTGAGGGGTATCCCTACAGACATATCTTCTGACAGATGACCCACCCAGTTTTGAGATGATAATCCGACCATTAAGCAGTAAATTAATCAGCTCGCCAAGTGAACTATCTATCTTCAGATTTGACTGTGCTTGGATTATCACAGATGAGTAGACGTTGTTAAAAGCGCCTTCAATATCTAGAAAAGCTACCATAGTGTACTCCTTATGATACGTGGAGTATTCGATTTCATGGTGTGCAATGCTGTTTCGACTGATTTGCCCTTACAGTATGCATGTTGAGCCGTGGACAGTAGTCGTGTGTCAATTCTATCACGTAAGTGGATATCAATCAGTCGTTCTAGTGTTTTTAGAAGGAAAGATGATAGACTAATAGGTCTGAGGTCTTTTGGACTGGCATGTGAATATTTACCAGCTTTGGGTATGAATACCACATGGACTTCTCTCCATATATGCGGAATATGGACCAGATTCAGACAGCTCTGAAAAATATTTTTTTAGAACTGGCAGGAAAATGTCAGATGACATTTGTAGTTCAGCAGGTGTTATGACGTCTGGTCCAGCGGATTTATATGATTTGAAGCTATGTAGCGCCCAAAGGAGTTTGTCCTGCGCAATCAGACTTGAAAGGTTGGTTTCTGGAGCATTTGACTTGATAGAGTCAATATTGTTGGCAGTCAGGTAATTACTTGGGAAGTGTGTATCAATAAGTAAATTTAATGTGTCTACACCAGAAGTTGTCCAAGACCCATCTGTTTTTAGTAAACAGCTGGGCACTGAAGGATTTGTCGAGAGGATTTTTCTCAGCCTAAACGCATCAGAAGATTCTTCTATTTTACCACAAAAGAGTATTGAGTATTATTCAGGGACTTTAGAGTGTCAGAATTAACCAATTTCTTTAAGGTTTCCCTATATTTGAGCTAGTTGGTACGAGTATTACGGATATTTCTGTAAACCAATGGGTCTGGAGGATAGTCGTCAAGACTAAATTGAAGGTATCGGTGGTCAGAAAAAGAGTGTTCACCAGTTCCACTTCTTGATCATTTGATTAATGTTGTCGGAGACAAGAGTTATATCTAAAACCTCCTGACGGTTTCTAATTATAAATGTAGGTTCGTTACCGATGTTACACAAAATGTGGTTAGTTTTTAAAATATAGTTATCTTTCGTTAATGTCAGAGCTACCCCACGCGGAGTGGTGAGCATTAGCATCACAGCCAACTATGACTCCCGTTTTACTTTTTCCAGCGTCTGCGGCCAGCCGTTCCATATTGGGACCAGGAGGGTCTTTAATGTCGTGGGCGAGATAAGCTGATGCTAGATAATAGGAGCGTTTGCTTGTTTCTAGCAACGCTACGGTTATATCCCGATCACTGTAATTAGGAAGTAAAATTACTTTAATGCTACTTTTTACCAATATGCACGATCTAGATTTACCTTTATCCTTGACATACAGGGAATAGTATCCAGGAGTCCTGAGTGCACAAACCAGGTTGTTAACAACCCAAGGTTCTTGGATCAAGACAATATCTTCCCTAACCTTTGAGAGACGGAGAAGAAGGCCGTCCGAAGCCGTTTTGGAGTGATGGAGGTTAATCTGAACTAACTGCAGCAATGTTGCTATAATCAGGCAGAGAAACCTCCACCATAGTGGTATTCAAGCCCTCCGAGTATGAGGATAAGCCAAGAAGTTCATCCTCACTCAAAGGTGGTTTTTCTGAGATATCAACCATCTCCAAGTCTGATAGCGAACCGTCATCGACTAAAGATGGTATGGTAGACTGAGAGTCATCATCCTCCATAGAAGGGAAGGAGATTGATTTCTCAGTGTCTATAATGCCTATAGTAGGGTCTGAAGGATGAGGAGGTAGTTTTTCAACATCCATCTCGTCCTTTTAGTAGACTTTCAAGGTTATGACACCTTCAGTCTTCGCCAAAGGAGCAAGAGATTCCTTATTGATCACAATTAACGCGCATCTGTAAAGTCCTCTCTGCTCCTTCAGCTTGGCGACCTTCCAGTTGTGAGTAAGAAACGACGGCTTGCTGATTTGGAGGATCCGGATAATGTCCTCCGTGTTAGAGGGTTCGGCTGGGATCCAGGTGCGAGTTCTTGGTCTGCATGGGATATCCTCCCTAGCTACGACCTCAAGCTTAGCACCAGGCCAAACCTCCCCTAGTTTGCTAATCGCTAGCTTATAGATATTACAGGATCTCTTGTCAGCACAAGCGATCAGCTTGACATGGCCTTGATGCCAGCCGCCGTCACGACAGTTGGGAGAAGGGCCGGGATTTTCCTTCATAATATCAAGGAAGCAAGTCGCCAGTTTGGCTGGGATCATCCTCCATTTATCCAGAGTGATTGTAACATCGACATCGTTCTTATCGATGACAGCCAGTATAAACCTGTCCTTGAGTACTTCACTGTATGACTTGGAAGTGACGTTGGA
This sequence comes from Pocota personata, assembly GCA_963082735.1. Lineage (NCBI taxonomy): Eukaryota > Metazoa > Arthropoda > Insecta > Diptera > Syrphidae > Pocota > Pocota personata. Next base: position 143,966,665 of record OY720430.1, read on the forward strand.
TGTCATGTAGGAGGTGCTGGTGTTGTGCACTTTAGGTCTTTTTGAATCCGACCCGGATTCTTCCAACGATCTCTGTCTTTTAAACGTGAAATTTCTGCTGGTCTTGTCAGGTTGAGTACTGACAGGTCCTTGCCAAGGCATCTGAAGGAGCTCGTTAGCGACTGATTTGACCCTCAGCATTGCATTCTTGGGTACGGTTTACTATCTGCTCACACCGCCATTGGAATCTGGTTGATTACTCTTTAGCTACGGACCTACCTCTGGAGATCTTACAGCTTGGGTGACCCTGCTGCAATCGCCCTCCAGGATCACTAGATCCTACTGAACATCCCCACCGCGACAAGGTAAGTAATCGAAGATGATGTATCTGTTGCGTAACATGTGTGAAGAATTTAACCGATTGGAAGAAAGGATCACTTTATATGCCGTTTGCTATTCCCATGATTTGGACTGTGCCTAGAGATTATGTTTCGGACTGCTATTTTTGTCTTTAACTTTTAACAGGTATGTGACCACGCCCAAATGGCGTGTAGGCACTGCCACCAGAAAGATCAATTATGCCAGAGGCCACTTTTTAAGGCAGCAGTACTTCTACTTTCCTTATGAAAGCTAAAATTACGGCTGCGGAGGAGTTCCTTAAGTCTAATAGAGATTTGATCTCCTTAAGGAAGAAGCTTCTCCTACTTTTACACCTAGAGTGTACGTGTTCTGCGGTTTCGTCCTCTTCTAGACAGAGGCGGCGAGTGATATCCTCTGAAATTCTCATTTTATTAAGGTGGTAAAGTAATTGACAGTGAGTAAAGTAAGGAAGCTCACAAGCCTTCTTATGTCGTTTCTGCTATATTTTAGGATATCAACTGCCTTTTTTGGAAGGGTTAGACAGCTCTTTTAGCTTGTCTGAGACCTTGGGAGTTATTCCAGTGGGAAATGCACATGTTGCGTGCCTAACTGTTTAGGGTCAGTTTAAAGGCAGAATCAGATATTCCACAAAAGGGTTCAGGTCCAATGAACAACTCAGAGGAACCTTTTCTGGCTAGCAGATCTGAAGTTTCGTTGCGGTCAACGCCTACATGACCCGGTACCCACCACAATTTTACTTTATTGTATCGGGCCAAGTTTTTTAAACTGTCGAAGCAGCTTGAAACTGATTTTGAACTGATCAGGGGGAGATCAGTGCTTTAAGCGCCACTTGGCTGTCGGTGAGCATGTGGATAGCGGAATCTTTGTGCCGCGTAAAGCTCGACCTGGAAAACACTAGGACTCTTTCCAAGTGATTACGAAATCTTATAATTGGATCCATACACATCGGCGCCAACTCCTGAATCCATTTTTGATCCATCGGTATACCAAACGATTCCTTTTGGATCAAGCAACGGTCTGCCATTATCCCATATATCACGGCTTGGGATCTCAATCTCAAACTTTCTACCAAAGTAAAGTGATCTGTGCGTAAAGTCAGAAACCGTGCTGAGCATATCTAGCTCGGATCATCATGATCCTATTAACACCCGACTTTCGAAGACTAACTGCACTGCGAATTGCCACTTTTTTAAGGAAAATATGTAACGGAGTGAGACCGATTATAGCTTCTATGGCTGTTGTGAGACAGGTGTGCATAGTACCTGAGATTGCGAGGCAAGCTAATCTTTGAAGTTTGTTGAGTTTGTTGATGGTTGTGACCTCCAGACAACGGACGCGTTTGTAAAGATGGATCTTACCACTGTGGTATACAACCAGAATATGACCTTTGGGGACAGACCCCAGGTTTTGCCATACATACGGCGACAGGCCCACATGGCAGTGGTCACCTTGGCCATTTTATGCTTAACATGGGAGTTCCAGTTAAGTTTCCTGCCTAGGACAATTTCTAGATATTTTACCTCATCGGAAAAACGAATGGTTGTGCCATTTAGAGTCACTTTTTGCATGAGTTGACTCACATTGTCGTCATGTTTGCCTTTGATGATGATCACAAGATCATCTGCATAGCCTTTTTTTTATATATAATTCGCGCGCGCCAAAAGGAATATGAATACCTTTATACTGTTACAGGGCACGAGCTTTTAGGGAAAAGGGGAAGAGGATCAGAGGAGAAGCCTGTGCATGTTGGCTTTAAATGTTTGAACGTTGTAAAGATGCGTCGCTCGGCTTATAAACGAATCCCTATATTTAACAGTACGACCGAAGTTAGGCTTTAGGGTGAACTGATATTCATTCGAAGCATGTCGCATATTGCGGGTGATTTTGAAGGGGAGGAATGCAGCTGGCTATTTCGCTGGAGCATTTTTTGTCAAAAAAACGATAAAACCGGGAGAGACATGATACATTTCTCCTATGTTCGAGTGAATATATAGCATTCACAATGTCTCTATCACCTATAAGTTTTAACAGGCGATTTTGTATCCTATCAAGAATATGCAGAACTGTCTTGGGTGCACCAGACCAGATATGGGCGTTATATTTCAGCTTAGTGCGCATGAATGCCTTATAAATTGAGGCTAGATCAGACGGGGTAAAATATTTCTTGCACCATTTAAGGAATCCTAGACATTTTGCGGCGACCTCGAATATGTGATCATTCCATCGAAGATGGTTATTAATACACATACCGAGAATGGCAAGTCTTTCGGTTTCAATGATGCAAGTACCATCCATGGATAATGGTTGAGGGTTTTGGTTTCGCTTAAGACACAGAAGACATCATTGTGTTTTGGAAGCATTAAATTCCACTCTGTTGGTTGAACCCCATTTAATTATGCTGTCCAGGTCGGAATTTAATGTGTTTAACAAGTTGCCGTTCCCCTCCTACGGCCGAAGAGCAATTACGTGAGTTAGGGAACGAATATGAAAAACTGAGGGTACTGTCATCAGCGAAGGAATGGATTGGATTAGAAGTTGCAGACAAGAGATCATTTATAAAAATAAGAAAGAGTGTCGGAGACAAAACAGAGCCTTGGGGAATGTCAGTATTTATTTGGTGAATTGCAGACTTGAAGCCGTCCAAAACAACTTGTATTGAACGCCCCGAAAGGTAATTTCTAATCCATTGAGGAAGAGACTCATCGACGCCAAATTTTTTTTTTTATAAGTTGTACGTGTTAAAGGGGATATGAATACCCTTATACTAATTTTTAGAACACATGCGTTTTTGTGGAAAGAGGAAGAGATAGAGAGAAAGACAGAGTGGTGTAGTTTGAAACTCAGGTGGTATTAAGTTTCTGTAAACTCCAAGGCTGGCTGTCCAGATAACTGGGGAGTATTTTGTTTGTTTTCGCTATTATTGTCATTGCTTATGATTCACAGTATTTTTTTTTCCCGTCCTCCTGATGTCATCATCACGATCAATCTGCATTTTAGCAATATGACCACCCTACTGCCAGTGTTACGCCTTCACAGTATAGTTGACTTAGCTTTCGCAAGTGATCGACTTTTTTATTTATTTCATGCGAAATAAATAGATGATTCTTGACATCAGGATTCGAACCGTGAATCAACAGCTTGACAAGCGATTATGTTACCACTACACCACGCCATACTCTGTCAAATGCCTTTGAAATATCAAGCGCAACCATCTTGGTTTCGCCGAAGTGATGGGGAGATTGGTCCCACTTCTCGGTGGGATATGCCATCAAATCACCAGTGCACCTGTTGCTACGAAAACCATACTGCCGGTCATTAAGGAGTTTTCGTGAAGCAATATATTTCGTGAGGACGTAAGTGCAATGGGCGGGTAATTGGACGGGGAGGAAGATTCGCCTTTTTTAGGGACGTGCTGGAGAAATGCTGTTTTCCATCTACTCGGAAAGAGCCCTGAAAAGTAGGATAGACAGAAAGCTTACGCAGAGGTTTTGCCAGCGTAGAAGAACACCTCTTCAAAACAATGGGGGGGATACCATCTGGACCATCGGATTTGTGTATGTTAAGACCTTTGAGTACTCCTGCAACTGTACGAGTGTGAAAGTGGCCTTGTCCCATGGAAAATTTGACGCTCTCAAATACAGGTGGAGACAAAGCATTATCTGGCAGCGTGGAGTTCGCTGCAAAGTGAGCAGCAAGCAGATTAGCTTTATCTAAGGAGCAGACAGCTGGAATGTCATTGTAAATGAGCGTGGGGATGGCAGACGAGGCAGAATTTTTAATATTTTTGACGAATGACCAAAAATTTGTACTACCTTTTGGGACATTGTAGGATTTTTTGCCTCAAGTTTTGGTCATGTAAGAATTTTGCACGCCGAATATGGGCATTGCAGTCTTTTCTGGCTTGTTTAAACTTCTTTCGGTTTTCCTCAGATTTGTTGGCTTTATAAGACCGAAAACTTACTTCTTTTAACCTGATAGCCTCTTTACAGCTCTGGTCAAGCCACGAGTTTGCCTTAGGTTTAATGCTCTTTATTCTGTTAGGAATAAAGTCATTCATACTAGTGATCATATCACTAGTTAAAACTCCTAAAAAAGCTATTAAGGCCGCTCCAGTTGGCTTTCTCGTATTGCCATACTTTTCTTTTAGGAGTTTTTTCTTTAACTGAGTGGTCGGAGTACGAGAATTTAGCTGATACGATATTATGGTCAGGCCGACCTAGAGGCGCTAAAACATCAATAGTGTGTTTATCAGGGTGCGAAGTAAAAAACAAGTCCAAAGTATTGGCGGAATAACTTTCAATGTCCGGTATACGTGTTGGCTCATTTACATACTGAGTCAAATTGTTTACCTCAACGAAAAGTTCAACATACCTTCCTTCGGGTGTTGTCTGGCCAGAATGTTGAAGCCAATCCGAATTGTGTATATTGAAATCGCCCGCAATGACGATTTCAATATGAGGGTACAAGGAGACAATTCGAGTAATGGAATCGGACAACGCATCAAATTCAAAAGTTGAGTTGCTGTCCGCACTAGGGCTTCTGTAAATCAAGCAGTAATGAATTATTTGTTTACGGACGGTGAATTTTAGCCATTTGAAATTAAATTCCGGGTTGGAACAGTGGTCATACTGTAGTGTAACTTGGTAGGCAATATCTCTTCGGAAATAAATAGCGAGGCCACGGTGGGAAAGAATAATGACACTAAGTTATATCCAGGCAGTTTCAAATCGGAAGATTCTTCCACTACCTGTGTTTCGCTTAGTGCCAGAACATGGCGTAGGCGTACATATCGAAGAAATTAGTTCGAAGCCAACGAATGTTGGTAAAATCAACCCTAAATTCCCTCATCACTACAACATAGAAACACAAAAAGACACAACTCTGACGTAACTAAGCAAAACTGTGAAGTGTAGATCCAAAGAATAGTTTTCCAAAACAAACTGTTGCAGGTGCTATGCCCAAACGACAATCAGCTAAGGTCCGCTATTCGGATAAACATTCACAGTCCGCTATGCATCAAATGTTACACTCTCTCTGTCATCGCAACTGGAAGTATGTACATATATAGCACATGCTCCAATTGCGATAACGAAGAAGCGCAACAGCGAGTGAGTGTGGGGGTGAAAAGATGGGATACACCGGCACTGAATTGTGTTTTTTTTTTTAATTTATCTATTTTATTTAATTTTTTTCCACTGCACTGCACTGAATTTGATTTGGCGCGCGCGATCGATTTTTTTTTTTAGATGTAATTTTTGGTTTTTTTTTTTTTTTTATTTTTTTTTTTTTTTGTCACGACGATGTCACATATGATCGCGTGTGCGCTCGATGGCAGGCAAAAGGCAACTGAAATCTATATATATATATAGTTATAAAGCCTAAACTATTAGGTCTATTCAATAAATCATCCACCACGAGCGACCATAAGAAAGACGAGAGGACGCCGCCCTGGGGACAGCCTTTAGCCGCGGAGACCATCACAGGGACCTCTCCTGACGAAGATGTTATTATGCGGCTATCGAGCATAGTTCTAACCCATCTTCGTCAATTCCCCTGCCATGGGACTAGTGATGGATTCATAACCAGTGTTATCAAAAGCACTTTCTATGTCAAAGAATGTGCAAAGGGCAATTTCTTTGCAACGGTAGGCTGGTTTGATCTCTGTAACGAGATAGTGAAAGGCGCCTTCCGTGGATCGACTGAACAGATTTCCAGACAAGCTGTTGATTCTTCTGGAGAATTACCACATGTGCCTTCAGGAGCAACAATTGCGTAATCACTTAAAATTGTCGAACCCACCCGAGATGTTAAATCTGATGTGCTGATGATCAGATAGTGAAGGTTCATTTGACACATGCCAATCGATGACAGAATTAGAAATATAAGGGCTCGAAATTGTGAGATCAAGTACGTCTTCTGGAATAGAATTTATAAATGTTGTTTTTTTAATTACACACAGCTAGATTTCTACTTGTAATATAATCAAGAAGTAACTCATCCCTTTTGTTGATGTGCCAGTTGCGACGGTGACGTAGGTTTACCAAATCCTACACGGCCACGGGCGGAACAGGCTCCGAATCTCCAGGGAAGTAGGCGGAGGCGCACACAATCAGCCCTAGGCATTAGCTCCCCATGGGCATATATTGTAACAACTTACATGTCCTATTATGGAGGCCCTTTATTTTGTCTCCTGGATGAGACGGAGGGCGATTTTATCTCGGATGAACCGTTGGCTAAAGATGTCCGAAGCACCTTTGCATTATTCAGCACTTTGATGTCGTCCTTCATCATTAGTACTTAGGGTTTTTGTGGGATGGTTCCTTCTTACTGGCAGACATGTTAGTGCCCGTTTTCTTATGTTTGCCATCCCAACAAGAGTGGCCGGCAAGCATATCCCTCACAGCAGAAGCTGTCTTTGTTAAAGGAGTGGGCACCGGTACCTCACCCGCCACATGAGAAGTCAATGGTGTCACCGTCGAGGCACCAGCATCGCAAGTCATCGGATTCTGCAATGTGTACTACGTGTATCCACATTACAGACTTTCGATGTGGAAGATGTAGACACAGCTGTAATAATTCTACCATGTCCTGCGGTGCTGCGTCCTTAGGACGGGTGGCAACATCTGTCACTACTCCTACGGCAGTTTGAAAAGGTCTTTGTTCACCTGAGACCTTGTCTGTCCTCTTCAAAATCGGCGTTACTGTGCCAAAACAGTAAGCAAAACAGAGCAGTCTGTGACACCTAGTACCAGATGAACAAGATCTCTCTAGATGGTCTTTTGTACCACCCTCCAGTTTCAGTATTCTGAGCGTCCAGAAGCATCCGAATTTTACTGGTCGCAAAGCCGGTAGTTTGTGGAAAGAACCCACGGATGATATGCGGCTTCGGAAATAAATCCTCTTCCATAGCATCAGGTTCAAACCACATTGCCCTTTAATTTTTTCGAAATTGGCCCTCATCCACTCTGCAGTGGAGGGGTCAGAGCATACGACTAGGAGCCAACCTGGTTTGTGAAAGAAACCATGAAACTATGGCTTAGCGACCTCGGCTACCAGCTCAATAATAGTGTCCATGATACTATTTTGGCCGCCAGCCATTTACTCAGCACTAAGGGACTGCGCGCCAGATCAACGGGAACCACATGAGGTCTTGTCGAGTGCGGCAGTCTCGGTTCTGTCTTTTTTCCACCTCCTTTCAGCCGAAGTTAATTTTACGAATCCGCTGGTGGCTAGGGACAATTTCTCGACACCAACTTCAACAGCAGTGCAACCGGATTGAACCGAGTGTTCGTCCGAGAGTATCCTTGAGGACTATCCGCAGAGAGTGTCTGAATCAGAGTTGAGATAGGAGGACAGATCCACTTCATCTCGTCTCTTATCAGCGACAATAATGAGAGGGTCGGCCCTAGTGGCAACAACCTCCTCGGGATTTAGGCGAAGCACGGTTGCTGTCCCATAAGTTGGTGCAATATAGGGTGCATCACCCTGTAAAGGTTTGTTTAAATTTTTATCAGAAATTTTAGACACAAGAGTAGTCGGGAAATGAACATCACCCACAGCAGAGCCCGGCATACTGTGGGAAGGCGTAAAATGAAGCAGGAGGTATCATGAGTTTGCGTACTAACGACTAAGCACCCTTTTAGCCACGCATCCCTCGTGGAAAACTGTTATTTTTAAGTCCAGTTCTAGTTTAGTTATTTTTAGTTTTAAGTTTAGCTTTAAGTTTTTGCTTCTATTAAGCTCAAATAAATAATAAATAAGACTAGTCCCTCATAGTGACAATTTACCTATACCAGGTCCATCTGCATCCTTTGATATTGACGATTCACAACCCTTCACTTCTAAGCTTGGAGAAATTTCTGTTAAGCCACATTTGATAACTCAAGGAGACCTGAATAACTTCGTTCGCCATTTAAATTTCTCAAAAAAGCAGGCAGAACTCTTAGGATCTCATTTAAAGTGATGGAATTTGCTACAACATGAAAGTAAAATATGCCATTATCGAAATCGTGATGAATATTTTAAAAGTTTTTGTCATCGATAATTTCTTAAGTGTCAATATAAATTTGTCCTGGCAACGTCGTGGGAAACTGGATTCTATTTGAGCTATCGGAGCATTTCTTGTCTTACGTAAAATGCTTCGAGAAGATTATTCTCGAGTCAAAAAAAACGCATGGACATCTCCCACAACATTGGCCGCAGCTAGGAAAAATAATCTTTCTGTATTTTCGTACCAATATATTTAACTGAAGTAATTATTTAATAAATAAAATCCTACTACGATTGAAAAGAGGATATTTATAATTGGAGAGAAAGTTCCAGAGTTTTCCAGTTCATTTTATTTAATTGAGGTTTCAATGCAATATTTGGACTTTGCTTTACGATGCTGGAACTAAATCATAGCTGTGCTACTCCAAGCTGCCATCTACCCGATGACGACGATATGGTTTCATGTGAAACATGCAGACGCTGGTGGCACTACTCGTGTGCCGAGTTTAAACCCGAATTATTTGACACAGCTGCTCCTTGGTTTTGTCGCTTGCGATAGTCAACGAAGTCAAAGCAAGGAAGGAGATACAAATACAGGCGTCGCCAGACATGCTGACTCTGATATACGAGTATTGGCTTCTGTGGATGTTCTGATTGTGTCGGTGAAAGTAGCTCAGTCGACTGTTGAGGAGAAGGAGAAGGAGATCGCTACGCTAAGGGATGAGATGGACAAGCTCGAAAAACAGTTGGAAGAAGCATCATTGGTTCCAGTTCGCCAAGTTGCGGATGTTCCACAGTCTGAAGAGGTAAAGAAGCTTGCCAGCGATAGGCTGAAAGCAATTCGGCAAATTAGTTACAGATACCGACAAAATTTGGTAAGTTCTCATCAAGCTTCTCACTCCACTCCCCGATGTCATTCAACCCTAGTGTTGAAGATAGGTGGCCAAAGTTAAGCCTTGCCATGAGGATAGTACCTAGGCCAAAGCTAAGTCTAGCCATTGCAAAATCACTAACAATCTTGAATCGTGGCCGTGCAGGAGTTGCCGTTTTTCTTAGGGCATTATAAGAAGGAATCCATGTTCAGGTCCACCACGTTTGAGGGTAGATTCAATGGTATGGAGAATGTTGAGGGTGGCCGTGGTGTAGTGGTAACATCATCGCTTGTCACGCTGTTGATTCATGGTTCGAATCCTGATGTCAAGAGTCATCTATTTATTTCGCATGAAATAAATAAAAGAGTCGATCACTTGCGAAAGCTAAGTCAACTCTACTGTGAAGGCATAATACTGGCAGTAGAGTCGTCATATGGCTAAAATGCAACTTGATCGTGGTGATGACATCAGGAGGATGGAAAAAAATAATGTGAATCGTAAGCAACGACAATAATAGCGAAAACAAACAAAAATACTCCCCAGTTATCTGGACAGCCACCCTTGGAGTTTACAGAAACTTAATACAACCTAAGTTTCAAACTACACCACTCTGTCTTTCTCTCGGTCTCTTCCCCTTTCCACAAAACGCACGTGTTCTAAAAAAAATTAGTATAAGGGTATTCATATCCCCTTTAACACGTGCAAATTATAAAAAAAAAAAAAAAAAAATGTTGCTCGTCTAAAGAAGGCACTGACAGGGGAAGCTTATCACCCCGTGAGTGATCGTTGCGGCTGTGCTTGGTGTGCGGGTTTGCAGAAACTGTTAAAAGGTCCCACACAATTCATCCTGTTGAGGTGGTTTTCCTATCCTACTATAAGACGGTGCTCTCATGAATCAGTTCGTCTAAGTTCAAGTTTCCATCCTTTGTGGCAGTTCATGTTGGTGAGATTCTGGAAACTACTGATCCGCATCAATGGCGGTTTATTGGATCCACGTATAATGTTGCTGACGATGAGACCAGGTGGTGTCAGCTATCGAAGACCATTGGTAGGAGAAGATGGATTGCGGGACCTGCATTTTTGAAGCGACCTTAAGCTAATTGACCTATATCACCAGGCAAAGCTGTTGGAAATGAGGTAAGCGAGATTAATTTAAGTCCTAAATTCTCCGTAAATGTACACCCAGCGAAGCATTTCCTACGAGATTATCGATGAGTTGAGGCCAAGGTTCCGTTCAAGATGGATTTCGACAGTCAGAGTTCTGGCGCTGCTACTTCGTTTTAAGGACATCTTAAGAAAGAAAGCAACCGAAAAAGAAATTTTCGCAACACCGTCAGAAATTCTTCGCGCTGAGTACTGGTTATTTAAGAAGATCCAAGAAGGAGCATTTCCGGCTGAAGTTGCTTGTTTGCGAGCCAAACGAAACTTAATCCCCACGAGTTCGTTATTGAGTTTGTCGCCAATTATGGATGAGGAGGGTACAATACGGTTAAGTTCGAGATTGCTGAAGGCAAATATTTCCTACGCAGTGCGCAATCCAGCTATCTTACCTAAATCCCATCCGTTGGTCGATTTACTGCGCAGCATCATCATGAAGCGAATCTCCATTCGGGAACAGCAACAACGATTTCCGTCATTAGAGAAAGGGCTTGGATTATAAGCATACGTGGAGCAGTAGCGCGAGTCAAATTAAAGTGCTTTATGTGAAAGAGACTTAAGGCGAAGCCAGTTATGCCACTCATGGCTGCCTGTAGGTCGGTTAGCCTTCGACTTGAGACCTTATAGTCACGTAGGAGTGGACTGCTTTGGGCCAATGAGTGTTAAATATGGAAGAGGCACGGCTAAGCGATATGGGATGATATTTACCTGTCTGAGTTTCCGGGCCGTGCACATTGCCCAATGAACTCAGTTTGGACCAATGCGCCTTGGCGGTATGCCGTTTTCTCATCAACTGTGTCGTCACCAAGTTACAGCGTCTGAAGTTTTCTCTGGACATGATCAGTGGAGTAGACTGAATAGTCGACTAGCGCAACACTTAATGCGAGAGTTCACAAAGCTCTGGTACTCTGAGTATCTTCCAGAGATTACGAGGAGCTCAAAGCAGTATAAAGATAGGAGACCGGTGGTGGTCAGCAGCATTGTCCTTGTGGTGCAGCCGGGTGAAGTTCGTTCTGCGTGGAGGCTTGGGAGGGTGACAGACGTTTACCCGGGACTGGGTGAAATTGTGCGGACTGCTGATGTTTGTTTGTCAAGTGGAGCTGTAATGGCGAAGAGGGCAGTTGGGCTCGCTGTCTTGGATCTGGAGTCTTCGCCCTAGAGCTTCAGATGGGCCCCGGATGTCATCGAGCCATTAATTTCTTAAGTGTCAATATAAATTTGTCCTGGCAACGTCGTGGGAAACTTGATTCTATTTGATGAGCTATCTGAGCAATTTTTTGTCTTACGTAAAATACTTCGAGAAGATTGTTCTCGAGTCAAAAAAAGCACATGGATATTTCCCACGACGTTAGCCATAGCTAGGAAAAATAATCCTTTTGTATTTTCGTACCAATGTTAGTACATGGTTTATAGAATTTATATTTTGCTTTGTTTTAACTGAAGTAATTATTTAGTAAATAAAATCCTACTACGATTAGAAAGAGAATATTTATAATTGGAGAGAAAGTTCCAGAGTTTTCCAGTGGTAAGCTGCGGGCCAACAGTTTTTTTTTTTCTCAAGATGGGGACTTTGTATTGTAATGATATAAACTTAGTTATGAAGATTTTGAAAACCGAATTTTATCCTTATCAGTGGCGTTTATTTGTCGACTCTTCCAAAACGACTTTAAAGCAGTTTTACCCCATAACGGTAATGTATTTCCTTCTGTTCCTATAGCACACGTTACTAATATGAAAGAAAATTATGAAAACATGAAACTATTACTTGAAAAAATCCAGTATAGTATATATTCTTTAAAAATCCGCGCCGATTTAAAAGTTATTGCCCTACTACTTGGACTACAGTTAGTTTATACTAAATTCTGTTGCTTTTTATTGGAATGGAACAGTTGGGAAAGAACAAATCACTATTAGGAAAAAGTATGGCCTGCACGTGAATCTCTAATTCCTGGAGAGAAAAATATGAAAATTTAGCACTTGTAAAACCTTCTGATGTATTTCTTCCAGCACTTCAATTTTGTAAAGGCAATGAATCGCAATGGAAATGGATTTTTTTCTTATTCCCCAGAATAAGTGATGCCAAAATCAAAGAGGCAATTTTCTTAATAACTCAAATCAGGGAGTTAGGTCAGGCAGACGAACTGGCAAGGAAGGGAGCGGGCAACTTAAAACTGAATCCTGATAATACAACTCTGACAACTACTAAAACAATAATCAATGAGAAGATACGATAGGAGTTCAACAACTACTGGACGAATCTAGATACGTGCAAAGTGGCTAGATCTGTAATAATAAAAACCGAGTAGGAACACAGCAAAAAGAGCTCTAAACTCAAGCAGAACACAATTTAAATTGATGGTGGGACTTTTAACAGGGCACATAAATCTCAACAAACATTCGTTCAGACTCGGGATAGCTGATACAACAATCTGTGCCACACTCTTAAACCAACCAACCAACCAACCAACCTACATCTCCTCCTTAGTATAATCATAGACTTCGTACCTTACGTAACAAAGAAGTTTCCTTCGCACCAATTCTTTTTTCGACTATGCCAACTATCTCGGTACTTACATTCAATTCACCCAGCTTTATAACTCTCTCTACCTGCGCTACCTAAATAAGGTGGAAGCCGATCTTATTTTTCCAAGTCTTTTTTTTCCAATTCCCCAACTATAAAAGATTATCTAATGGTTCCCTCTCTTTCGAAAACAAGTCATCAACCGACCCACATACCTAATTGCCAACTTTTTTGTCACCTTTTTAAAACAATCTTTTACCGAAAACTACTTCATGACAAGACCCCTCTTACTTCAATTTCCTGCTTAACTTCTTCATTGGCCCTTTTCTCTCTCGAAATGTTCATACTATTCTTATCGAAAATAAATTACAAAAACTTAATGATGAATTCGTACCCGGATCAGATGGTCTTCCCAGATTATTCCTTAAAAAGTGCTCTTCCAACATCTCTCTCCCTCTTTTTTACTTTGTTGGTCTATCTCTTTCACAGAGAGAATTTCCTCAGGTTTGGAAGACCACTTTCATAACCCCGATACACAAAAAAGAATCAGAGGACGAAGCAACTAATTATCGTCCCATAAAACTTTTTCATATACTCAAAATCTTCGAAAGTATTTAAGGCTTAGCCTTAAGCTTTTAGTGCAAGTTTTTTATTCGACTTTGAACCCATATTGTTAAAATGGAAATCTCCTTACCTGGAAAAACCGTTTTTATTCTTCTCTTTATCCTAACTATAAGCGATATCGACAAGATCGATCCCTCCCTCCTCCGCCATTTCTTCACCTCAAGACTCCAGTCTCCTTCAACATGACCTCGATAGTTTTTCCATTTAGTGCCTCAAAATTCCAATCTATTACCTTGTCACGTAAGTGCAACAAGACCCCTCCCCGACTTTACCTTCTTCTAGGTCACCCTATAGCCCTCATTCAATCTCTTCGCGACCTTGGCATATTCTACAACAGGGAGCTAAATTTTCGTTCGCATATCGCAGTGTCTATGAAACGCTTCATTAAATCGCTATTGCGATAATCTTTTCTATTATGAGCCTCGTAAGAATTCCCTAAAGAAGTCTCTATGCGATATTCGCCAAATTCATGCAAATGCAAGCAGCTGCTTTTCCGTTTGAATATATATGATCTTTAAAGCCAACTCATCACTTGGTTTTGTCAAACGGTGGTTTGTTCTCCCCCTCCTCGAGAATAATCAACGTCATTTTCCTTTACCCTATTATCTTGATTACCTATCAAGACCGCCTCAACCTCATTAACTTGAATACCCTTGAAGAAAGTACAGACGTATCAGACATTGTCTTCATTCATCTACTCTTCTCAGGCTCTGTCGATTGTACGTCTTTATACAACACTAACCCTCGTAATTTTCGATGTCCTCGTCGCTTTTTCTTTACTGACCCACCGCATCTCTTATGGCTCCAGTGAACCAATCTCCTATATGCTACGGAAGGTTGACTCAAACATTACAGTTTTCGATTTCAACCGCAGCACCCCCCGCCTAAAACTCATCTATATTAGTTTTTAATCTTATTTTTAAGTCCTAGTTTTTAAGTTAGTTTTTAGCTTGTATGAAGCGGCATAAATTAATTTTAATGGGGGCGAACGCTCCCCCCACTAAAATTAATTTAAATTAAAACACTGAGCAACATTGAAAAAAAACTCAGATAAACGACTACTGTTTCTCGTTGTGCTTGTATATAATGGGAAAAATAGTCTCTCGATCAGATCACATCCCAAAACAAAGGGAAAAGCTTTATACCGAATGTCAGCATTTGAAATAGTGAGGTGTGTCAGTTTGAATCAGATTGTGTAAAGGTAAATTAAAAAAAATTTTTATTGGAGTACTTAATAATAGTAAAATGTCACGAGTTTGTAAAAATTGTCTAGATTTATTCTGCTACGGTGGAGAATTTATTTTTGCCTCAGGTGTTGTAGGCTTCTAACAACGGATCAGCAATACCTTTTGAAAGGCCTATGATATGGATTTGGATATGGATAGACATGGCCGTGAAAAATCAAAAGACTAAATGCAAAAAAAATAATCGTCAAATGCGACTCCGTTCGCTCATAATAATTTATGTAATTATCATTCCATCCAAAAACAGGATGGAATGATAATTACAGGATGTTCTGTTGGTCATTTTCTTCAATAACTTATGAATTATTTAACCGATTTTATTGTATTTTTTTTTTTTTTTTTGGTTTGAGGCTTTTCTTGAGGATCCTCGAGATAGAATCTTTTTCTCTGGCGTTCCTTCACGGTGATGTCTTGAAAATTAATAAGAGTATCGAAATCAGACTTAGTTGTTATTATAGATCAGGAAATGCTCTACTACTTTGTAAACGTAGAGGGGACTACTTCATTGTGAGCGTAAATTTAATATTTAAATATTTTTGGATTCTACTTAAAGAGCTCTTTTCAGCGATTTATCGAATGCCTACATCGAAAAACTATTTTATTGCTACCTTTACTTGTACGAGTACTGGAGCCCATTTCAAAATACCGTTTCTTTTTCTCAGTAATAACACCAGCGTTGTGTTTGGGTCATTGGTATGCATGACTTGTGTGAGAATCGTGCATATAGCTTTTATAGTTTAGGAGCTTAAAGGTGGTGACAGATGGACGGACGCGCTAGCAATAGGATTCTGTGGCGTGTATACGGAACCCTGAAAACATATCGCCAAAAAAAAAAAAAAAACCCAAGACATTTCATTACCTGCAATTCTCCAAAAGCAATGTAGAGTCGTGCGGCGAGGTGCACGCGTGCCAAGAACTCGAAAAAGAAACTAGGTGCCACTTGCGAGGAACCAACCAATCAACCTACATCTCCTCCTTAGTATAATCATTGACTTCGTACCTTACGTAAAAGAAAGAAGTTATAGGCAGATTTCCTTCGCACCAATTCTTTTGTACTGGATCCCATTTCATTGGTCTGCATGACTTGTGTGAGAATCGTACATATAGCTTTTATAGTTTAGGAGCTTAAAAGTGGTGACAGACGGTCAGACGCGCTAGCAATAGGATTCTGTGGCGTGTATACGGAACCCTGAAAACATATCGCAAAAAAAAGAAAAGAGAAACCCCAAGTCATGCGGCGAGGTGCACGCGTGCCACGAACTCGAAAAAGAAACTAGGTGCCACTTGCGAGGTGGGGATTACCTCCATGCTCTACGTGGCTTTTAATGTTGCTTGAACCATGTCATGTTATCGATGTCAGCTTTTTGCATGTGTTTAGGCGTTCCGAACTGCAATTATTTTAAACTTGTTGTTATTTGGGTTAACGAATCATTGTAAACACAATGGTTGGCGGAGAAAGACTATTAATCTACACAATAATTCTTCCCATGCCAGTTTTGTTTGGTGCTAAGGGATAAGCTGGAAAGCGGAGCTCATTCGAAAGAGTAAATCTTCGAATTTACTCTATATGCTGAGCAAGATATCAATCTTTAAATCTCGGCCCTCGGGTTTAATAGAGCAAGAAAGACCAAACCTCACCATTCCAAAGACCAAACGAATGCAGAAGCATAAAAATCCTCTCACCGATCAAGGAATTTTTTTATTTAAATTAAAGCTAGGCTAAGCCTTCATAGGTTCTTTCATTCCAACAACATCTTTATAAATTCTATTCCCAATAAAAAAAAAAACATTTAATTTGCCTGCATATGCATACATCAGGATTTCAAATCACGTACTAATTTAATTTCCAATTCACTTAGTTATCATCGAACAAATTAACGTCTGTGCCGAATCTACATCAGATTCCTACTCCATTCTACTGACATTCTGGGTCAATACGATTGGCCACTCTGCACGGATTTATTCAAAAAATCAATAAAGGAAGAGAGGCAGACTCAAGTCATCATATTTAGTTTTCTTTTTTCTTTGCTTTACCTCCATGTTCAAAATGTATTTTCAATTTAAATTCTCATTCATTCACATCTCTCCGTGATGCCGTCTGTATTTTTGTGTATCTTTCAATAGATTTGTATGTCATACCTTCTCTAGATAAATATTTTATAAGAAAAAAAAGGATGATTAGGACACTACGACGATTGGGTGTGAGATGATCTCCATTTGCTTCCCCCATCTCTTTTCAATGACTACGAGACTGTGGTGTCTGACAACGATGACAATGACAGTAGCGCAGAGAATAAAAACTATTCTATCGAGAGTGAATCATCTGTCTATGGCCGGCTTTTCATCGTTGTTATTACAAAGGATTAAAGCTAGATTCGATTACTGTTTTCTCCATATTTTTTTTTTTTGCACTCCTGGTGATTAATATGAAAGATGGTTTGACATATAATATTAAGAATGTACTGCGAAGAATATTTTTTTTTCTTTTTATTTAAACAAAAGATTTGCGACAAAAAATTTGAATTTTTGGGGTAAGGTAAACAAATTTACAAAACATGCCTTTTTCCCGACCGGACAGATCAACCGATAAAAAAATTTGTTCGGGTCATTGGCGCATTTTGATTAAAGTCCAAATTTTACATGAGGCTAATCAAATGACCGGTAGTGTATACAGGCAATATTCCTTTACTTCTACTTAAGTAATCATAGAAATTATCAAAATTCCTCAGCTATTGCTAGCATGAAATTTAAACTTTTAGTTGCTACATATTGTCAGTACTTTTCGCTTTTGAACTTTAAATTTTGTCTTTAGAAGTTAAATATACGAGTACTCGTAATTCGAAAACGTGATTTTTTTGATTTTTTTGAGCGTCTAGTTGTGTGAAAAATCATCAAAAGACATCGCATGCGAGCTTTGCAATAGTGTGGAACTTTAATCCTTGATTTAATGTCATCCTTCCAATTATCGCACCTAGCCGTCAAACTAATTAGCAATTTCTTTTTAATACTTGAAAGTTTGTATATTCAGTAACTGTATGTTGTCAGTTACTTTTTATTTTGGAGTACCTACATACATACATATGTAGGTAGTTTCAATCACTCTTTAGTGTGATCATGTTCAAAATTGTTATTTGATTTTATCTATTTTTTTTTTTTTTTTGTCCTAATTAACTAGTTCGAAGGGTTTTACTCTTCCTAATCTTCGGACTAAATTGTTATTATTAAGTAGTTCAACTACTTCTGAATTGATGTGATTGTGAAGTCTAACTTCATGTCTTCTTGCGACCTTCCTGACCTCGTCCTCTACTATTTCAGTTTTTAGATCTCTAAGTAGATCAATGTTATGTAGATCAACGATGGTACATACCATGGCGCATTAACTATATTGCGTAGTAGTTTATTCTGGAAGCATTGTATGCTTTGTAGGTTTGTCTTACTTGTGCACCCCAAAACTGGAGAACATATGTCCATATTGGCTTTAATACTTGCTTGTAGAGCAGTAATTTATTGTATATCGAGAGACAGGAATACCTCCCTAAGAGCTAATACATTTTTTTTATATCGTATGTTTAATTCGTCATGTTTTTTTCTTTACATGAGCTTTCTAGCGCAATTTCGCGTCAAGAGTCATGCCTAAATACTTAGCTGAGTTCGAGAAGAGAACTGCATTGTTATTTATGTAAACAGGTATGTGTTGTATATTTTTATTTGTAAAGTTTACATGAACTGACTTCAGTTCATTTAATTTTCTTTGCCATTTTTTGGTCCATTCAAAAATATTATTTACTGCCTTTTGCAGTTTTCCAGTAACTTCTTATTATATCGACAGCAAGTACAGCAGTATCATCTGCAAATATAGCAACAGAAGTTTCCTCATTTTGTGGTAGGTCGTTGGTGTATAATAGGAACAACACAGGTCCTAATACACTACCTTGGAGTACACCAGCTTTTATATGTTTTAATGTGGGGAGTACCCATCTTCTTGCTTTATTTATTTATATATTATTAAATAATCTCTGCATTATATGTGACTCTAGGTTTTCTGAGTATTATTTTGGTAGATATTTTTGCAGCTTATGGACTAGTCCTTTATGCCACACCTTATCAAAAATCTGTGTTATACCAAGGAAGATGTTAGAGCATATTTTTGTCTCTCCTAGGGCTTTTTCTATTTTATCAGTTATTCGGTGAACTTGATCTATAGTTGAATACCCAAAAGCCAAATTGATGGTTTGGTATCAATGTCTTTTGTTCTATGATCGGATGGAGTCGTTTTAGAAGAATTTTTTCGAATAGCTTTGACAGTATTGGCAGCAAGGAATTCGGACGATATGAGGTGATTTCGCTAGGTAGTTTGCCAGATTTTGGTATCATAATTACTTCTGCGACTTTCCACATTCGTCTGAATGCTGCATTTATTATTTGTGCTAGTTTTTTTTATACCTATTCTAAGTAATTTTTTCAGAATTTCTTCTGTAATAAGATCAGATCCCGGAACTTTTTCAGGTTAATGTTTTCTTTTATTTCTTTAGCTATTTCGTTAGAGGTCACTGGTGGAATTAATCTATCCTCTTCACACATTTCTCTGTTTCGTTTTCGAGATGTTCAGCAAATAAGTCTGCCTTTTGCTTGTTTGTTTTTGCCCAGTTTCAATTGCTGTTTTTAATTGACGGAATGTATGCCATTGGTCTTTTCATTTTCTTTGTAGCCTTCCAAAGTGAATATTCTGCATTAGCATCGTTTATCAAATTGGTAAGGTATCTTTCCACCGACGCATTTTTCAATTTTCTCATCTCTCTAATCTCTTTTAAACGTGATTAAAAGAGACAAGGTGTGGGTCTGGAGCTAATATAAACAAAACTGAACTGATACTTTTTTGGCACAAAAGCTAAAATACCGGCCTTAATGCCTTCCCGGTTAAACGGTCATTACTTTTTTTATTCTCTAAGTATTGGTATCTGCGAGTCGTACTCAATCCAAAGATCAGCTGGAAACAAAACGTAGAGCAGCAAGTAGTAAGGGTTTCATCATAAATGGTCTTGTGAAGTTATTATTGTAGTAACATAGAAGTAAATTATTGAGCTAACAAGCTTGCCATGCGAGAATCCTTACGAATCCTGCGTGTCCCTTGCGAAATGAGTCCACCTTTATCTGAGAGCTGTTAAGACGTTTCGCATTTTCTATCAAAAAGTATCCAGGCTTACCTATAACTGGGCCAAAACATAATAACTTTAAAACAAGACTCGTTCAGAAATTAGTAGGGATGCATACGGCTATACTTAGTATTCCCCTTAAATGACATTGCCGTACTTGTAAGGGCGAGAATGAAAAGAAAAGCATTCCTCTGCGAATGTCTGGTACTAGGGAAGGCCATATATCGCACATTAGGTAAACTTTTTTTTGACGATCTGAAAGAAATTTCTGAGAACAAAATTGGATAGATGACCTGTTTCCTCAATTCCACGGGGTGGATCTGAGAGCTTAATTAAATTTCGCTGTTAATTTATTTCTATGTAGTTACCCCCACTCATGAGGAGTCTCTGCCTGTGGCACAGAAGCCTTCGGTGTCGTCGTTCCCAAGAACAATACTTTTAGTTTGCTTGTCTAAGCTTCCTGGCTTTCGCGATCTTGGTCTTTAAAATGGAGATTCGGTTTTCTGTTTGACTGAGATTCAAAGATGCTCCTAGTTGCAGTACTCTTTTCCTTTTGCCACCCTAAATTGTAGCTTTTTTTAATTCTGATTTGTTCTGTTCTACCGCCGTAATAATGAAAAGAAGTCTATTTTTCGTCGACATTGCGATGAGAACGCAGTATGTCAGAAAACTTAATAAATGCACGTCACATACAATACAACAATACAAGAGTCTAGTTCGCTACTTGCTTGCACGTTCATATGTCGATATACTCGTATCAATTTGACTACCTCGTCGTACAACTGGGGGAATCGCTCGTGTGGCTAATAAAACATCATGAAGTACCCTATAATAAACCAATTACCGGCGCGCTGCATACTTTTCGCTATAGGGAATGCGTCTGGAATGTTGAAACGTTTCGAATTCGCAGAGTGCGTCATATACGGCTTATCACATTTAAATTAATAGCCATAACAATTTGTACGTTTAATTAGCGTAAGTTGAGTCTTTCACCATGACGCGAAGAAAAAGCTCGTGTTGTCCGCACTACGACAGCACTTACATATAAATCCAATAAAGCCACAAGAAACAACGTACAGAAAAGTTATTCACCCAAACTGTAGAATATATTCAGATATTGCTCAAGCAAATACTAGAGGAATCGAAGTCAGAGACAAACTCTGGAGAAATTCAGATAGTAACCCTGACTTAGATAACTAGTGGAAGGGAGACAAAAAATTGCCTAAAAAAGTGGTCTGATTTGATATTTTTGGGACCTAAATTTTGAGCTATGAACATGAAATTTCATAAATAAACTTTTTTGAAATCCGCCGTCAGACTTTCGAAAATTGCATTTTTCTCAATATTTTTGATAGAAACTTAAAATATTGCATTAACAAAATATATATATGTATGCTTCTTTTCTCTACATTGCACATGCTACACCCACTCATTGAGAGCCTTTCCTTATGGTGATGGTTATGTCTTATTGCGAATATCTTATGAGAATCCTTAAACTTCGGTTATAAATTTAATATCATATCATACGTTTCGTTTTAGACAGATTGTAATTTTCCTGTACGTTTTTACTTAATTTATATACCCTATCCCATAGGGTATATTAAATTTGGCACATATCATAGTTTGTAGATGTCTAAGTCAATAGTTTGTTTGGCTAATCGCTCCGAGCTTTCTTCTGAAAATTTATTTTAAAAAAGTGTTTTACCAAACTAAATATAAATAAAACATATTTAAGCCCCATTCTTTTTGCACTGTTCATCGACAATCTTATCGGAATAGATTTTTCAGGAATTACGATCAAAGCATGATGGGGTACTGTTCGCGAATACACCTGAAACCTTTCAACTATAGATTCTTAATCTGTGCAAATCAAAAGTGATGGTCTTTAAAAAAAAAAGTGCAGGAAGGAACTGCAGGAACAAGAAGTGGCACTATAACGGAGAAACCAACGAAAGAGTAAGAACATATAAATATCTGGGGGTAACAATAACAAGCAATCTGAACATGGAAACACTGCACGCTAGTAAAGGCGAAGAGTGCGATCAGTGTTACTTAGGTTAGGTTACGTTGGGGGCATGTGGTACTTACATGGTGGCCTATTGGTGCATTGCGATTCCCCTTACAGTAGTGGAACCGTCTAACACCGGTGCTAGTTAGCTGGTTATTGCTCCAACCAGCGTGTGTTCCTTATGATTCACATTAAGTCTATCAGCGTAGCTTACTGAAGCTCACCCAGTTCACCAAAAAGTCTGCTTCACATATTGAGGAAGTGACGGTTTTGGAGATTTGGGTAGTCGCTGAGCAAGTATTTGATGGTTTCTATTTCTTCCTCATCCTGACTGCTCCTGCAGTAGTCCGATGCTCTGTCAGTACCCCTATCAAGATGCGGATTTCCTTTTTCCCTATAGCTAATAAGCTGTCAAAGCAATTGGAAACCAAATTGATTGCAATTAGTTTTGTACAATTATTTTGTTTAACTGATTGATTAACTGCAATTTGAATTTATTAATGCCCAACAATACCCCACAGAAAATTTTTCGATTTATTTCAAATTCCGAAATGACCTATTTCCCGAAGTGCTCTTTGCTAGTTGAATAGTATCGACCAATGGTCAGACAAGGACATAATTTCATTCAAATAATACGATACAAATGTTTGTCTTAAACTTTCTTTCATTTCCTCGATTACACATTTATGTGTGTATGAATGTAAATACATACAAGAATAATTAACAATTAAATTGGAATGGAGTGGATTTCAAAAATGCTAGCATGAAGCAACGATTTAGTACGAGGAAGCTTCCGTGTTATTACTTGTTTTTTTTTTATAGGTTCTGGCATTTTTTGCAATTTTCTTGAATAATATTTGGTTAAGTCATTTCATCCAGTCATCTGCCGAGAAATTCGCCATCATCTCTACATCTATCTTAAAATTCATCGTCCTCATAACAATGTTGAAAAAGTAGTAAATTAAATTCCAAACGAAACGTTATGAAAGCACATTACTCCATTGCACGTTCACAAAATTTACTACCACAGTGGTTACCTCATGCTGGGCACCCATTTTTTCCGGTCCACCGTTAGTGGCAGGACAATATAGTGGGAGAACACATAGCCAAAAAAAAAAAAAACAATTCCCACCGACAATATTGTGGCAATAAATTCTCTTAGGAATTTCGGGACACAACGGATGCATAGTAGACTGAAACCTAGTGTTCTGTAGTACTATGTTTCTATGCGTCGAGGTAGTTTGTGTGAATAAAATCCTCCCAAGAGGGAACGTTTTTGTAACCAATAAAGAAAATGCAATAACATACCAGGTTTCAGGTGTTTCAGTGTCCACTTTGAAAACATATTTCATGTAAATTTAATACTCTTGTCCTACTTTAAATCGCCTTGAAAAATTTGTTTAAATGGAATCATAACTGGAACGTTTCACTCATCAGTAAACCTTTTGTTTAAGTTGACAATTCCATGTCATGGCACTTACGCCACTCGACAATCATCTGCATCACACAACAAAAATATAAAACTACAATTCCTAACGAATCATGTTCTAATTAGTTGCCCTAGTGTAAGGTTTTCTTATTCCATCTGAAAGGTGATCCAAGGTTGAAAGGAAACAATTCTCAGAAAGCAACCGTAGCGCATAAAGGAAAAAAAGTAGAAATAAAATAGAAAATGCAACCACGGATACTTTTACGTTCCTCTTATCAGAGTTGACATTCAAGATCATATATGTATATCCTTCATCTTCTTCCAAATGTTCATCTATAGAGCATTCCATTCACTACACGTGTATGCATCTCTTTCGCTACTTAAGTAACCTTCACCCCAATCGGTGTAAAAGAAACATACAGGTAAAAATAAAAGTTGAATTAAACTAAACATCATTTTCTTTCTTCCATATCTACCAGTATCTACCTCAATCCGTTTATACATTTGTGATATACATGTGTAGCTAAAGCTAGTCAGTATATGTACTGAATGTATCTAGCGAGGTATAGTGTTACATAATCTAGAGAACCAAGGGAGGCACACAGAACCCATTAGCACCCACTTATCCATCGTCGTCATCGTTCATTACATGTACCTATATAATGCTTGTTCGATGCATCGAACTTTTTCCGGAATTAATTTTAGTAGGTTTTCATCAGTCACCCTTAACCCACATTTACCTCACAATACCCATCCGATGTCAGAGAAAGCCAACATAAAGCACCTTGGCATGTGTGACATCGTTTTGGTATGTAAATCCGTCCGGGGGATCCTACATGTGCTACAGCCTTTCTTAAGTGCATTATTAATAAAATTGTTGCCGAAATGCTTATAATACGAAAAATGTCAATGTTTCATAATTGAAGTGGTAGATTGACATGCAAAAATGAAAGGGGAGGGATTGACTTTGGGTGTCTAGGTGAATCTTAAATAGTTAGTAACGTTTAGTTGAATTGTTTGCTTAGCGGAATTTTTTTTATGAGTGGGATGACATCTGACGCAATTGGAACATGTAGTGAAGGTGAGGCTAAAGAGGATTTTGTTAAAAATTCGAAATAGCATTGTATTTGCATACATTAAAGAAAGACTTGTAACTGTTGAGCATAAATCCAGGGGCAAAAGGTTTAATCCCGCCTATTAATACGATATGATTTAATTAACTTTAGATGAAACCTGGCTTATGAAGTTTGTTGATTGCAAACCAAAGTATTTTCGTTTCCATAGAGTGTGGATTATTCCGCATATCCCTATATTTTAAAGCCAGCTCTCTTGATCGCCTAGTCAAATGCATATCAAAAGATCGTTCTCTTGTCATATAATTTGAATGTGGAATAGCTAGCCTTCGTCAATATAGATATTTCTGCATAGATTCAAAAATATCACCCACCGTCTCCCCACCCTCAGTTCCTCTTCTATCGAATATTACATTTTTCCCTACACCCTTATCAATCCGGAAGTTGTGCTTCGAACTTCCTCTTGGCTAGAGCGTTATTGTCCATTCGCTCGACGTGTCGGATCGAACCTATTTGTCGGGTTTTAGCTCGGTACTCTTCCCTCGCTGCTCTATCATGGCATGACATCGGGCATACATACGAGGGGCGGGTGAAAAGTTCGCGGCCTGAGGCATTAAGTGAGAGAAGAGATCCGATTAAAAAAATTGATTTCGCAATATAATCTCCCTCGAAGTGAAATGCATTTCTTACATCGGGCATAAAGTGCCTTAATACCACCGAAAAAATATTCGGTTTCTTTGCCTTCAAAATGACTTTCTAAGACCGCCTTGATCTCATTCTCATCTGCAAATCTCCGGCCTCGTAACTCCTTTTTCAAATCGGGGCCAAGTCTGGGCTGAAGGATGGGTGGTCTATCGTTGAAAAACCTCCGTCTTTCAAGGCCTGTCTCGAAACTCGCGCCGTCTGAACAGGCGCGTTATACTGCAAAAACTGCCTGAGTTTCCCACGTCGCTTCCGTACGACCGCTTCACGTGTCTGAGTCAATAAATATGCGTAATAAAACAGTCGCCATAAGCTTCGAAGCCGATTTTTCCATCTTGAATTTCTTTTTCAATCCACTGCATAGTCTCTTGTTTGGACTCCGGATCGTATTGGCGAACCCAAGTCTCATCTACAGTTACGATTCTGTTGCAAATTTCGTCGGGATTATTCCCCGGCTAACTCCAAAAAATCTTTGCAGCGCTCGAGTAGTCGTTGCTTGTCGAACGAAGTGAGAATTTTTGTTTAAATGCTTGTGCAAAATTTCTCCAATCCGTTCTTCGCTGACGTGCAACTCGCCCGCTATTTTTATTCTTCGGTCGGCCAGAACTAATTTTTCAACTTTTCCGATGTTTTCTTTAGTGACCTCTGACACAGGACGCCCTGGGAGGGTCGGGCACAGTTCTCTCGCCCTTGTTGAAATAAGTGAGCCCATTTTTTGACCATGGTATATGAGTATGAAGACCCAGAATCCTGAAGGGTCGATGACATGTCTTCGAAAATTTCTTTAGGTGATTTTTCCATTTTCCAAGGTATTTTATCACGGCGCGGTGCTCAAAATTGCGAAAATTTCCGATTTCGGCTATGTGGATTTGATTGTGCGCAAACCTTGTGCTTCTTATCATCATCATGAGTTCAAAGTCAGTTATTCGTAAGCAGTTGCCAAATATATTGTCGTAGAAGCAATGCCCGTCAAAGATGTTTTCCTTCTCTATCTTGTCATTGAGGAGCCTGAGGACGAATTTGATGTCATACTACATACGGCAGGCTCTATATATTTCCTACAGATGATTCAGCCGATAGAATCAGAATCAAGTCGTGTATGTGTATTCTGACATATTCTTATCGCCTGCAGCTGATTTTCTATCCAGGAATTGAAAAATCACATGCCTAGTTATTATACTAGAATAACTGATTTCATTTACCAGCTTAAAGGCAGTAACTATTAAGTTCGTAGCCGATTTTCTATGACAAATACACATTGCAATGCGTCCCGAATCATAGTTCATAAACATTCCTGGTCGTGTTTTTTTAAGTAATCAATAAATAGCACAAATAAATCCCATAGCTATATCTTTTTTCGCGATAAGACTGTTAGGTACCCCAATATTTTATTTATTTTTTGTTGTCGTGGCGGGTACACCCTACTGGAGCACTCAGACTCAAAAACAGGTCCATTGTATAACCAGGCAGAGAACCACATTTTAATTTGTTTTTTTCGTCTTTTGTAAAAAGACGAGTAGCCGCTTCAGTGATGAAGAGCTTAGGTCATCAGCAACGAAAATCCGCCACCTGATCCTATCAAAGGCAGGACAATCACATAGGAAGTGTTCCGCAGTATCACCGCCCTCTCCACAGGAGTCGCAGACAGTTGTCTGCAATCTTTTCTGCTAAGAGATAGCAAGAAAGTCGCGGATTTCTTACAGACGACGGGGACCATTCGTTTAGTCTACCTGCATCCTGGAGAGTCATGCCACCTTCGATTGTGTTCACTGAAACCCAGTCGTCAATGGAAGCCCTAACCGAGGACGCTGGCAAACCCAACGTGGGTTCAGGTCCAGAGAAATTCTCTTCTGCGCCTTGTCTAGCAATCTCGTCAGAGATCTCATTTCCTGTTATCCCTTTGTGTCCTGGGACCCAAACAAGATTCAGTGAGTTAAGCCTTCCGACCGAATTCAAGGATGTTTTACATCCTCGAACTATTTTGGAAGTGGTTAAAGGATTGAGCAAGGCCTTAAGAGCAGCCTGACTGTCACTACAGGCGCTGATACTTCGCCGCTTCCACCTGTTCTTCACAATATAGTCCGCAGCCATTAGGATAGCATATATTTCTGCCTGGAAGACAGGTTTTCCCAATGAGAAGTGAAGCCTAATGTTGTCGCATTCCACGAAAACACCAGCACCAATCCCTTGTCCAGTTTTAGAGCCGTCCGTGAAAATGCGACTACATTCCTGTCCTGGCTCACACTCCGGCCAAAGCCAACCCTGAACAGGGGGAAAGTTGACTTCAAATTTGCACCGCAGCCGT
Source organism: Pocota personata (assembly GCA_963082735.1). NCBI lineage: Eukaryota > Metazoa > Arthropoda > Insecta > Diptera > Syrphidae > Pocota > Pocota personata. The sequence continues at coordinate 143,994,103 of OY720430.1, forward strand.
AATTTAAGTGTCATTGCATCAAACGGCATATCCATGAGACAGGGGACGTAGGATAATCGTCGCGCAACGTCATCAAAACTCCAGTGCGAATCGTGCCACCACTTCTTTTTCAACGGAAGATGGCTCTGAGTGTACACCCCATGATATAAATATCAAGAGGGGGGAAAGCAGCAGTAACGTATTTACGTGAGAGCTTATCCCACCAAACAACTGACGCATATGAGAGGGAGGGTCTTATCATTGCCGTGTAGATCCAAAGGACTTCCCTCGGCGGCAAACCTAATGTCTTGCTGAAAACACCTTTGCATTGTCGAAAGACTGTCAGAGCTTTGGAAGTTTTCAGCTTGACATGTTTCGTCCAAAGAAGTTTGCTATCTAAGATTACTCCTAAATATTTGACTTCCTTGGAGAGTTGGATAGTAACGTCTTTTAGCACTGGCTGAGTCAGACCAGTCAATTTCCTCTTTCTCGTAAAGAGAACCACCTCGGTTTTGAGAGGATTGTCTGAAAGCCCACTCCTAGTGCATCAATCGTCGATTACAACCAACATGCACTAAAGCAGTGGAGACCTGGGGGGCTATTTAAAACCCTTAGATTAAAGGGCCAAGTATTGGTTCATCTGCCAATATCTCTCTACGAAACCCTGCCTCACTCTTGCAAAAACCTTCTCTCTCGGTAGTTACTATGCACTCTCGAAATGATTGAAACCCAATTTACAATCGAGATACTAAAGCTAACCACTTGATGTTCACCATCTGAAATTAGTTGATAGAGGATTCCGTATTAATTTTTCCCACCGCTTTCAAAGTACAAATTCAGTTTGGCCATTCTGGGGCCTATTTTTTTTTTTTTTTAAGTCTTGACGAGTGAATAATCAGGCTCTACTCGACAACCATACACATATCTTGACGATTATAAATCTAAATACCCCCTTCGGGTAGGGGTTAGAATACACCCGAGGTAGGCATGCCTGTCGTAAGAGGCGACTAAAATCCACCCTTCGTATACCGGGGATAAAATGTATACAAAATATGCAATGAGTAAAACAAATAGATATAATACCCCAGGTGGCAGTCCAGGTTTTATTAAACCCCTTTGTAAAAAATTCAAGGGTAACTCGGTTACCACCATCAAGACCGAATGTCCCCGGAAAAAGAAGTCCGCCGGAAGCGCAAGAGAAACGGGACTCAGTAAAATGTAAAATAAATAAATTGCATTGCCTTCTCAAAGGAACTATGACATCGGAGTTTAAAGTAACGTGATTCCGAACTAATGCTTGGAAAATTAACGTAGTTGACTCTGACGGCTATCGAGCAATATCCAAAAAACTAAACGCGGAAAAGATCCAGTGATATACTTATGAAAATAAGTCAGAAAGACCACTGCGTGTTATAGCAAGAGGTCTCCACCCCTCATGTACCAAAGACGATATTATAAATGACCTTAGAGTAAAAGGATTGAAAATTATTGACGCAGTTAATATCTTGAAAAAGATAAAGCAGAAAACTGAACAAGGCCAGGAAATCTTAGTCAAGCAAGAACTTCCGCTCTTTATGCTCACTTTCGATAGGAGCGAAAATATAGAAGACATTTACAATGTTAAAACTATCTTGAATATAGTAGTTAAAATGGAGCCTATGCGTACGAATAGATCTATACTTCAGTGTAAACGCTGTCAAGGTTTCAATCACACACAGTCGTATTGCCAAAAAGAACCGAAATGTGTAAAATGTGCCGGTAACCACCTATCGGAAAGATGTGACCTAAATAAGCAGGCACCGGCGACCTGCATAAACTGCAAAGGCAAGCACCCAGCAAACTATCGAGGCTGCGAAGTGGCAAAGGAGCTCCAAAAAAGGCGAGATACATTTAAAAATAATTTACGTCAGAGAGTGAACGTAAGAGACGTGAAACCGCTAAGGAAAAAGTTACGAACGAAATTAAATCCGCCAAAATAAAGACGAAAGAGGAACAAAGTAAAGTCCCTCTGTCAAAAATTAAAGAAAAGCCAGAATTTTCAGGAGCGCAAACATATGCTCAAGCCGCATCACAAGTACACGAACAGAGCGGTGTTACGGCAGACCCAATCTCTCAAGTTTTCTCTATAATTCTCGCGAAACTTGAGCAGCAAACCAAAATAAACAACGTCATATTTGACAAATTGAGCACACTTGAGTTAAAGCCTCGCAATAAAAGAACTCCCACATGAATATGGAACGGTTACTAAAAATTTTAACTTGGAATCAAACGGCCTCAAACAAAAAATCACCGAACTAGAGGTATACTTGCGGAACGACAACATTGACATATGCTTGATCTCTGAAACCCACCTTACAAAAGAATCTCAAGTTAAAATAAGAGGATTTCGTGCGTATAACGCATACCATCCTTCCAGAAGAGCCAGGGGCGGATCCTCCTTATTCATAAAAGACTACATTAAGCTCTCCATGAATATAACAACTGAACAATGCAAGCAACTTCAGTTCATGTTAAAAACAATAACGTATATTTCAACATCGCGTCCATATATTGTCCTCCGCGGTGCACAAACGATGCACGAATAGACTTCTTCGTAACGAAAGGAGTGTCTGCTAATTTTCCGAGAGTAGAGGGAAACTTTGATCTCTCCTCAGATCACTTACCGGTAATTTTGACAATAAGTGACCGGCTAATGAACGTAGAAGGCTTGCCTAAATTAGCTAACAACAAAGCAAACTGGAACGGCTTTAGGAATGATTGCGAAGAAAATATTATCTTAAATGTGTTGCTAAAAACATCTCTCGAAATAGAAGTAAATTTAAAAGGCGGATCTTTTTACCGAACACCTAGAAGAAACGTTTAAGCCACTTGATTGGCAACCATTGATAGACGATCTTAGAGGTATGGCAACTTCATCTGATACGAGTAACTTTAGAATAAACCGAACTTTGCCAGACGATAAGAAATTCGAAAATTAATCAAGCCCCTGGTTATGATTTAATAACCGGACAAATACTTAAGAAATTGCGAAAAAAAGCATTAATTAAACTTTTATATCTAATAAACACTTCAATTAGACTATTATACGTTCCAGATCCGTGGAAAGTGGCAGAATTGATAATGATTCCGAAACCGAGAAAACCTCCAAACGACAAGAAATCGTACAGACCAATATCGCTCCTACCAATAATATCAAAGGTATTTGAAAGACTCCTATTGAAACGCATCCAACCGGTCACTGAAGAAAGACACCTTATACCTGACCACCAATTCGGGTTCAGCATCAAGCATTCCACAATTGACCAGGTTTATAGAATAACCGATGAAATTGAAAAAGTCTATGAAGAGAAACAGATTTGCTCTAGCAGTTTTCTTGACGTCTCTCAAGCCTTCGATAAGGTTTGGCACGATGGCTTGAAGTACAAGGTAAGACGGGTTCTTCCGGAACACTTATTTACGATCTTAGAGTCCTACCATGAAAACAGATTATTTCGTGTTAAACACGGAACTGAATATTCCGAGTTCAAGGAAATCGCCGGTGGAGTTCCGCAATTAAGTGACCTTGGTCCTGTTTTATTTTTGCTGTACACTCGAGATGTTTGGGGTACATTTGAAGTACTGAAGGTACCATAGTAGCTACGTTCGCGGACGATACCGCTATTTTGGCAACGGAAAGTTCAATCGAGTCAGCAACTGAAAAACTCCAACGAGAACTCACTGAGTTCAATTTAGCAAACAAATTTATAAGTTTCAAGTAATAAGCGAAGATTAGGTTAGGGTAGGGTGGCTGTCTATACCAGTGTACAGACACACTTAGAGCAAAGGAGGTTCATTGTGATACCACGGGATCTATTGCTATTCTTGCTACCTGAGGGCTAGATGAACCAGTCGGAGCTTTTTATTAAGCGGAGAATGCTTCTGACGTCAATATTTGCCAGGTCGCCGAGGTCGTCGAAGATTGGAGCACCTAGATGGAGGAGTCTTTTTTGTACAGGACTGGACAAGTACAAAGGAAATGGAGGATCGTTTCCTCCTCCTCCTCGTCCTTGCAGCTTCTGCAGTAATCGTTTGAAGAAGCGCAGCCTTTCAGCATGCAGACCTATAGGACAGCGTGTGTAGACCGATAGGACAGTGCTCGCCGACAAGTTTGTTCACGTTACAATATTCGGCGATTGAGCTATGGGCCAAGTGTAAATTTAATTCGTTCGTGAGTGCAAAGTTTCCGCCAAACTTCTTCAGCTCTGCATACCCCTCAGCCAGGGCCCAGCAGAATATGAAGGACCACTGAAAACATTCGGGAGGTGGAGCAAAGCTTGCGTGAAAATCCAAGAATTTCAGTGCGGAAAGAGTGGAACTTCAAAAACTATCGTCGATGAAATTCTACAGAAAGGCTTAAAATTTCACTCTTTTAAGATTCCATTGGTGCAAGAAGTTAAGGAAAATGGCTTTAATTTGCGCAAAAACTTTTGTGAAACAATGTTGGAGAGATTTCGCACTGTGAATTGCATCTTCTGGAGCGACAAGCCCACTTCCACCTGAATGGGCACGTAAATAAGCAAAACTGTCGCTGCTGGGCTCCACGAAAACGTAATCCGCGACTTAAATACCAATGGTATTTATATTGCCAAAAGTTCGTGTTTGGTGTGCCTTATCGACGAACGCAATCATCGGGCCTCTTTTTTGAACCTCCATGAATTTGCTGCATGAACATTTTTCACAAAAACTGATCAGCCGCTTTGGAGACGTCCCGTGGCCACCGAGGTCTCCAGACTTAACCCCCACGAATTTTTTTCTATCCGCTTAACAACAGTGTGTTTTTTTTTTTGCTGAGAGGGTGAAAATCTTCTAAAGACACCATAAGGCCCGACCGCGCGTGCTTATGGTAGTGTGAGATTTTTACTCACTAAAAACACCACTCTTCAAGATTAATATCACAACTAAGACGACGCTTATCCAGCAGTTTTATTTTCGCTTACGAGACTCGTGATTTTTAGAAAAAGATGTTCGTGTGTAATTTAAAAAGAATGTAGCGCTTTAGACAGGTTAAATTCCAATGAAAGTTCCTGCTGTTTTCATATACAATATCTTCGTTACGTACGTACCACGGTGCGCTATCGATCGTTCTAAGAACTTTATTTTCAAAAGTTTGTAGGATGTTTCTATTGCTTTTTCTGGTACAACCCCATAGTTGTAAACCATACGTCCACACTGGCTTTAGCACTTGCTTATAGATAGAGTCATTCCTAGATATTTTGCTTCGTTCACGTATGGTATTTGAGCCGTTAAATATACGGGTAATCTGCCCACTTTTTTGTAGGTAAACTTGACGTGAGTAGATTTGCTTTCGTTCGGCACAATACGCCAAGCGTGGACTTTATTAATAGCATGTTGCAGCTTTTCAGTTGCTGCTTCAATTGTATCGCCCGTTGTCAATATCGCCGTATCGTCCGCAAACGTGGCGACGACGCAATTTCTTTCCTGCGGGATATCACGCATGTAGAGTACATATAGAAGTGGGCCAAGGACACTTCCTTGTGGGACTCCGGCCGCAATCTCCTTGAAATCAGAGTAATCATTTCCATGCTTATCACGAAAAAGTCTTTCGGTGAGGTAAGATCGTAAGATTAGAAAGAGTTGCCGAAGCAGTAGTCGTTGCAATTTATATTCCAAGCCTTCGTGCCAAACCTTATCGAAAGCTTGTGAGACGTCAAGAAATACACCACAACTTTTCTTCGAGAGTTTTCTCAATCACGTCAGTTATTTTGTGAACTTGGTCGATTGTAGAATGTATGACTCTAAATCCAAACTGATGGTCAGGAATTTGAAAGTAGTTTTTCGAATATTTTAGAGATAACCGGCAATAGGGAAATAGGCCGATATGATTTCTTCTCATTCAGAGGTTTACCTGGTTTCGGGACCATTATAATCTCTGCAACTTTCCATTGTCTTGGAACGTAGAGCAATCTGAATGAAGCGTTAATCAAATATAGTAGTTTGGCAAGAGCTTTAATCGACAATTCCTTGACCACTTGCGCCGTTATCAAGTCGTAACCCGGTGCTTTTTTAGTCTTTAGATTTTTAATCACTTCCCTCAGTTCAATTAATGCAACTTTTTTTACTTTAAAGTCGTCAGATTTCGTGGCTGGGGAGTCGGCTGTTATCAAAGAGCCGTCGAATGGCTTAAACGTTTCTTCTAAGTGCAAAGCAAAAAGTTCTGCCTTTTCTTTGTCGCTTTTGGCCCAAGTTCTATCGTTTTTCCGAATTGGTGGCGCTTACATTTGAGGTTTCCGGATGCCTTTTAACGCTTTCCAAAGTGAATAATTTGATTCTCTTCCAGTGGAGAGATTTTCAAGGTAGGTCGCTATCTTATTGCTTTTAAATTCCCGAATACTATCTCTAAGCCGATTGCGGTTAAGGATCTTTTTATGCTGCGGTGCACAAGTGATTTGCCATTTCTTTCGTGCTTTTTTTTTCTCCCTCACCAGTTCAATGATTTCACTTGGATACTTTTCATTGCGGTTAATGTTATAGCTTCTAGAAGGAGTGTTTCTCCATGCCGCTCTTTGGATTGCTTCCACGAAACGATCAACTTCATCCTCCAGTTCACAAGATGTTTTAAGTGATACATTTAAGTCGATATTTATTTCGCAATCATTTCTAAAGCCCTCCCAATTTGTCCTATTGCTAGTAAGCCTTGGAGGTCCTTATTTCTTGATCAACGCTTCACCAAGTAATAAAACTACCGGAGAGTGGTCAGAAGAGAGATCAAAACTTTCTTCGACTGTAATAAATTTATCGTAAATACCTTTTGAAACGAAAAAATCGATAAGATCGGGAATTTTTTCTGAGTCGATTGGCCAATAGGTGGGTTTTCCTGTCGAATAAAAGCCACTTCGTAGAGAATTTTTCCTTTAGAAAATGTACATCTTGAACCCCAGAAGGTGTGCTTCGCGTTGAAATCTCCACCAATAAGGAAATTTGAACCAAGGGCATTGAAGACACGAAAGTAGTCGTCTTTCTCAAGCGAGCATCGCGGCGGACAGTAAACAGACGCTATGTTGTAGCTCAGGTGTTTATTTTTAACCCTTACCGCGCATAACTGAAGTTTTTCCAGCTCTATGTTTATATCGACCGAGTTTTCGATGTTAGTTTTAATGAATAAGGACGAACCATTGCCTGCAGTGTCGGTCATGGTTGACGATCTATTACACAACAGTGTGTGCGACTAAATGGACGGCATATGGTCGATATCATTTTAAAAAAATAGAATCCGCATTTTTTCTCTTTATGTTAAACTACCGTACACCCTGTACTATATTACACTCCAGCCAGGACAGAGCTTCCTTAATCGCCTAGTTGTAGTAGAAGGTAATAAGTGAATTAAATTTAAAATTTGTGCGTGCAACATTTCTCGCTTATTCTTAGCAAAAACAAATTGAAATTACAAGGTGATAAGTGCTAATTGAAAAGTGATTGGAGAAACATGGCCTGGTTATCAGTAGAACATCTGAAAAGCTTGAGGCTTAGCTATATACTAATCTTAAAGCTTTACAGAGATAAAGAAAAAGGCTGTGTTATTTGAAGAAGTTTCGTCATAAAAATATGCTGCTTTTATTTCCTAATGGGTTCTTAAACGTTATGGGCAGGGAAACTAGCAGTGTTAACTCCTATATTCTAATTTTCGCAATTCTTTTATTTTCAGATTACCAATACCCTGGCTGCTCTATGGCATCATTTACGATCAACCCGTTGAAGTTAATTCCGTTGGAATGGTCTGCTCTATAACAATACTATTCATGATGTTACTATTCGTGGTATTGTCTATCGCTTGTTTCCGCTGGAAAATGAATAAAGGTCTTGGCTTTACAATGTTTTTGTTATATTTCGTATTCGTAGCTGTATCACTGATGTTCGAATACAATATTATAGTATGTCCAGTGTAAAAGGCATTATTACCCTTACTTATATATACATATATACATACTTAATTATAGACCCCCCGAAAAAACAATATTAATTAATAAGATTATTACGAAGTCTAAAAATACTAAGTACTAAAATTTCCCTTACATAAAACTATATTTCTCCTGTTAAATGAGTTATGTTAATGATTTTCCTCATTAATACTACATTATATATCTTTATATATATAATTAAATGAAAACATTAATTATCTTATAAACAAATGAATGAACAATACCATCATTTTATTGATTGACTTTTTTTTATTTTTCTTTTGCGGTTTTTATATTAGATAAGAGAATATATATATTATATACTTGAAAAATTCGATTCATATTTAAATTTATTTATGAACAAAAAAAATAAAAAAATAAACAAGTATAAAAAAGGCACAATTTTTTCAGTGAAACGATAACAATAAAAAAATATCATAAAAGAAGTATGAGGTAACAAAGAATAAATTAAAAAAAAAATCTATAAATCAGCACAAGATACTTTAATTTTCTTTTATTTTCTTCTCTTTTTGTTTTCTAATACAAAAATTTATATTATTCCTAAAACAGTTTGTCAGTTTTCTTGTTTTAACATAACTACCATAAGATTGAAACAATTTTTCAAAATAATTGCTTAATTTGAAGAAAACTTAACAAAATACAAATTTTTTTAAGCTAAAATGAAAATCTATATCTACTGAAATTTATTATAAAATTCCAATGAAAAATGCCTCGACTATGTATAGACGAACAACAAAAAAAAAAAAAAACGTTAAATACTCTACTTCTCATACTTAATAACGAAAATTTAAATAGAATTTGAACTAAAAAAAAATTCTACACATAATGCTCATTTTAATGCGCTAGCTTTGTTAAAAATAAAAAGTTTTATTTATTACACTACAACTACTAACAGGTAAAATTTCGATAATAATCTAAGAAGTACCTATCCTTTTTTTTATTTATACAATATGCCATTTTAAAGTCTCCTAGAACAAGCATTTCATTAAAAAAAACTAGGAAGAAACGAGTGAGCTAGTAAATAAATTGGTTTGCTAAATTTTGCAATTAAAAAAAAAATCTCAAACCTCACTTTAAAGTTGAATTTTTCAAACATTATTCAAAATTGTGAACAATTTTTTTTCTCAAATCCATCAAATAAACAACGGCCATCTTAGTCCTTTCGTTCACGATACGACAAACAAAAAAAGGAACCATTGCAGATTTTTATCACTCAGCCTGATTTTTCACATCGACACCTATGTATTGCACATGGCACAACAAATAACCAATGGGTTGATAACCAGTTAACAATTTTTCACATCCTTGTCTGAAAACAGTTGCAGTTGCGTGAAATTGCCTAATTTTAAGTTGAACCATGATCGAAACTTAATCACTAACTAGTTTACAACTAATTGGTAACAAAAATCTGAATCGAGTTTTTTTCCATTTTTTTCGCTTCGTGTATGAAAGGTCTTAGGTGCAGTGCAATATTCTTGAATTTTGAGTTCGAGAAAATCTAATTTATTCATAGATTTTTCTAACTCTATTTCCCCCTCTCTATCTTCTAACCTACATATGTATATCCTATATTTAGACCTCCTTTACAAAATCAGTATTTTTAATTAAACAAGCCTTGTGAGTTTCAGCATTCATTTTTTCTTGAAATTGTTAAATCGAAAATAATATACTTTTCTGCCAGTTTTTCTATATGAAACTTAGTACTTTCAAAAACTACAAAACTAAAAAAAAAAAAATCAAACTAAAATATAAAAACAAAATCTAGCTAATTATAAATTAATACTTGATAAATTACGGAAATACAAAAAAAAAATACATATTTTATAATATGAGAGCAATAATTAATTATAAAGGATTTACATATATGAAAAATGAGAAACAAATTAATTGACATTTTTTTTAAGAACAAAAAAAAAAGAGTGAAAATAAAAAATGGAGAATGTACTAGAAAGTAGTAGAATACTTGAAGAAAATAAGAAACATTTTTTCCTCTTATTTTTGTTATTCTAATATGTTTTTCAAGCAATGAAAACATATCTAAAGAAAAACAAAACAAACTTGCTTTAAACAAAATTTTAAAAATTATATATATTATATATACATTATATATCTAAATGACAAATTATATACCCAATCTTAACTTTAAACTTAAAAAAAAAAAAAAATCTTGAAGCAAATTATATACCATTACTAAACAAAATTATTAAAGTATATCTTTAAAAGAAAAGTTTTACTGAATATTTAATCTTATTATTATTTTCTTGTAATTAAAAAGCTATTTACCAAACTATTGGATTGCCTATTTAGAGTTAATCAATTTTTTGCTAAGCGTTAAATTCTATTTTTGTATACTTAATTATTCTGTTTTATTTATATTGTATAATTTTTGTGTTAATCTTTAGAACAGTGTGACAATAGTGGATTTCAAGCAGCGATAACATAGAAGTCTAAAATTTTATCGCAGTTAGTGTTATTGCTATTGTTATGTATTTCATTACGTCTTAAACTTTTTATCATTCGCCTTGAAGGTGCCCTTAGTTGCATGCGGAAGCAGAATCTATATAAAAAGACATGAGACAACCATAAGGAAATGAATGCTTACTGGCTACCCAATTCCTCCAAATTAGGTGAATTTTAGCCTCAAAACCGGCCGTGTATTTCAGTTTGCTGAAAAAAGGTAGGTAAGTAGGTTCGGATGCTTTCTTTCCCTAAGTCCGCAGGTACACTTAGATCAACATTTATTCACACCACACAATTTTGTTCTAACCCTGCATGCACAAATCAGTGGAAGCTTCTGAGGAAGAGTTGGGGGTTTCTGACGTTCGCGTCTGCCAGTTCACTTAGGAATGTATTGGAAAATACGACAGGTTGAACTCAGTCTCATCCGTCTCCGTTTTTCCTTTTCGTTCTTAGAACCTTTTAAGTTGATAGAACTAAACCCATCCCATCGATTTTCACCAGAGGGCCCAGGACTTTTTCTTAGTCACAATAGCTGTTCACCTCAAGTCGCCTCTTGTCTCCTCATACTTATTGATCTTGCAATTACGGGTCAGAAGATCAAGTCTCCCAATCTTAGTGACGTTGTGGATCCCATTCCCATCTTTGGTACTCGTACATATGTATTTTTGTATGCACACACAAAAAGTGTGAAAAATGAGTGTTTCATGCATCTTCTTTTTCTAATTTAGAAATGCATGTAGTCAATTTGCTACGACTGTAGCCAAGTGGTAGCGCCACCTAAGATGCCCGAATTGGACTTAAAAGGGAGCGAAAGTGTTCCGCTTTTTAATTGGGTTTCGGTCAAGTTGAGTATAACACCTTCATCCAGATAAGATGAAAAATCTAGATATGTGGGATGGTACGGTTGATTAGATATCCCGAAAATTTCCACCAAAGGTTAGCTAAGTAAATACTTTGACCAAGGCGCGAGGAGGAAAAGGTACTTGAGCCTCCCTACTGACCCAAAGGCGTCAATGGTGGAGAGGGCAACTTTTAATTGATACAGAGCCCCCAGGACTGCTGTTGCTCTGGCAATTTCATCCTGCAAGCTGCGAAGAAGCTCGTTCATTTAAGTCGTTCGAGATGTTTTGTTTTATTAAATTTTAAATGAAACCGTATCTACCCACCAATCCTTATTCTTATGTCTTTAGGCAGTGATTTCAATATGTAAACTAAAACCCGAAGAGTCAATTAATTTTCTTAAGAGCTTTCTCGAAGACACTTTTAATAGACTCCTTTCTAAAAATGTCTCTCAAAACAACTATCGAACACTTTTCTTACTGTTGGTTGCTCACATTGTTTCTATTATTTCGCTAAATTTCATAATGCAATGGAAACCTTTTAGTGCCTCATCATTTTCAATCACATTGCATACTAGGACCCCTCTTTGGTTAGAGATGGTGAGCATTGTACTTCACATAGACCTCCGTTGAACCAGTTTCTCACAAAGGGATTACAATTTAATATACAATGTATTAAAACAACTATTACTGTGGTTATAGTCAAGAGGCTCCGAAACTTCTCATTCCACGCAAATTCTTTCGTTTTCTTTATTATATACAAATTTGAATAAATTAAATTTATCATAGATTCTCCAATTTAAAGACTTTGCTTAAGCTAAATAAATTATAAACTTAAGCGATTAATTATATAAACTTAAATGCACACCAAAAAACACTTCAGCTTTAACGAAAAAGATCTATAAATAATTTGTTTAAAAAAAACAAAAAAAATTAATAAATCAAGAAAAAAAAAATCTCCGTTTCTTCCTCACACCTCATACTACATTATACCAAACCAAATTTTCATAAACTAAAGTAAAATATTTTGAAATAAAATGCGGTGCAAAAAAAATAAAAATCAAACAAATTCAATCTATTGCGTCCTATATAAATGATGTATGTATAATTTTAAAATGTAAAAAGAAATTGAAAGTGTTTCAGATATGTTACTTAAAATTCATTAGCCCAGACCGCTTCAGAATAAAAAAAAAAAAAAAGGAAAGTAGTTAAAATAAACTTAAAAAAAAAAAAAAAAAAATAATTGGTAAACAAAATAAATTTAATTTTTCAATTTTGCTATAAATGAATACAAAATCCAAGTCAAATCAATGAGAGCCTTTTTATAAACACAATATACATATATACATATATGAATGAATAATGTTAAAGCAAATATATATGACATATATATATTTATTGAAAGTTGATAATATTTTAAATTTTGCGAAAATATACACAATAAATAAAAAAAAGACGTATAGGTATATACTATTTAAAAAAAGGTATAAGAAAAGTTTTTAGAATTTTTTTTTTCTTTTTACATTTTATTACAAATTTCATTTAAAATTTATTCCAAAAAAAAAAAAAAAATACAAAAAGATTTAATAACAAAATTTTAAAATAAAACCCTTAAAACGGAGGAAACCCAAATTACGGAGGAAGAGGAAATAGTTAACATTGTAGCTTAAATAAATTATTAAAAAAAAGTCTATAATTACCAAAGTTATGATCATTTTGTTGTTCCTCCAAGATTTTATTTTAAAAATTTTATTTTTTATTTTATTTAAAATTAATTTAACAATTAAAATTGATTATAAGTTTTTGTGGTAAGTTTATGGGAGAGTTGTAAATATTTTATTTTTTTAAATTTTCATATAACATATCTCAAACATATCAAAATGGAAATTTTATTTTTCTATATGCTATTTCTTTAAAATTAATTTTGATCTATATTCAGTTTTATTTTACATTTTAATTTCTGTTTTTTTCTTCTACTAAAAGGTATTCATACGTCTTATAACTGTTTTTATAGTTTTCTGAAAATAGACATTTTAACAATTTATTTTTGGGGTATTTTAGGAAAGGGAAAACACATTAATTTAGACTTTTTACTCTAAATGAGGAATCTAATCCAAAAAAGCCTTAAAAGGTCTTAACCGTAATTCGTACCTCATTAACCTTCGATTTGGAATAATATATCTTCTCAATTTTGAAAGTTCTGCGGCTTAAATAATATCTGTCTCAAATTGAGACAACTTGGGGTTACCAAATAATATCTAACTAGAAACAGGTCGCAATTCATTTTTCAAACGATTAAGAATAAGTCTTCATCTGTGGAATTACATACAATATGTAGAGTTCTTTGTTGGGGAAGATGTCGATCGGTGGAACTTTGGGAAGAAGGAACTAGATATCGTGTGAAGAAAGTTTGAGGAATTCTGTAATACCACCTATGTTTCCAAGTTACGTTAGATTTGGTTTAAAGGCTGATCCATGGAAACTCTCTATTACTGTACAGTGGTAAACACCCAACACCAAGAGCATCCCAAATTGTCCTTTGGTGTCGAGGGTTTGAGCATCAAAAACATGGTGGTCTACAGCTACTGTTCGACTGGTTCCGGAGAGCCTTTATCTGTGCTCTGATCTTAAGCGAACGGGTAGAAACTATGCGACAATACCTCTTAACTTCACCATCGGCGGCTAAGCGATACAATGTAAACTGCTAATCTCTTTACGAAACTATCATAATAAGCTAGTTAAAGGATATGAAAGAACTAATTTAAAGGTCCCGTGTGGACCTACTACCCCAGCTTTATATTCCGGATTGTACAAATTTATAAATATATTTAAAGATCATTATAAAATAATTTAAAGATCAGCGCATCTTCCTAGACTGACCGGGGAATTTGTATAGATCCCACGACCAGTCGAAGAGAGTGATACTTAAAAACACTGGCCTAGATACTAAGAAGTGAGGAGGGTTAAGCCGAATTTAGGTATCACTGAATGTGAATTTGTCTAGTGATTGTTTGGTTTAGGCTTTGATAGATCTGGTCACTTTGCGCATTCCTATAATAATTTATTACTCTTTCCAATTCTTCAGACATTTAATTTCACATTGGCAATATGTTTGCCAAAAATGATTATTTCTCTTACTACTTTAATAGTTTTGCAATATCTTGTGTTCTTTCCTTTATCTGTTGGTTCACTGTTCGAATCCTGATGGTAAGAATCATATATTTATTTCGCATGAAATAAATAAAAAAAGTCTATCAATTGCGAAAGCTAAGTCAACTCTACTGCGAAGGCATAACACTGGCAGTATAGTGGTCATATGGCTGAAAATGGAACTTGATCGCGATGATGGCATCAGGAGGATGGAAAAAAATACTGTGAATCATGAGCACAGACAAAAGCAAAACAAACATGCTCCCCAGTTATCTAGACGCTACCCTTGGAGTTTACAGAAAAAAACTCCAGAAAACTTAATACTATCTAAGTTTCAAATCACTAAATCTTTCTTTCTCTCTCTCCTTCACAAACGCCCGTGTCCTGTAATAGTATAAGAGTATTCATATCCTCTTTGGCGCGCGCAAATTATAAAAAAAAAGACTTATGACGCTATGTGTTATCCTAATGAGTCTTGCAAGTTTTCTCGTTACTGGGTATGGTATGGTTACAGTCTGTAATTTTTCTATTATCTCCCGTCCTGCAACATACAACTGACATCGCTTTTGCTTTGGTTTTTGAGGTTTTTTATTCAATTGAATGTATCAAAAAAAGAAAATGTTCTACGTGATGGGGTGTTTTTTTGTCTTTTCGTCCATTATCCCCCAAAAGACCTATTGTTTTTTAAATCCATTAGTGTTACGTTTTATACCATTCTGGTATTGAACGCTGACAAATTATGACCGCTTTTGGAGCAGTTTCCATGAACGTATTTTTGACAGCCTTTTCGTTCCCATCGAGTTTAGAACTACAGTCGGCCTTCAGACGAACTGACCAACAGTTCTTACTTGGATGCAGGGGTCGGATTTCTTGTCTTTAAATGGAAAACTAGGTTTTAAATTTGAATAAAATACTTAGCCAATTTACCCCGACCACGACGTCATAAAGTTCTTTGGCTGACCAGAATTCAGAACTAATCACTTCTATAGTATGCATAAAATTATGAAAATGCGCATATTTTGAAGCTTAGCAAGTAAAGAAAAGTTCAGATTATGATTAAAGCTTGGTAGAAGCAAAAGTTCTAGATTTGATTTACCCGGGCTAGTGGGCTCGAGATATTTTAATTTGTCCGGACTAAAAGCCCGAGCGCTGCTTGAGGATAACCCTTTTCATTATTTTATGCGATAGTAGTTCTTGTCCTTGCCAAAAAACTCCACAGCTTCGCCCCCACAGACTGTGTTGAACAGCTTATTTAAAATCCTCAGCATGAAACAAGTTTTCGCAAAGTAGTTTTGTTTTTTTTTTTTTTTAATTTGCAACACTAGTTCCTAAAATTTACCACAAAAAGTTAAAATTGTTTACAAAGATTCAATTTGAAAATTTTTTCTTAAAAAAATACCTTTGTTCAGAACCTTAGCAAATAATAGTTAATTCAAAATTTAAAAAAAAAATAAAAAAAAACAGTTAAAGTTAAAATGGAGTCATACATAGTTATATTATACACATATGTATAAGTAATAAAATACGCTTTTACTTCGTAAGGACTGTATAAATTTAAAAAAAAAGAAAAAAAAAACACAATTAGAAGCTATTAGTTAATGAAAAGAAAAAAAGTAATAAATTTAATAAAAAAAATCACTATAAAGTTAAGTTTATAGAACAAAAAATTAACTTAATTATATATACATACATAAAAAACAAAAGTTCACGCTTCTATTAAATTTATAAAGAGAACAGAAAACAAATATTTAGAAAGAATGTTATTAAAGAAATAATAAAAAAAACAAAAAAGTAAAACAAATTGATTGCATTTATTCATTCGAAAAGTATAACTATGGTTTTAAAGAAATTTTGATGTAGAATTCGTTTTCATGTTATTAAAAATGTTTGTTTCTTTTATTATTTTTCACTTATATAAATATATTACATAATATATTATTTGTAGTTAGTTAACTTCAGCATTCGTTTTCATTTAAAGAAGTCATTAAAAAGTTTTAAGAAATAAGGCCGTATATACACCAGAAATAATTAACAAATACTTAAAATGCAAAACAACGATACAATTAAAGAACAAAAAAAGTAAAACAAATATTTCTAGTTGAATGATTTTATTTTACTTTTACAAGAAAAAATCGAAACAATGGTTTTTATGAAACAAACAAAAAAAAAAAAATTAGAAAAAAGCTGAATTATAATCCCACAAAAAGATGATCTTATATATACATTATATAGAAAATTATTGAAAAATAAAAAAATTATATAGAGAAAATGAGGAAATGAAGAACAAAAACAAAAAAAAAATCAGAAAACGGAACAAGAATGATGAAGAATTATATTATAATGTTAACTAGTTATGTAGGTCAGTTGAATAATATTTATTATAAATTATTAAATTATTATTATTACAATTATTATAAAGAAAACTGAGAGCAACTAATTAGCAGTTTAAAGCAGAGATTGTAAAAAAACAAGTAATCAATGCGGGCTTAAATATAAAAACAAGTGTTAAAACAACAAACACCCGATAAAGTATGATTATTTATTTAAGATAACAAAATTCAAACAACAGAATTCAATTTGTTCGCTAATTGAAACAAAGATTATATAGTTACCACTATAATTAAATACAAATTATAAATAAAGATCAACTAAAAAAAAGTTAGACTGTGTGTTGTTTTGTTGACTAAATGAATTAATAACTAAAAGGAAAAAATAGAAAAATTTTAAATAAAATGAATTATGTAAAGTTTAAAAAAAATAAGAAATATAAAATAATTATAAAACAAAACAAAAAAAAAGGTAAAATGAGAACACAAAACGAAAAATAAAGACAAAAAAATATAATTTATTCCATTCTAAATAAAACAAGGAAGGCGTTTTATTTGTTTAACGGTTTTAGTTTATAAGTTTCTGGAAGTTTTACACAGCCTATCGACATTGGTAGAACCGGAGGCTGAGGTTTCCAATATAGGAAATCGACTTTTTCCTTAAAATTATTTTTTTTACTTATAATGGCTTATTCTAAGATATACTATCTAAAAATTTTGGAGAGGAAATTTGTTGTTGTATTTTTTAAAATTTTTTAAAGTTTTCGGTTTTGACTACTAAAATGCATGTTTTCTTCCTTATTAACTCAACAAAAGGGTGTTTAGTCGACTTGTAGTGCTAAGTATATCCAATTTAATATAAATGGACATAATTTTATTTCTTGACAGGGTGTTAAAATTAAAAAAAATATAAGTTTTAATGGTTTTTATTTAGAAAATGGAAATATTTACCGATTTCTATGAAATTTTAATATATGAAAGCAAGCATTTTTCTGAGAATTTTAATATATATATTTAAGGTTTGATTCCTCATCCACTGTTCTCGCCTACCTGACAGTTGTTGACATACGATTACCCTTAGCGGAGCGACGAAGTCGCGTGAGCGTCTAAACCAATCCGGAAAGTGAAATTTAAAAAATTAATCGCGCGAAGCGCTCCACTTACCCACTGTTGGATATATAGTTAGCTTTTCGAAATAATTGCCAAAAATCATCCAAATTTAATTTGGAATAATTTCATTTTTAAATTAAAATAATTAAAGTACATAATGTGACATAATGTGTAAATTGAAAAAAAAAAAACACTTTTTTTTTTTTGTTTATCACATTATAGTTAATTGAATCTTGATTTGTTTTTAGCTATTAAGTAATAGTTCATGGTAAAATTTAGAAGAAAAACTTTTTTTTTCAGGATTATTAACTTCCTCTCAAAAATTTGTTTTATGCTTTTTAGACCATTTTAGAATAATTAAAAAAAAAAATTTTCCGAATTTCCTATATTGGAAACCCACCCCCAATCGGATTAAGCGCCATGAGGGCCCTACTTTTTCTATGCGGTAAAGTATGCATGTCTGACATGAATTTTAAATTCAAATATTCAACCAAAAGGGAAAGTTATTTCTTTCGCATAATTGTGCGTGCAGCCAAATTACAATATACACATGTTAATATGAGTCAGGCCACACTAAAGCATCGCTGCACTGCATCATATTTCTATTCCTAAATTTGCTAATCTGCAGGAAATTGTGCATGCAGAAGAAAAAAAAAAAGGAAAAAAAATTGAATAATCTTTCTCACAAAGCTTTTTTGTGAAGAAAACATTTCTTCAATCTTGACTTACCATATTCGCCTTTCTCCTTCGGTAAGCACTCGGCGATATGCAGTGCAAGTTTGGCCTTTGAAGTGTGTAATAGTTAACGCAATTTACGGCGAGTGTCAGAAATCATTCGTCAGCTTGTGCAAAGTGGTTTTTTTCTCCCTTTAGTTTTATTTAACAGAAAGTGTTTATTTATTAAAATTTAAGGGCCCTATCATCTTTCATTAATCTTTTTTTTTGCAAATCGCCTTACCTACTATTCAAATCATTCGCTACTTGGTGTTATAATAACAGGTCAAAGTAACGAATTTCGAGCTTTTTTTTCATTCCTAGCGCTGAATGTTTTATTTGAATGTTTTTTTAAATTTTAGTCGAGTGGAAATTGATACGCGTACCTTCAAGCCCTTCGTTGGATGTTTAGTTCGACACACGAATAGGGCCTTACAATTACTGACGAGTGCGATTTATAAAATGCTCAGCTTTTGGTGAATTTTTATCAGTCTCTTAACTTATTGCATTCCTGTTTGTTCGTGTTTCCTAGAAATTAATAACATAAACAATTGAGCGCGACGCAAGACTAAAATAAATCAAGGGGTGAGTGTATATTTTGTTTATGTCGCTTTCGATTTTAAGGCGCATCAACCCACATAGAGATTATTTTGAACGCACTGTTAAAAAAAATATTTTATAACTGCTGAAAGTTAGCTGAAAGGTCCGTTTTACGCACTTAAGATTGTTGAAAGGTAGGCTTCTGGTTATCTGGGTCAACGAAGGTCATAGGATCGATAATTTCTTAACTAAGAAAGCGGGCTTCGAGAAATGAACATAAGGCTGCGCTGCAGCTTTTAGTAACATTAACCGTGATCCATTCGGCCGGGGAAGGTACTCGCATCTAAATACAGTTGCCACCAATGAGAATGATGAGCTATTTTCTTAGGAACCTTTAACTTTAAATTCGGAATGTGATCTTTTGGAATTTCCATTTTTTTGAGGTCGTGTTTTTTTAAATGATCAGCTGACTTTTCTCCTCATGACTTTAAGATCATGAATTACATACTCCTTTATGCCAATCTGTTGTGCATAAATCTTTCTATTCTTCAACAGAATTCCGAGATTGTGATGTAAAAATTCAACTTTATGGACCTCTCCGCTTGTGCAAGTATCAGATTTAAGACAGAGTCTTGATATAATAGGCATTTGGTTATTTTCCAGTAGAACGTCTTAAAAGCATGTAGCTTTTACAACAACCTAAAGCTTTGCTTTGCACATTTTTTTTTTTTTTTTTGTATGTGCAACCTCTTTAGGCATGGTAGAGTAAATTTGTTCTGGTCCGAGTTTAACGCTTCAGGTGTAACGAACAAGTAAAACGATTATTTTCCAGAAATCGATTTTAACTAATTTCTATCAAATGTTGTACAAATGGTTTATTATTTGCTTATTAACGATGTTTAAGAAACTACTGCTTTTATCAAATTTAATATTACAATTATGTTTTAAATCTGCTACAAAATAAAGGTATTTTCTAAATTAAAGTATTTTAAGAAAGGTTGTTTTTCGGAAAACTTTTCCAACGGCTTTGACCACAATCGACATCCGAAGCAATATAAACATTTTCTACAAGACTGAATACCAATTTGTTTCACTTCCAATTCCACCAATTTAAAAGCAAAAAAGAGAATCAACTAACATATAATATGCATTGTATTCCAAGTTAGCCTTTAACAAGACAAGTTTCTCAAAATTCTCATCAGAAAGTTTGTTTCCACCCGGCAAATAAAAATAGTCTTTCTACTAACGCTGAAGATGTTAAAATTGTATTATATTTTAAAAATATCTTCAGTATTTGTATTTCCCCAAGGATCTGAGCAATGTATCACGATCTACCTATACATACATATAAGATACGATAATACTTCCAATTCAGCTGATGTTGTTGCTTAAAAAAGTGGGTCTCTCAATTCTGTCTGCCTGTCTGTATGTCTGTATGTACGACTGCAGGCCTAAACAACTGGACGGATTTTTTTCAACCTTCAAATCTAGGGTCTTATCTTTCTCAATTCGAGGCAAAAAGTAGTGATATTTTACTAATGACCGATTTAGAAAAAAAAAAACGATTTTCTCGAAAACAGCTCTAACGATTTTGAAGAGTTATGGTGAGAATATACTATCAAATGGCGTACCAGGTGTTCCCCTACAAAAATATGTATTCGAAATAAATATTTACACAATATTTGATACATATGTATAAGGTCATGGCATACCAATTTTTGGAAAATTGAAAATAAAAAAAAAATTAATTTTAACTGTTATCAAAAAAAAAATTTTTTGAATTCCAACCGATTTAAAAAAAAAAAACAAATTCAAATCTGAATTTTTGGAGATGAGCAATATATAAGTCAGTCGTGCATTTTTTTTTTTATCGAAATCGTTATAGTCGTTTTCGAGAAAATTGGAATTTTAAAAGTAAAGTACAGTCGATTTTAAGGCTAGAGTGAAAATTTCGATTTGGGCACAGGGTATAAGCCCACAGACTACAGTTATGAACTTTGAAGTTCGAGGTACAGATAACAAACGTACTGACAGGCAGATGACGGGGCGAATTGCGAGACTCACTTTTTCAAGTTTTCTTCTTTACACTATAAATTACCAATTATAGGAGCAATTTGGTAGATAAATTGTACCATTACATTATCGCGCCATGCGAAAAGTATAATTTATTTTTGTATAACAACACCACTAAGTACTTGTGACTTATGCTCTAATTTATATATATACATGGTCCCGGGACTATTGGTCATATTTGAGGTCATAGACATGATAATTAAAGAAAGTAAAATTAATTTGCCCAATATAATCCGAAGACGGGAATCTTGGCGGTATAAGGCTTTACAGAAACATTTTTGTAGAAATTTACAGCAAGAAATATAATACCTCATTAGCGCTCTCCGTTGACCGTACCGTGGTTGCCAACTTCATCTTCGAAGAAAAATGGGCAAATAATGCTACCATTGCACAAACCGCACCAAACAGTCACACGCTAAAGATGTATTCACTTCTCTACGACTACGTGTGAGGAAAACTTGTGTTATCAATTAGCATGCCAATCTCACGAACTTACTTCATAAACTTACGTGCAATCACGGTTGATGCATTTTTTCGACTGAGATTTATTTTCAAAACTTGCACAGTTTCGGCAACACTGTACTCACTTTGCAAATAAGTTTTCAATATTTTCCAACGTTGTTCAAGCGTAAATCGATTCATTTCGTACCGCGGAAACATGATATTACGTTTCTGTAAATTTTTTTTGAGCGCGAAAGAGCTGTCAGTGTTAAAATAATAAGAAATTTTAATCAGTTACGCGATAATTGCATTACAATTGTAATGCTCACAACCCATCACTGACTATCACTATTACTTTGTTGATCAGAGGTAAAATCATAGTCTGGAGAGTTTTTGGATATCTTTTAGGGAGTAAAATTCGCAGTTGTTAAGAAAACAAGATTTTTTTTTTTATTTTGGGCAGTAACTTTTTCCATTATTCAATGCTATTTCCATAATTGTTTTGAGAAGTGAATTATGTATTTAAAATGTAGTTTGTTTTCCTATCGTGGTTCAACAGGAGCGAATGACAAGTTCGCAGCCTAAGGCATTAAGTGAAAGAGAATTAAAAAATTGTATTTCTCAATATAATCTCCGTCGAGTGAAATGCATTTCTCACATCAGGCATACAGTGCCTTAATACAGCCGAAAAAATATTATTTTTGTTAGCTTCAAAATTACTTTCTAAGGCCGCCTTCAAATCGTTCTCATCTGCCAATCTCCGGCCTCGTAACTCCTTTTTCAAATTGGAAGAAAGGAAAAAGACGGTCGGCGCCAAGTCTAGGCCGTACGACCGCTTTACGTGCCTGAGTCAAAAAATTTGCGTGGGTGAAAACAAAAATCCGTGCCTCAGTTTTCCACCATGCTCCGTACGTGCCTGAGTCAATAAATTTGCGTAATATTGACCAATCATCGTAGTCCCCTTTGACAGGTAATCACTAGGCAAAACACATTCACTGCCCCAAAAAGCAGTCGCCTTTTCCACTTTTGAATTTTCTTTGGCGGCTTCTCCCCGTTTTCAATCAACTCAAAAGACACTCGCTTGGACTCCAGATCGGATTGGCGCACCCAAGTCTCATCTACAATTACGATTCGGTTGCAAATTTCGTCCTCGGCTAACTCCAAAAAATCAAGCATTCGAGTCGTCGTTGCTTGTCGAACGGCGTGAGTATTTTCGTTTAAATTGTCGTGCAAAATTTCTTTGCTGGTATACAACTAGTCCGCTACGTATGAGCATAGATAAAAACTATATTCCTGCTTATTTTAAACCAAACTGCAGGGTGGTCATTCAGAACGTTGGACGATCATTCGTGGAATGACCCTTGTTGCTGAACCGCAGCATAAAGGCATACAACTGACAAATATCGAACTCTCAAGCCCTGTTAGGTTCATCTTTCTTAGGAAAACGCAGGAAACCCCTTCGGAACAAATTCAATTTTTTTATGAATGAAAGATTGATTTTTACGTTTTATAATAGGAAAAAGTCTTTTTTTTAAACTCACAATTGGTCTTCCAATAGAAAACCTAAGAAAACTGTGGTGGGCAACAGAAACAAAAGACTCTGAAATTTGTCCTACTTTCTTTGTAGAAAGCGGAAAAAATTAACACGGGGTCTTTTGACAAGTGCGAACAATTTAACGTAACCGCACATTCGAAGTAAAAAAAAATAATTTACGAAACAATGTTGCCATTTTATAGCAATTATATGAAATTGTATACCCAAGCGGTATATCCTGCTACTACCAACACTAAGATAAACAGATGCTTTTTAAGACTACGTCTTGGACACACAAAACTAACACACGGCCATTTAGTGAGTAAAGACCCACCTCCGATATGCCACTTTTGCCAAACAAACGAAACGCTGTCAATCAATCACTTAACCTCAGGTTGCAGTAGGATAAACAGTATTTCTTTATCCTTATTTAACCACTTACTTTTGGCTCCTTCTGAGCCAAACATAAAAAATGTTTTCAAAATTTTAGAAATACTGAACCTAGACAATGAAATTTAAATAAACCCCTTCGGGAAAGGGGGGTGGTTGCTGATACATGTATCACAACACCCCCCTCCTATATTTCTCATATTTCTTATACTATCTATTATATTTCTTACAATATTTATACATGCTCTCTAATTTATTATATAATAAGTTCAATTATCAAATTTATATAATTATATACATTATTTACTATTATATATATCTATCAATTAACCTTGTATTATTACTCTGTACATTTATGTATAACTAATAAATAATAATAAATAAATAAATGTATCAGCGGCTTGATGGCAACCCTAAAATTATGTCTCCTGGGAGAGAGTTCCAAAGTTTACTTGTCCTGCAGCGGGAGTTTTGATGAAGTTCGAGCAGTTACCAGGTGGACATAGAGTTGATGGACTCTGATGACTTGCTAAGTAGAAAACTCGAATATCGTATTTCGAGGGATCATCCCATTGAGGTCTTCGTAACATCTGCCTATAGTATAAATATAGGTCTGCTACCAGTCTTCTATGAGTTAACGGTTGTAGATTGGTAGTTAGTGCAAGATCTTCTATTAGGTGAACTGCTTGTGGAGCGGATGAAGACCATGTTTTGGGGTCGAACTCCAAATGTGAGAACAATTTTCAAATTCCTGATCTAACTTGTGTTTTGCACAGGTAAACAAGCCGAGTCATGTTACACAACACATCAAAATTTCTGACTGATCCAATTTGTATTAAGTTCGGTATCTTGGGAGATCACGAAGCACTTACCTCTGGTTTTTCGTAATAATCTCTGAAAACCTTTTACCTTACGTAAAGAATGATAACGACCAAATAGAAAAACATATAAATTTCCTAAGACATACTCGTACATAGCTACTTTGGTTTTCTTAGCACCCTATGTATGCTGAGACTAGAAACTGTATGAAAATATAGAGATGCGTTCCAAGACAAGCAATTTTAAAATAAATATTTTATTCAGTGTTTTTTTTTTTTTTTTTGAATAATAAAACTTAAAAACAATTCAACATAGGAAGAACATAAGCATTGATCAAATTAAATGAAAGACAAAAACTAAGAACAAAAACAATTCATAACAAAAAAAATAGAAAATAAGGCACTAAATTCTGAATTTCACGTCCCAGCTTGGTGCTCATCGATAGATTTAAAAAACTTAAGGATGCTCGGTTGCTTTATAACTCTTCTTTTTTCCTCCAAAATAAGTCGATATGGCGCAATCGAGCTAAGCAGTCCTGCTGTACAAGTTGAACTCCTTTCCAAGTTCGAATCAGTGGATTCTATAACAACAACAGCTTCATTTACTTTGGTTATCAATTTCTCTAGATTTTTAATGGTCAGCTCGTCAGTTTCTTGTTCTGGATCAATGTCGTCTTCATGCGGTTCGCACTCTTCTGCAAGCTCTATCAATTCTTGAACTGAAAGCTCAGCATCATGCGCTTCCAAGAGCTCATTAATATCACTTAGCTCCAGGTCTTGAAAGCCTTCTGATGGTAATACCCACCCAGTAAAACTTAATGTCAAGTATTACATTTTTAAATCATTTTTAATCCTCTCTTTGGAAGCTGCGCCAACAAGTTATGGGCCCAGAACATAACCGAGGTACTTGAAAGTATCACTATCAACTAATATTTTTTCTTTTGGCTTTACCCGTTTTTTTTTCCAACTAACCTCTTTGTGGATAAAAATGATGTCCAATAATAATTTCTTTGAGCGAATTGCACAATTCAATGGAGAAAATTACTCAATATGGAGAGCACAAATGGAGGCCATCCTGCACAAAATTCGGGCCATTAAATATGTACCCCACCCTAATAACGCCGGGGCAGAACAGACCACATGGGATGAAAAAGACCTGGATGATCTTGCCCAACATGTGGGACTTCCTCGAGAGTTCTTACGACAAAAAAGGTCCTAGGCAAAAGGTGGAGGAATTCTGGAAGTTACTGAACGTACGAATGGATAGTGGCCAATTAATGGTAGATCATATCAGATGCTTCAAGGCTATAGTGAATCGATTGAACGAACTAGATGACAAGTTGGAGCAAGACTATTAGTCGTTCTCCTCTTGGATTCACTATCGGAGAACTACAAAGATGTTCAGGCGGCGTTTGATGCCAAAAGCACCTATCCGGAACTAGACACAGTGTACTCAAGGTTGATAGAAGTAGGCGAGCGAAAACGGACATAGCACTAAAAGTCAAATTCAACAAATACGATCGACAAAAACCAGCTAACAAGTTCCAAAATCATTTTGCCAAACCGAGAACAAATAATTCTTTCCCTTATAATTGCAGGAGGTGTGGGAGAAAAGCCACATGGCTAAAAACTACAAGTCCACTGAGCGTTCACAACAAACCAAAGAAAAATGCGAAATAAACAGTGATGATTGCGGTTTCATCGCAAGAGAATGTGCACATCAATCTATACAATGGGTAAAAAAGGCCGAAGCATCAATGCCTGGTGCTTGGATAGCGGTGCCACTTCTCACATGTGTGCATCAAAAAACAAATTTGTAGACCTGCGACAGTGTCCACACAAAACTTACGTGAAATTAACAAATAACCAATTCGTAAAGATATATGGTATTGGTACGGTAGTGATAAAGCCAATAATAGAAAATGAAGTGAAGCCACTAAAACTACACAATACCCTGTACGTTCCGGATTTGAATGAGAACTTGATTTCAGTTAGCAAGGCAGAGGATAACCAGATGCAAGATTGTGTTCGAGAACAATTGTGCATCGATCCATCATCCAAACGGACATCTGCTGTTGATAGCGAAAAGAAAAAAATGGACTATACACTCTACGTGAATGTGACAAAGCACTGCATACTACACATAAACGGATCGAATCACTATCATCCTGGCATAGGCGCATGTGGCACTTGAACATTCCTGCACTAAAGCTAATGTTATCAGAACGGATGGTTCAAGAACTACCAGATAAATGCGATAGTGATTTTGTTGACTGTAGCGCATGCCAAAGGGCAAAACAAACATAAAGGTCATTCACAGTCATGTCGGAGAAAACCACCCATCAGCTACTGGAGTGCATTCACTCAGATGTTCGCGGTCCAATGAGAACGGAGTCGATCGATAAGTCGAGATATTTTATAACCTTTATAGATGACTACTCGCGGAAAATAGTGGTTTAATTCTTGAAAAACAATGGCTAAGCACTTGAGAAATTTAAGCTTTATAAAGCGAGTGTCGGAAACCAGTTGGATTTAAAAATAATGGCAATACGGACAGACAACGGGACTGAATAATACACTACTACACCCCAGAACAAAATGGGATTGCAGAGAGAGCGAACAGAACATTAGTGGAAATGGCGAGGTGCATAAAAGTCGAAATGGATATGCCGGATTTCTTGTGGGCGGAACTCATTTCCACATCAGCTTTCATCAGAAATCGCTATCCAACGAAGCTTAATAAAGACAAGACACCAGAGCAGTTATGGACCAAAAAAGTACCCGTTGTGAGGCATTTCTACGAAATAGGCACAATCTGTTTCGCACTTAACAAGAAAGATAATCTATGAAAGTTCGAAGCAAAAGGGGAGAAGTATATTCTGATTGGATACTCTGATGGTACACAAACATATAGACTGTGGAAACCGGGCACTCGAACAATTGTAAATAGCAAGGACTTCCAGTTCACAAAAGAGACGTACTCAGGCAAGAAGCGGAATGGAGCTAGAAATGGAAAGGAAGACGGTGAAAACTATTATTATTTTCAAACGCCTATGACGGAAAAGGATTCAGAATTTCATATGCAAGGGATGAATGCAATGCAAACAAAACTGGATGGTCAAAATCTCGACGAGATTAGCCCAAACATGTCGGGCAATAAATCGGATGACGAGTTCATGGATATGACTCTAATAGGGCTTTCAAATTCGGAAAAAAATAAAAAGGCTGTAAGTGGGGACCCACGGAATGTGCAGCAAGTCGCGGATGCTGATGACTCGGATGAGTCATAGAACGTGAGTATAAGAACGTGATAGAATACAAGTTGGTGTTCAAGACCAAACATCGACCAGACGGTACAGTTGAACGGAGGAAGGGCCGCTTAGTGGCAAAAGGCTATGACCAAATATACGGACTTGATTATTCGGATACGTATGCGCCAGTAGCTAATGCCAGTTCAATCAGAATGACTTTCGCGATCTCTGTGGAAAAAGGATTGGGTCTTCATCACATCGACGTCACAACTGCATATCTAAACGGTGATATACTCGTAGATGCAGAAATCTATATGGAACAACCGGAAGCATTTACTGCAAACAAAAATAAGGTATGTAAGTTGAAAAAGGCCATATATGGTCTAAAGCAAGCTGGAAGAAGATCATCTAACTTGACCAAATTCTACGAAAACTTGATTTCAAAAATTCGTATTATGACAGCTGCATGTATTACTAGAGCAATCGTGAAGTTAAGCGGAGGTGATGGTAATACCCACCAGTTTCCTTATAACCATACTAGCGACATCTGATCGTAAACCACATACGTTGCAACTTCACCACTGACTTCCTGTTTAATTTGTCTTCTCTCTCATTCTGTCTGTCGTCGTCCATCATCCAATGAAGTCACCCAATAAAACTTAATGTCAAGTATTACATTTTTAAATCGTTTTTAATCCTTTTTTTGGAAGCTGCGCCAACACTTTCCCCTCCAATCTGACTTCCAAAGCACAGCAAATTTTCCACATTGCAATCAGAAGTATCCCCAACATCATCTTCAACACACTCTGGCCATAGTGGTCTCCAAACTGTATTTTTGATGTCACACCACGATGGCTTGATAGTTGCTATTGCATCAGCAATGTTGTATTTTCGCCAAAACTCGCGAAGAGTGGGTTTATGAGGTTCGTCTATGGCTTCTAACATCTTGCGAAAAGATTGCCTTAGATACATCTTCTTAAATGTTGCATTAATTCCTTGGTCCATTGGCTGAATTATTGATGTAGTGTTTCGGGGCGTAAATACAACTTTTACATTTAGGTTGGAATTCCAAAGGGCCTGAGGATGACTTGGCGCTTTGTCGAGAATTAGCATCACTTTCTGTGTCTTGCAGTAGAGTTCAACTTCTGGGCAAAAGCATTTACTAAACCAGTCAGTGAATAGTGATGAATTCATTCAAGCTTTTTTGTTTGCCCTCCAATGCACAGGAAGTTCGTCCTTTCTTACATTTTTCAAAGCTCTGGGGTTTTCGGATTGATAGATAAAATCGTTTACACTTAAAATCACCCTTAGCATTTCCACAAAATAAGAGGGTGAACCTATCTTTTGCTGACTTGAACTCTGATGCTCTTTTTTCTTCCTTGGAGATATAAGTTCGGCTAGGCATGCGCTTCCAATAAAGCCCAGTTTCATCCGCATTGAAAATTTGTTGAACTGTGTATGCACCGTTTTTAATAATTCCTTTGAACTCCTCTTCGAATTTGTTGGAAGCTTCTACATCGGCACTAGCCGCTTCGCCCGTGAATTTTATGTTGTGGAGATTGTGACGCTTCCGGAATCTATCAAACCATCCCTTGCTTGCTGCAAAATTCGTTTGTTCTGCTCCTGCCTCAACTCCTTTTTCCCGCTGAAGATGATCAAAAATATTCTTTGCTTTGTTTGAAATTTGTTTCTTGTTGTTGTCTTCAATCCAAGAGATTAGCAAAGTGTCCATTTTTTCCAGTATCGGATCCCTACTTTGCTTTATTTTTTTAGCTGATAAAGGTGTAGCATTTTTTATAGATGACTTTATTAAATCTTGATTAGCTCTAATAGTGCGAACCGTGGACTCATTTATATTGAAAAAACGCCCAACAGCAGAGGGTCCTCACCCCTTTTTTTAATTATTTCCAATTTAGTTTCTAAAGTTTTTTTTTCATGTTTTCATTTTCCACAACACGAATTTTTGATGAATCGCGTATAAGCAACGTGTATGTGGAGGGAAGTTTGTAAAAACTAAATCGCGTCTAAGTGAAATCGCGTATGCTGAGACCGCGTATATGGGGGGTTCAGTGTACTTATAATTTTGTGTCTACATTGATGTACTGCTCATCGAAATCCTATGGAATATTATTTTAATGAACAGCCACAAGTTTTAAACACTTGATTAAATAGTTCTATGTTCATCGAGAAATATGTATGCATACACTCGTATATATGTACATACATATATATATGTGTATATATGTATGTACGCAAATTTTTTTCTAGTGTGCATCTTTGACTGGAGGTAACGAGGAGAAAATTTAGTCAGTTGCACATGTGCAGCACACGTTTCTTTGTTGGTGCATTTGCTACCCATCTTTACCAAAAGCAAACTTAACTTATTTGCCAATTTGGGGGTGGCCAGGTCATGAACACGGCTGAATATAAAAACGGAGAACTTTGAATGCGTCTCCTAAAAAATGTGAATTTCGCCCCAACTGTGGGTTTCGAATGAAATTTAAATATGCAAAAATTAAAAAAAAAAGAAAATTGTCGAAAATATTTCTCTACTGCGTCGAAATTTATGAATGTACATATTTATGTATTTGTTTTATATTTCCGCCCTTATAATTACTTACTCTTCACTGCTCTTAGCCTACTTAAGTGAAGGTGACTAATGTTCGCAATTAAAAAAACTAACTGAAAGAAACCTCAGACTTTAAGACATTAATCATTAACTTATATTAGGAACACATTTAATTTCAATGTTTAGTATATAAAACTTCATTTCTTGTAAAAAAAAATACATTTTGATCATTCCGCATGAATGCTGGTTTTCCATTAAGAAGATCAAAAAGCCGATTTATTTCATAAATCATAAAAACGCAGGCAGACTTAGCGCATATATTTGACCTTTGATTTCTTCCATAATCAACAAAACCTTCAATTTCGTCCTTGAATTTATTGTACGTTAGATTTGCCTGAAGGCTCATTTCGTTAAAAATAATAATAACTTCTTTCTCTTTTGGTGAAAATGTTGCGATTATTTTCTTTATCTCCTCTAATATATTCCTATTCAATCCTGGATATAGACTTTTAATCTTAATCCATCTATGTAAAGAAGATGGGTGCGGCAAGTGTAATCCAAGTTGATCTCGTAGAAAGCTGTAGCCGGAAGACGAACGGAAAAAAAGCACTGCGAAACCCACTTCTCTTCTTCAGTGTATTCTCTTGTACTCTGGGATAGAATGAGCTTCGAAAATGTCTTTGTATTTTGCTTAACACCAATCAATAAATCAATTTTCTCTTGGATATGCTGCTTTTCATGCATCTGTGCCATTTTTTTATCTGCTTTTAAGCGGCGGATTTTGTTAAACAGTTTCTTTTTTTCAATTTTTCACTTTCTTTTATCTTTTTTTTCAACCCATCATTTGATTTCTTAAGTTTGTTTATTCTCTTTATATAAAAAAGACTGCCTTTTAAGCTGAGTCTCACAGTTTGCGCAATTAAATTCTGCGTTTTCATTAAATCTTGTTCTTGATAACGTTTTTGAAGCTAAGTTCAATTCTTCTTCCGAAACTTCTTCACTTATTGCCATGGAGTTTAATCTGGTTTCTTTGTGATTTGTATAGGTTAGTAAATCCTTGCTAGGATCAAAACATATCGTATCGTCATCATCATTACCAATAGAAATATTCTCTGTTTGTTTCAAGAATAGAGACGGATAAGCAGTTTGTTTTAAGTATGTTTTCCCAATGTTATTATTTTCAAAGTTCTTGCTGCATATCCGCGGTCTTTTCAAATTTTGTCCCGAGCATCTTCTATTAAGGCTAACCACTCGTCATTTTTTTTTTTTTTTTTTTTATAATTTGCGCGCGCCAAATGGGATATGAATACCATTAAATTATTTCAGGGCACGGGCGTTTGTAGAAATTGAGAGAGAGAGAAAGAAAGATTGGTGTAGTGAATTTGAAACTTAGGTGGTATTAAGTTTCAGTAAACTCCAAGGGTGGTGTCCAGATAACTGGGGAGCTTGTTTGTTTTGCTTTTTGTCATTGCTCATGATTCACAGTATTTTTTTCCCTCCACCTGATGTCATCATCACGATCAAGTTGCATTTAAGCCATATGACCACCCTACTGCCAGTGTTATGCCTTCACAGTAGAGTTGACTAAGCTTTCGCAATTGATCGACTTTTTTATTTATTTCAGACGAAATAAATAGATGATTGTTGAGATCAGGATTTGAACCGTGAACCAAGAGCGTGACAAGCGCTGATGTTACCACTACACCACGGTCATATCTTGCAGTCCCTTTTTTGGGAAAATCAAATAATTTTCTATCTGGAAAATCGTTCAATGTTGCACCACAAAAGAAAATTACACATTTGTTTCTTTTCCAGGACATCTTTATATATATATGTATGTGCTATATGTCTATGTATATATAGTAATTAAATAAACCTGTAAATCAGTTTAGTAAATAGTTTGCTGGTGATGTAATCTGAATCCCTGAAATTCCAATCGATGCGTCTTAACGTAATTCAATGCTAAATAAAATCGTTCAAAAAGTACTTGAAATATTTTCAAGTAATATTAAAATATAATAATAATAATAATATAATAAAAACATATAATAATAATAAAAGAAAATATTTTTTTTTACGTAAAAAACGACAGTTTGTTTTATATTTACCCAACCCCAACATATAATAACGTTCAATAAACAATCAATCGATTCGATAAACTACACAACAATTAAATCGAGCACTTTTTTATTTATCCAACAGAAGTCACTTTTACATTCAAACACAGATTCATTCGATAAGATTCAGCGATATTGCGATGACTGGAAGTTGAAGATCAACTTCCAGAAATCGGAAACCATTCTTTTTAGGACGCCGTTGTCTGGTGCCTCTACGGATACCAGAAAGAATTGGCGAAAGTTCTCAATAGTTGGATCGCACGGACAGCCACTTGCGAGTCGAAGTGTAGTCAGATACCTGGGGCTTTGGTTAGATCAATATCTATATTTTAACAAACATAGATGCTGCTCTGGCCAGAGCCAAAGGTGCTTTTGCCCTTACAAAGAGACTTTTTTATAGCAAGCAACTCGATGCAAGGGTAAAGGTAATCTGCTACATGGCCCTCATTAGGTCCATGCTCGTCTATGGATGCCCCGTGTGGTTCAACGTGGGAGCAACGTGTTGGAAAAGATTTGGGTGTTTGAGAAGGTTTGCCTTCCTTTGTACAGAACACCAGAGTCCCAGTACATAAAATTCTATCCCAATGAGGTCCTATACAACAGGGCTAACCTAATAAGAGTGGATAATTTCATTCTGATTCGAAGGCACATTGCAAGAGCAATGAGCTCGACGAACAACCTGATCTCCGGGGCTTATTACCCCAATTACGAGTATCACGAGAGAGTGCGCCTTAACGGCTTTGTTCCCCCAGAGGCGTTCCTCTATTTTGATAAGAAAGGTCTGATCCAGGACAGATTGGCGGTGCCGCTAATCTTCCACGTTGCTCGGACAGCTGTGGATAGGCGACTCAACTACGACAGAGACGTTGCATACGGCAGTGTGGAGCGTCTCCGGTTTAGTAGGGCGGTATCGGGTCGTGATGTTGAGGACGTACAACGTCCGTACGGTCATTTCACGTGACTAGCTGAAAGAGAGGAAACTCCTTCGTCGTTTCCTCCTAATCCAGGGTAGCCTGTTGGATGTTTAAACTACTATTGTATATAGGTTAAAAAAAAAAAAAAAAATTTATCACAGCACTTGGATAGAAAAAAAAAACAGCACTTGATAAAAAAAAAAAAAAAAAAAGTACGTATTCCAACCATCTAGATTGGAGCATATTTATGTGTTCGCATCTTCTGTCCATCAGTGACAGTAGAACGAAATGAATGTCCATTACATGACTCACTGATCCTTTATCGTGTTCTGACAACGATGGCTTTTATGTCCAAGGGTACGCAGATGACATTGCTATCCTAATCATAGGTAAATTCGAAGAAACAATCTCGAATCGTCTCCAGAGAGCATTAAACCTAGTTGCCGGCTGGTGCAGAAAAGTTGGCTTAAAGGTCAAACCCAAGAAAAGTAATATAATTGCTTTCACTAAAAAAAGAAAGCTTGTTAGGCTTAAAATCTTTTTGGTGAAACAATAGAATTTTCAAAAGAAGTCAAATTCCTTGGATGAATAACTCACATGGAATTCTCATCTTAATAAAGCCATAGACAAAGCCAGGATCTCCCTGTGGACCAGCAGAAGCCTTCTTGGCAAGAACTGGGGACTAAATCCCAAAATGACTCTATGGATGTATACAGCCATAGCGCGACCTATTGTCACATACTCAGCATACGTATGGTGGCAAAAAACCAAACAAAGGTCCACACAAGACAGGCTCAATAAATTAGAAAGACTAGCTTGTGTGTTTGCTACAGGAAGAACTACACCCACGGCAGCGATAGAAATCATGCATAAATCAGCCAGTATCGAAGAAGATCAGCTGAATTGGACATCGCCGGAGAATTATTTTGCGGTTGGATTTGGGCCTACATTCATATAAGATTGTGCTGACGCAAGAATTGAAGCCGGACGACCATAGACAACCCCGTGAGTTCGCTAATTGGGCGCTGGAAATGTTTGCCGAAGATCCGGATTTTGGCCAAAAAATCACATTCTCGGACGAGGCCCATTTTTGGCTATGTCAACAAGCAAAATTGCCGTTATTGGAGCGACCACAATCCACAAGTGTTTGACCAAGCATCAATGCATCCACAAAGATTGACTATTTCGTGCGGTTTATGGCACGGCGGCATCAGCGGACCTTATTTCTTTCGAAATGAGGAAGGAGACACGGTTACCCTCAATGATCCTCGGTATAGACTTCTGTGGCCAGAGCTTGACAAAGGGTATGGTATAACTCGCTGTTTTTTTCACGCTTTCTGTTATTTCCCTGCGATCATTTCGCAATTTATTATTTCACAACTCGCATTTTCTTTTTTGGCAGTTTTTATTTGGCAAATTATTATTTAGGCTTGTAATTATTTGACCTTAAGATATTCTGCATTCATTATTTTGTAATTATAGTTTCGCTTTTTGATAAGTTGACGTTTTCTTGATAAGCTTTAACTTACTTAGCTTTACTCGTTCCGTTATTTCGAAATCTCGAAAAATTTGGCTGGGTACAATTGTAAATGCTTGTTGTCTGGCAGGCGCCTGTATCTTAACAGTACTTGGGTGGCTCGCTTCGCGGGATATAAGGCTTTCACACTATGGGACATCTCTTCGACTCATATACCGAACGACCTTCGGCCTCACATGCAGGTGCTTAGGGCGCCGTGTAACCACACACCAAATTTTTAAGTTTTTCCTACAATAAAATTTTCAGTTTCACTTTCGGAATTTCGGCTTTTCGGGATTTTGTAGTAAACAGCCGGCTAAGTAACAAAGTGCGAATTAACGGTTTGCCAGACAAGCCTCGGGAAAAAACAAAAGCCGCTTGATAGAAGCCCTAAACATAGAACTGGAAAAAAAAAATGCGAGTTAACCTTACTGCGAGATTAATGCAAGATGAAATGACAATTTGCCACATCACTTCTGCGAAATAGAGGAAATATATTTCGATATTCGCGAGATAATAGTTTGCAAAATGAAAACAGCGAACAGACCGTCACCCCTTGACAACATCGATATATGCGAGCTGTGGTTCCAACAAGACGGCGCTACATACCATACAAGCGACGGAACGCTCGAAGAAGTGAAGGAGAAATTTGGCGACTTGATCATCTCACGACGAGCGTTCATCAATTAGCCGCCGCGATAATGCGACTTGACACGCGGCAGCCATTTAAAATAAATTAAATGATGTGCTATTCCATACATCATGGCTTCAATATAAAGCCAGAATCAATTTGATATCTCACACCGTTGTTTTATTTAAATTTTTTTCCTATCGTTCTTATCTGGTCACCAAAGAAAAGGATCCACATCAAACTTCATGATGCCAAGACTATTATGCAGAATACCTAACAGCACTGCAAAAAGCAGTATTAAAAACTGGCTCAAACAAAAAGCGCATCATTACTGGATGGAAACCGAAGGTAAGAAAAAATTCTTGCCAAATGCTTCCCACCTAAGAACGAAACAACTCTTACAACTAAGTAAGAGTCAGATTCGCTTGGTCACAGATTTCTTAACAAGACACTGCGGAGTTAAAAAAAACACCCCACGGCCATGGGAATAGCACAAGACGACGTATACAGAATGTGCAACGAATACGAAGAATCAGCAGAACACTTACTTTGCCACGGTGACTGTCTCTCAAAATACGTCATCGTTTCCTAGGTAACTTCTACCTCAAAGCAGAAGAAATATCTGCCAGCGCACCCAGACATAGCCGGATTCATCATTAAATCCGGCATCATGGATGAGCTTTAATTAGAGGATATCACAATAGGCCCACCTGTGGCCGCAGTGATAAGGAACTAGCTCCCGCCTGGTTCAATTTACAATCTACAATCTTTATCGTGTTCTGACAAAAATCCATGAGGATATTTGGCATTGCGTGAGTTTTTAAAAAGACTTCTAATAGAATTTTCACAGAAACATAATCAAGAGCATCAAGATGTCCTTGTAACTTCTGTTAAAGTACTTGGTTTATAATCCTTAGGCTGGGATCTCGTACTCTAAATTTTAGAATCTCTAGTTTCAACTGTATACCTGGGGAAGTGGAGTAACAAGATTTCCTGAGACCACAAGGTACATATTTTTGTAGACAAAGTAGCAAATTCAAATCAATTTTCATGAGCCAATTGTCTCCAATCTTTAATTTATCCACAGCTTCTCTTCCTCTTCAAAATCATTAATGTAAAAAAAACGCAAATCATTCAAGTTACTAAAATAATAAAACAATACAATTTCAAGTTCATTATAAAATACAAATCATCATCGAAGAGATCCTTAATCTGTGCTCTGTCTAGCGTGCAAATCCTCAATCAGTAATCGCTTCCCCGTGAAACTATCTCCTTGCAAGTTGGCCGAAGCATGATTGTATGTTCATACTGGGCGGTGTAACAGCCCTTAATGTCACACAATGGTGGATATGCCTCCACCACGCCCTTGTCACAGAGATCTTTCAGTGCCATTTGATACTTGGTAGCTCCAGCGCGGTCCAACCATCGCTTACAGAAAGCCAGAGTGCTAAAATGTTTGTTAATTGTCCCCAGCAATTGCTTGGACGACTGCAGTCGCAACGGCACATACGGAGCATCAAAGTTCTTCATATAATGTGAGCAATCCATGTCATCGTGAACTAAGCCGCGACCAGTCGAACCGAATGTCTCAATGGCATAGAATTCGTTCTCTTCCATCCGAGTTGATTCACCGCCCTTGACAATTGGTACAGTTTTGCCCGAATGAATGCCTGAAAGTAAAGGAAAACATTAAGACACCTCTGCTAGTCGAAGAATCTGTTACGCAGTACTCACGATAGGGACTAATTGAATGCCCATTCAGATTGCGGATGCTCTTCACCTGATACGTTTTGCCGTCCAACTCGATTTCATACGACTCCATAACTTCTTGAATAGCTGCTCCGATGTCACACAATCTTACATCGATGCCGGCCTCTCGAATCCCAGTGTTAGTGGCATCCTTGACGGCCTCAAGCAATTTGTCGTATTTGTTGTTAAATGCCAACGTAAAAGCACAATCAATGATGCGCCCCTTAATGTGAGTTCCAAAGTCAATCTTGCACACATCATCGTAACTCAATACAGTAGTGTCTCCCGCATTTGGTGTGTAGTGAGCGGCGCAATGATTCAGCGAACACCCGGTTGGGAAGGCCAATCCCGCCTCCAAACCGTTTTCGCCGATCAACCGTCTTGCGGTAGTCTCCAGCTCTTCACAGATCTGAATCATGCTCATGCCAGGTTTGATGTACTTCTGCATGTACTGCCGAGTCTGGCGATGAGCCTCTGCCGCGTGACGCAATTCGTTGTAGATGTCTGTGTGCATGCGATCTAAAGCCCGCTTCTCTTCGCTGGTAAAGCGATCCTTTGCTGTTCGCTCATCGACATCCTTTGGGATTGGGTGCTTCACGATTTCTCCTTCTGGGAAGTTTCCATCTGCAAACTGTTCAGCGATGGGAGTTGTGGGTGCTCCCTTTGGTTTGTTCTTATTCTTGTTTTGCTTTTTTTTCTTTTTATCCGCATCAGCATCTTCTATGGCAGCTGCGACGTTGCCATTTTGCTTAACTGCATCTTCAGATGGCTCTGCTGCTTCGGTAGTATTTTCACCGCCGTTTTCCTCATCTGCTGCACGCTTTGCAGCTGCTTCTGCTGAAAATGGGTTAAAATTTTACACAAAGGGAAACAAGCAAAGTGCAGGTAGGTAGGTAGACATGAATGAAGTAACAATGACTCGGCACTTATATATAACGTGACTCAAAAATACGTTTCCCCGAAGCGTATAGAATGCACTGTAAGTGTCCACATAACGCCAGGTGTATTTTACGTTCTGATAACAAAATTCTGATCACAAAAATCAACCCCACCCATAAGAACGAACCACATTCTCAGCCCTTATTCGACATAACCTTCCATTTAAAAAAAGGGATCGTTGCCCTTTACTCTAAATCTCATCCATTACACCTCTCTCCAGTGCACTGTGCACTGCATACCTTATCTTTTACAATTACCAACTCTGTTAACTCCGCAAAAAAAATCCGACCTCATTTATCCATACGCACCCCCGACAACCATCAAATGCAGGGACACACTCACCTTGTCGAAGTTTCTTGTTGTTCGGCTTCGGCTTCTTTTGCTTTTTAACTTCGCCATCGGCCACAATCTCTTCGGTGACTACGATTTCTTCAATTTTCGTTTCTACGGCAGACATTTTTATTGCAGATTTATATTCTACTATTACACGACTTATTTAATTAAATAAATAAATTAGCCTTAAAAAACGAAATGAAAGAGCAAATGGAAGAAAACCACACGGTTAATGGTTCCTTTTCCACATTGGTCTATTTCCAGTTGACAAAACGCAAAATGAATTTTTAAGGAGAGGGTTGTGGAACGTGGAGTGAAATGAGATTCATCGATTGTGTGCTTGCGGAATGAGTGGAATATTAATAAAATACGAATTGATACGGACTAAGGGGTAGTAAGAGGATTTTATTTTATTTTGGAAGAGTGAATAAAGGAAGCTAATTTCAGCAGACCGCTTTTATGCTGTCCGTCCAGTTGAGAGTACTTAGGTGATAGACGTAGGTTCACCACTTTCGTTCGTCCATTCTACGTATTCTAGTCTATTAGCCATATGCGTATTTTAATTCGCTTGACTTGTGCTGTTCAGACAAACTGGCTCACACGCCCTCAGACAATTTTTATCCTTTAAAAGATATTCAGATACTTCAGTCATTATTGCCCTGGACTACTGCTAAAGGTCCAATCGTGTGTTTGTGTAATGGATATAAATATTTTTTGGATTAATATGAAAAATAAACCTAATGGGCCATTCTACACTAGTATTCTTGCATCAGTTGTCGAACTGGTTTTCTGGGAAGACGTATGAGAAGCAAGGTGAAATATCTACAAAAGTAATGCACATCGGAGAGATATTTGAACAGAAATAAAACCTATTACTTGTGTTGTCACCTATTACTTGTGTTGTCTTATAATAAACTGGCGTGAGATAGCAATATAGACATATTTGTACGTTAAACCGTTACTACAACTGATACAAGGATACCAGTGTGGAATGGCCCATTAATTTTACGTTTTTATGCACTCTGAAGTCTCTGTTATGTAATTTTTATTTATTGAAATTCAATTTAAATAATTTCATCATGAAATATGGAAATCAAGATTTCCGCACGAAGAAACAAACAGCTGAAAGTACTAAACTGACATTTGGATGCGTAAAAAGTAAAAAGTTCGCTTCCGCCGCGAAACTGTCGAGGTTGCCCGTTACTATATGTTTTTATATACCTCTACATTTTTTGACAGCTTGATGTATAAAACTGTAGGTAGAGATGGACAATTATTGAAAAATAACGGGTTAATATAACAACCGTTATTAACAATTAACATCTCAAAATAATAATTCAATATTGTGATCATGTCGTTATGATGGAATTGAATCATACGGAAAAGCATTTTTACTATAGGTATGTACTAGATTGGATATGAAGATCGTGGCAATGGCAATGCAGATAGATTTAAATACAATTTAAAATAAGCCAGAAATCCTTAAAGCATACTGGGAAACAATTTCTTCTTGGTAAACTAGCGGTACCCTCATATATTTGAAGTAGCAGTCGTTTTTATTTAAACTCCTATGTTCATTCAGTTCACTGAATTTGAGACAATGAGGGGTGCGGTACTATTCGACTTTTAAATCTTGGATCCATACTGCTACTGCTAAACAATATATTATTCCCGGAGTATAAAAGCATAAACCTGTGCATACACTAACCGGTTATTTTTCTTATAAATAACCGGTTAAGCGGTTAACTGCGAAGAAAAAATGTCGTGTTATTAACCGGTTAACCGCTGGTGATTAATCGGTTATTTAAAACAATCGGCTATTTATTTCATGTCGCTTCTCCACGCGTCATAAAGGAGAAACTGAAAAAATCAATTATTGAGGCAGGACAGACAAACAGAATATAAGTAAAATCGATTTAATAAGTCAGAAGTTAGTTTAGAATGAAGCATCTTCGTTTTAACCCTCTATATAGGACCAATTTTTCTCTATTGCCTTCTAAGCCCAAAGACAAACCCGTTGGCTAGGTTGACAAGGTTCTTCAAAACTGTCTAGTTGTGCTGAACGAATTTGTTACATGTTTTTGTTCCTCCTACATGAGACCGGCAACGTCCTATAAAATTGCACTAACGACGTAGGTTGATCTCTTTTGGAGATCTGCCCCTATGGTAAGTTATATTTCGCAAACATATTGCGTGCGTTCGACAACATTGTGCTATCAGAATGTTTAATAGCAGCCGTAGCTGCTATAACCACTTCGAACATTTTGATCGATTGCTACGGTATAGCACCTTGTTGTTGAAGGTGCTCATTGTTTTTTTTTTTTTTACTGACTGGGAAAGAGGTCTATAATAAGAGGAAAATATCATAATCATAACAAAAATCATATTCAATCGAACTTATACCATTTAACCAATCTCCTGCTAAATTTAAACGTTGCCTATAATCAAGCAAATGATGATAACAAATGATCACTCAAGATAGGAAAAAAATCAACATCACAATTAAAGCGATGTATGAATGTACATACATATGGATGTATGTATGTAACTTTGTCAGTGATTGTTCGTAGTGATCGTTAAGCTGCAGAGCTACACAACTGATAACAATCAATAGCGATCAAAAGGCAACACTAAAACGAAAGCTACAGTGATCGTGAGAAAGTCATACAATTGCGATAATGCAATGTCCAGCTATCATAGAATTCCAATGGTATGAGCACTACCCTGTAGTTCGGCGGGTGGCGAGTGGCCCCTATGCACTAGTGATTTTACCGACTGATTTTTACTGGTTGTTAGTCAATTCGCTAACGAAAGGTAATGCGACGCCATACCAGTCAAAACCGTAATGAAAGGCCCCAGTTATAATGCCAATTTTGTTAGCTCAGCTGCGCTCTAGATCTAGATGTGTGGTTAAGTGACAAATAGTGAATAAATAAAGAAAACAATAATTTAATAGATATTGTAACATAATAATAATTACGCTCCTACAACCCATTCCGAAGTGTCTTTTCATTCTGCCATAATTTTGTTCCGAAGTGTCTTTTCATTCGAGGTTCGTGTCTGCGGTTAGTCTCCACAGTTCATGCCCACGATAAGAGATGGATGATGTCTAAGACGACGTCACGAATAAGAGAGAAGTATAACTGCAAGAAATGATTGTCATCTTGGAATTATTACATCAGAATTTTCTTGTTCCAGTGGTCGAAGAATTTGCTAGAAGTTTCTGGCTATCAGAAACTTCTGCTATATAAGGACAGATGGCGATCGAGACCAGGCAGTTGGTTTTGAACCGCACGAGGAGATTGGAAAAGTGATAATGGGCGAAGTTGTAATTTTGTGATAAATTGAAAGTTGAGAGTTAACAAGAAGAAGTAATTAGTTTGGATTTGTGAATTAAGTAATTGAAAGGAGATAAAGTGACTTGAGAAAAAAGAGACCTTGTAAGGAAGGAGTTTGCGAAGAATAGTATAGTGTGAACTTGAATTGTGCTATAGACTAGAAAATAAAGAAATAATTTCACAGAATATTGTTTTATCTACTCGAGCCGTAGCTCGCATATTACAATACATTGGTGTCAGAAGTGGGATAAAACTTATTCTGTGAACAACTATTTCCGTGGTGTGAAATTGCACAATAAAAAAAAAAACGATTTCTGCGTTGAGTTAATTAGTTGCGCAAAATGGGTCGCAAATTGGGAAAACTAACTATAATGCAACTAAAGGCAGAACTCAGTAAGCGGAATCTCGACACAACTGGGGGAAAAGATGCCCTACTGATTCGTCTGGAAGAAGCAATAAAACAGGAAGGTGAAAATCCGCATGACGTAGAGTTTGACGTGGAAGAGGAACCAGCAAGTACAGTAGCCGACCCGGATATAACAAGTCTGCTCCTGCAACTTAAGTCAATCATGGACGAACAAAGGAAAGCAATAGAAGACCAAAGGAATTCTCTAGAACTCAAGCTGGACGAACAAAAGAATTCTCTAGAACTTAAGCTGGACGAACAAAAGAAAGCAATGGACGAACAAAAGAATTCTCTAGATGCTCTGGAAAGTAAACTTGATGAGCAAAACAAGAACTTGGAATCCAAATTCGAAGCGATCGAAGAGAAAATCGAGAAGGTCGAGACGCAACTCGAAAAAGTCGAAACTAGATTCGATGAAAATTTTGAGAAGCATGAAACTCAGTTCGGGAAGATAGAGACTCAGTTTGAAAAAGTAGAAAAGCAAGTCGAAAATCTTGCTAAGGAACTCAGCAACGTGAAGAGACAGAAAGCACGGGAATATTCCACTGACGGTCTGAGAAGAAAGGAGATGCAGCCTCCTATCTTTGATGGTCAAACATCATGGCCAATTTATAAGAAGCAATTCGAAGCGGCCGCAATGACCAATAGCTGGGACGATGAAGAGAAGTCTATTGCACTCACACTTGGACTGAGGGGTCCAGCTGCGGAGCTCTTGCAGACCATCCCGGAAGATAAACAAAAAAACTACGACTCTCTGGTTCAGGCTATCGAGATGCGGTTTGGGGATGAACACATGCAGCAGGTGTACAGGGTTCAGCTGCGTAGTCGAGTCCAGAAAAGGGGGGGAAACGCTCCAACAGTTGCAAGCGGATATGGAGCGACTAGCCCATCT
Source organism: Pocota personata (assembly GCA_963082735.1). Lineage (NCBI taxonomy): Eukaryota > Metazoa > Arthropoda > Insecta > Diptera > Syrphidae > Pocota > Pocota personata. Next base: position 144,037,109 of record OY720430.1, read on the forward strand.
TTCATACCCTAAAGCCGGTGAGGAGCTTATCAACGAAATGGCGGTGGAAGCTTTTATTCAGGCCATAGAGGACAGACAACTGCAAATGGCTGTAAGGATGGCTGAAAAGCGAACACTCCCCGAGGCATTGGCATTCGCTTTGTCAATGAAGGCTGCGGACCAAGCATACCGTGTCAGGGAAATGTCCGTCGTGGAATGCTCATGCCAGAGAACAGCCGTCATGGATGAAGACAAAGCTCGCGGAAGTCAAATCCGTTGCTGGAATTGCAACCAAACCGGACACCTACAACGGCAGTGCAGAAGTGCACCTAGACGAGGAAATTGTCCACATTGCGGAAGTAGGAGAAGCAGAGAGGAAGCATCCTGTCGGTCAGACCTCCCAAAACCAGCAGTCGGGAAATGCGTAAGGACCAACTTCGCGGGGCAGAAGTTGGTTACTGGAATCGAAGCCCCCAGGACCACCATTCAAGTTTCGCAAACCAAACGGGGTAACAAGAGCCTGACAGTGGAGGCACTAATCAACAAGAAGAAGTGCGTAGCCACCATCACACAGGTGCTACCGCCTCCATTGTAAGAAGAGATATCGTCAGAAGCTCCTGGCTGCACAACACCAACAGCTACTGCCTGAAGACTGCAACAGGGGAAATGGCGAAGGTGTTTGGAGAAGTTCGTCTTACGATTACTCTGGCGGGACTGACGTTCTCCCATGCGTTTCTGGTGGCAGATATATGCGACGAGTGCATCATCGGAATAGACGTCATGAAAGCAAATGAAGTAATCTTGGACATCGGGATGCAAGTACTGAGGTATCGAAATGTGGAGATTCCGATGGTGTACGGAAACGAGAATGCCCTAACTCTCAGGACAGTCATCAGCAAAGACGAAGTTTTGCCGCCGTCGTCAGAGACAATCATTTCGACGAAGCTGGAAGGTGATCTTGGGAGCCACCGATTCTACATAGTAGAACCAGACCCAGAGAAGCATTCTCAAGACTACATCGTGGGAAAGACGTTAGTCGAACCAAAGAACACCATGGTTCCAGTGAGAGTGTTGAACGTGAGACCACACACTGTCAAACTAAGGCGAGGGGAGGTGACTGGAAAATGCACGCCGATTACCGCCGTCGCAACAATATCTGAACGTGATGCTCCAAAACCTCTTCCATCACCTTGGACAGCGTTAACGAGAGAGACGATTCTCCAGTCGAGTGAGCTGAATCAGGAGCAGCAAACTATGGCAGAGAATCTTATCAATGAGTACGCTGATGTATTTGCCTCACATGACGGAGAATACGGCCGAACACACCTGGTACAACATCGAATAGACACTGGTGATACTAGACCAATTCGTCAGCCTGCTAGGCGCCTTCCATTGGCAAAGCAGACATAAGACAAAAGATGGTGTTGGCAATGGAGAAAGAAGGTCTGATTGAAAGTTCCAAAAGTCCGTGGGCATCACCGGTTGTACTGGTTAAGAAGAAAGATGGCAGCACGCGGTTCTGCGTGGACTATCGGCAGCTCAATTACGTCACCAAGAAAGACAGCTATCCTCTGCCACGGATTGACGACACGCTAGACACACTATCAGGAGCCCGATGGCTTCCATTCTCGACTTGAAGAGTGGCTACTGGCAGGTACAGATCCATCCAGAAGACCGGGAGAAAACCGCCTTCACAGCAGGAAATGGGCTATGGCAATTCACGGTAATGCCATTCGGGCTGTGCAATGCTCCGGCGACTTTCGAGCGATTGATGGAATGTGTCCTGCAAGGGTTAACATGGAAAACCTGTTTGGTATACTTGGATGATGTCATCGTCGTAGGAAAAACGTTTGCGCAACACCGAGACAATCTAAGGGATGTGTTTCAAAGGCTTCGAAGTGCCCACCTGAAGCTCAACCCCAAGAAGTGCGCCCTGTTTAGAGCGGAAGTCAAGTACCTGGGACACATAATTTCAGCGAAAGGAGTGAGAACCGATCCAGAGAAGGTCGAAGCGGTGGAAAACTGGCCAGTCCCCAAAGATAAACACCAACTAAGGAGCTTCCTGGGCCCAGCCACCTAATACAGACGGTTCGTGAAGGATTTTGCCGGGATCGCAAAGAGCCTGCACCAGTTGACGGAAAAGGGAAAACAATTCAAATGGTCAATTGAGTGCGAGAAGAGCTTCAAGGCACTTAAACAACGGCTATGCGATGCCCCGACACTAGCTTACCCCACTCCCGGGGAAACGTTCGTTGTGGATACAGATGCTAGTAATGTCGGGGTAGGAGCCGTACTCTCCCAGGTGCATGATGGCCAAGAGAAGGTGGTTGCGTACTTCAGCAAGGTACTCTCTAAGCCAGAAAGGAACTACTGCGTGACAAGGCGGGAACTTCTAGCTTTGATCTTGGCTACGAAACATTTTCACAAATACCTCTATGGGAGGAAGTTCGTTCTTCGCACAGACCATGCAGCCTTAAAATGGCTATTACAGTTTAAGAGTCCTGAGGGTCAGGTCGCAAGATGGATCGAAAGGCTGCAAATCTACGACTACGAAATACAGCATCGTAAAGGAAAGCTCCACTCTAATGCGGATGCACTGTCCCGGAGACCATGCAGAACGGATTGTAAACATTGTGCGCGTCAGGAAGAACGGGAGCTGGTTTCCATCCAAAGAATGAGAGCCGAACCTATCGCCGGCTGGAGCGTAGATGAGATCCGGAACGCTCAGAAGGAAGACCCGGATGTCGAACCGATTCTGGCCTGGAAGGAGAACATGGAAAAACCGGATCATCAGAACATCTCTCACAGAAGCCAGACCTTAAAGGCATATTTTGCGCAGTGGGACTCCCTCCATGTCCAAGAAGGTGTCCTGAGAAGAAAATGGGAATCCTCCGACGGAAAGTCGTTTGTAATGCAGCTTGTCGTGCCGCGGACGAGGGTCAAGGAGGTGTTACAGGAAATGCATGGCGGGGCGTCCGGAAGCCACTTGGGAGTGAATAAGACGCTAGAAAAGGTACGAGAACGTTTTTATTGGATAAAAGCGAAGGAAGACGTCGAAGACTGGTGCAGAAAATGCGACGTGTGTGCAGCTAGCAAGGGTCCGAGAATCAAAACTCGAGGTAAGATGAATCGCCATTGACATCGCAGGGCCCTTTCCGGAAACCGACAATGGTAATCGGTATATACTCGTAGTAATGGACTACTTCAGTAAGTGGCCAGAAGCGTTTCCGATCCCTAACCAGGAAGCCAGAACCGTGGTGGAGCAGATCGTCTACAATTGGGTGAGCAGATTCGGTGTGCCCTTGGAATTGCATTCTGACCAAGGGCGAAATTTCGAGTCAAGAATCTTACAAGAGATGTGTCAACTACTCGGAATCAAAAAGACACGGACAACCCCGCTTCATCCACAGTCGGACGGTATGGTGGAGCGTTTCAATAGGACTTTGGACGAACATCTCTCGAAGGTCATAGGCGACTACCAACGTGATTGGGACCGGCAGATTCCCTTTTTTTTGATGGCCTATAGAAGTGCCGTGCATAGCACTACTCGACATACGCCATTCGAAATCTTGTTTGGTGGAATAGCTCGGTTACCCAGTGAGGTGAAATTTGGATCTCCTACCAATGAGCCCAGAAATGAAGAAGAGTACGTGGCGGACCTTAGGGAAAGGCTTAGGGACATACACCAAAGGACCAGAAGCCAGATTAAGATAACAAGCGACCGCATGAAGACCAGGTATGATGTCAAGGCAACAACTTCAGGATTCTAGGAGGGAGATCTAGTGTGGCTGTATAATCCCCATCGCCAAAAGGGGAAATCACCTAAGTTGCAGCAGAACTGGGAGGGTCCCTACAGAATAATAGCCCGCATCAACGATGTTGTCTACCGCATCCAGCGAGGACCAAGGGCCAAAATGAAAGTGGTTCATGTGGACCGACTGAGTAGATACAATGGCCGAAATGAGGGGGGCAGTGTAACATAATAATAGCTACGCTCCTACAACCCATTCCGCAGTGTCTTTTCATTCTGGCATAATTTTGTTCCGAAGTGTCTTTTCATTCAAGGTTCGTGTCTGCGGTTAGTCTCCACAGTTCGTGCCCACGATAAGAGATGGATGATGTCTAAGATGACGTCACGGATAAGAGAGAATTATAACTGCAAGAAATGATTGTCATCTTGGAATTATTACATCAGAATTTTCTTGTTCCAGTGGTTGAAGAATTTGCTAGAAGTTTCTGTCTATCAGAAACTTCTGCTATATAAGGACAGATGGCGATCGAGACCAGGCAGTTGGTTTTGAACCGCACGAGGAGATTGGAAAAGTGATAATGGGCGAAGTTGTAATTTTGTGATAAATTGAAAGTTGAGAGTTAACAAGAAGAAGTAATTAGTTTGGATTTGTGAATTAAGTAATTGAAAGGAGATAAAGTGATTTGAGAATAAAGAGACCTTGTAAGGAAGGAGTTTGCGAAGAATAGTATAGTGTGAACGTGAATTGTTCTATAGACTAGAAAATAAAGAAATAATTTCACAGAATATTGTTTTATCTACTCGAGCCGTAGCTCGCATATTACAATATTTTAAAAATGTAAATAAGTAGTGTTTGATACAATATATAAAAGGTAGGTAACAATAAAATGGTGAGCATAAGGCAATTAAAACGTTTAGTGAAAAAAGAAAGAGAACGGTGTTTAGAAAAATTTAGAAATGTCGGATTATTATCATTATTATTTGTGCAGGATTATCTTGCACTGCGACTTAATGGTCTATTGTGCCCCCTGCTAATACCTAGGAGAGATTTATTCCCTCTTTAGAGTTTCCCTTAGAATATAATTCCTTCAGAATTTTCATCGAGGGTCAAACACTCTTTCTTTGCCTTGGCAAGGATAGTTCACCTTAGAGTACCCTCTCTAATCTAGTTTCTCTTAGGAATTTGAGAATGAGAAGTGGATCTATGGTTGGTATATCCTCCTCTGATAGTTGGTACCTGCCCAAGCATTTCAATCGTTTGTGGGTCAGTACCCCACATGACTTCAAAAGATGTTCTGGAGTCACGCTGGGCTAATTGCAGAATCTGCAAAGGCCTTCGTTTGTTATATCTAGTTTCCTTAAATGTTCCCCGAGTTTACAGTGCTCCGTTAGAAAGCCTGTTAGGATACGTAGGTTAATCTTGTTAAGGCAGATGCACGGTTCGAATCTCTTCCAGTTGTAGTGTCACAGAAGTTTCTTAGCTTGCCTCAGACCTGGAGTATTGACCCAGGTTCTCGCCGTGTTTTCTTTCTCCATCTTCCTGAATTCTTCGTGTGGTTGCCTGTTCCACAGAATGGTTCAGGTCCAATAAAGGATTCTGCTGCTCCTTATCTCGCCAAGGAATCTGCCTCTTCGTTGCCCTTTATTGGCCAGGGATCCAATAAAGGGTTACTCTGTTAGTGCTACCCAATTCATTAAGTTTGTATAGGCATTCCCACACAAGTTTTAATTTAATGACATGGGAGTCAAGTGCCTTGATAGCTGCTTGACTGTCTGACAATATTGCTATGTCGCATTTTTAGTATCTTCTGTCGAGATTGAATTGAACACATCTATCTATAGCGTATATTCGAGCTTGAAAGATGCTGGTACTTTTGCCCATAGGTTCAGAGTACTTTGTTCTTGACCCAAATACACCAGCCCCTGTTCCTTCTTCAGTTCTCGAGCCATCATTTATTGTGTGGTTACTCAATCCGTATATTATGGATTCATTGCTCCAAGCTTTTATGTTACTTACCTTCGTATGTAATTTTTTATTAAAATTAAATTAGTTAGAAGGGGGAATTTCTTGAGAAGTAGATCATATTCTTTTCAATTGATGCATTTCTCCCTCCCTATGCCCTCTTTTGCCATCCTTAGGATTGTCGGCTTTGCGTATTGCTCAACTACAATATGAAACGGAGTTAGATCCAGGAATACTTCCATGGCAGCAGTTGGACATGTTCTCATGGCAAGCCAGTCTTTGCACTTTAGTGAATGTATCCCTCAACTAGTTCGTTTGGCCCACGCTATCGCTCCATATGTGATCATTCGTCTCACAATGGCGATATACATCCATCTTAGAATGCTGGGGTTAAGTCCCCAAGACTTACTCGCTAGGCTCCTACATATCACGAGAGCACGGGTGGCTTGGATATTTCTTCTGTGTGCTTTTTCCACATGAGTTTATTATCTAGGTGCAATCCTAGATATTTTACTTCTTTTCCTGGTGTCAGTTCCGTGCCCGACAGCCAAGTTGGCTTCAATATTATGTCATCAGCTTAGGCTTGACAGTTGATTCCGAGGTTGGTTAAGTTTTCAAGAAGTTCATCTACAACTAGACTCCACATTAGAGGAGATAGTACTCCTCCTTGTGGGCATCTGTTTGTTGTGTTGACCTTAATGATTCTACGCAACGTCTGAATTTCTGCTGATCTTGTTCTGAGCAACTCGTACATCCATTTAGATACTGTTCTGGTGACTCCTTTTCTGTCTAGGGCTCGCTTGATGGCTTCTTATGAAGTATTATCAAATGCCCCCTCGACATCTAGGAAGGCAAAAACAATCTCTTTCATTTCAAGAGCTTCCTGCATGGTTTCCGCCAACTGGAAAAGATCCGTCTTCGTGGATCTGCCAGCTCTATATGAATGTTGACGATAATGAAGTGGGGACGTGTTTAGTATGTCTTCCCTTACGTAGTTGTCCACAGCTTTTTCCATTGTTTTGAGAAGAAACGATGTTAGGCTGATTGGTATGACTTCGACTGTGTTGGGTCCTTTTTCCCCACTTTTAGTATGAACACAACCTTCGCTCGTCTCCACTGCTTTGGAATAAATCCCAGTGCGAGACTACTTTTCATTATTCTGACTAGGTATGGTAGTAGTCTTTCTTTTGTATTAGAGCTGGTGTGATACTCTCCACACCTGGTGACTTGAACGGCTGAAAAGAGCTGATTGCCCATTCAATTCCCCCTCTGGAACAGATTGTGCTTGCAATTTTCCAATCTTCTTTCCGACGTCTTGATATGTTCGTCGTGCTCTCTTCATTTGTATTCTGCATACTTCCAGGGAAGTGAGTTCCTAAGAGCAGTAGTGCTCTCTCTCTTCCTCAACCTTAGTGAAACTACCGTCTGGGTTTTTTAGAGACGTTTGCATTCCACCCGATTTAGCCAGCGCTTTATGCAGTCTAGCTGCACCAGGAGTGCTAGTGATTGTCTCGCAAAATCTTCTAAAGCTTTCCTTTTTGGCTTTTCTCAATTCTTTATTGTACTGTGTAAGTGCCTATTGAACAATTTAAGTGTTACGGATCTTAACTTTGAGAAATTGATGCTCCACCAACGCACATCTTTCCCACCCTTGTTGTTGCTTGTGGGACAACTTGTTTCAAACGCGTTTATATGACAAACCTTAAAACCATCACGATAATTAGAAAGAACATTAATCATCATCACATTTCCCACCCTTGTTTTCGCTTAAGGGACAATTTGTTTCAAACGCGTTTGTGATAGCGCTACTAATGCTCTCTATCGATTTTTCTAACTCTAAGTATTGGCTGGAGCTCTACTAATGTCGATATGCTCCAGATTATTACACAGGGTTTCTTCAAAAGTCTCCCAATTTGTTTTCCATGGATTTCTTGCTGGATTTTTCATGATGCATGCATTGTCTAGGTTAAACACAATTATTCTGTGATCAGACAATAACGGCTCATTGGATACACTCCAGTTCTTAATTAACCTACTTATGCTAGAACTGTCCAGCGTGAGATCGAGAACTTCTTGTCTAACTCTAGTGATAAATGTTGAGGTATTCTTTGTATTACATATATCAAGAGATGAACTTAAAATAAATTCTAAGAGAGACTCACCCCTGATATTGGTGTCGGTGCTCCCCCAGATGACATTGTGAGGAATCTGGAGCTTGCTGCAGTGCTCCACTAGACACTGCAGTTCCCTTGGAATAGCTGGTTCATCCCCAGCGCAGAATACAGATGCGATGATGATGGTGCGGTGTACCGGTGTATCTATGTTTAGAGTAACCTGTAATGGCACCAAGTCTCGCGACATATAATCTGAAAGTAGGAGAAAGTTAATTTTGTTGTTTATTAGAATGCATGCCATTGGATTGACCACTCTCACATTCCAAATTAGCTTTGCATCCTTACATGATAGTCCTTTGACTAGTCCTTTTAAGATCCATGGCTCTTGAGTCATTGCTATGCCCATATTTTGTTTGGTAAACATTCTAGCTATCGCGGCTGATGCCGCTATAGTGTGGTGAATGTTTACCTGGGCAACCTTAATTATGTAGTCGGAGGTTTTAATCTCTGGCAGAGCTTGTTGCTCCACTTCTGGTTGCATTTCCCTCGAGACTGGGTTTGAGATGGTACTTAGCCCTGTACTCTCCCTCAGTCTCTTGAGTCCACTCACCGCCAGTAGCTCAAAGAACCGTTTTGAGCCTTAATAGCATCGAAAGACTCTTAGTCAATTCCGAGGGCCAGTACTTTCCCATGGCTTGGTGTTTAATCCCATGTCTTGGTGTTCAATCCATCATTTTGTGCCTCCAGGATTGCCGAAGATGTTTGATGCTCCTGATCCGGACTTTTTGGCAGGAAGATTGTGATGGAATAGGCACGTGGTATTTCTGTCCTGCTGCATACAGTAAGACTCACTCCTTTTCAACCTTTTAACCTGGGCGTCACGATCTTGAGCCATTCAACCGTCTGCGGAGTTTCGCACTCAACCAATAGCATCCCTTTCTTGAAATGTATGCCCTGAAACTTGAGCTTATGCCAGGAGCTTATGCGGAAATGGCCCATCCCAGGGCCATTTCCGTCACAATGGCGTTCTCGAATGCCTTGAGGTCCTCAGCATCGAGCATCTTCTACGGATATTTAGCAGGCAATACCGCAACCTGCTCGACCTTCGCAGGCACACCATGTCTTTTCCTAGCCGATACTGCTGAAACAGCGCTAGCTTTCGCAGGCTCTGCCTGGGATCTCTTGGAACTAACCTGTGCACTCATCTTTTTTTGCACATTACATGCAGGGGTGTTATCTGCTGGTTGCTCTTTTTAGTAGCTGGAGTGACATTAGAGTCGGGCTTGGCCCTATGCCCCTCTGCCTTTTTATTGGCATCCTCTGGTGCGAAACCTTTTTCCAGCTACCGTAGGTACCAGCGAGAGCCCGCGCCACTAAGTCCCTTCCTCAGTGGGTCGTCCAACCCTCCAGGTTGCCTCAGGGGTGGCATCAGAGGGCTCGCTCGCTTTTTCTTAGTAGGGGCTACTATGGATTGCTGTAGCCTCTTTGCCCAAGAGTGGGGGGGGGGGCTAGAGCTTGGTTCCCACCCTCCGTCATACCTACTGCTACTGCTGCTTCTGAGGTCTCAGGGACAGTCCTTGAGGTTGTAGCGGTCTTTTGGCTGGAGCTAGGTTGCTTCTGCCGAGACCCTCCTTCTTGGATGCTCCCTGGCCGACTTCGTTCCATTAGGCCTTCGACACAGAGCCTATGCTCTATGCGATCCATCGTAGACACCGCGTCACCCCGAATCCTACTTACATTGGTTTTCAAGTTTTTATTTTATTTTATTTTTGCTTATAGAACCCACAAGTAGTGCGGGAAAGGATTGTCCGCTGCACCAGAACCCCGTATAATGCAGTAAAACCATGGTTACTCCCTGAGGCGGTCTGGTATCAGAGAGGCTCCTTTAAAATGCAGCGGGTATACCCCCTGGCTACAAACCATTCAATGGGCACGGCTCGCATAACACCCAGGATTAAGGGGGTTGACTACCTATTGGTTTCAGGACTCTTCTAGGGATAGTTCCCGAGAATCATTGCCTTACTCAGCCTCTACACCACGACAAGGTTGGTAATCAAGTAGAGGAAATGTCGGATATTGTGAAAGATAAACAGGAGAAAAAATGTGAGGATATGGAAATTGAAGAAAGTAATGGGGTTAATTTGTTTGATGGGGGCAAACAAAACGTAAATTTAAATGAAAAGTTGAGAGAATGGCATGTAAAAACAGGGTGCCTCGTAAATGTGCCAAAGACTTGATTAACATACTTCGAAAAGAGAAAATAAATGTGAGTTCCTTTTATAAGTCCGATTGTCCGTCAAAACCAGATATTTCAAATATGGCTGGGGACAATATCTTCACATTGGAATAGACCAACAATTAAGAAAAGTAGGAAATATTTTTCAGTTTGGCAGCAACTTGAATATAGATATAAACCTAGATGGATTACCGCTTTTTAAAAGTTCGAGGAGCCAATTGTGGCCAATTTTGATCCGATGTTTTTGTAGGTAATACGAAACCTATCAATTGTAGTGGAGTATTTAAACAAGTTTTCTAATGAATTATCAGATCTAATAGAAAATGCGTTATAGCTAGAAGGAGAAATCATAAAAAATAGAAATTAGGGCTGTAGTTTGCGATGCTCCTGCAAGAGCATTTATTAGTGGGACGATCACCCATACATCGCGATACGGTTGCGCAAAAAAATAGATGGAGTTCTGACCTATAACACCCAAGAAGGAAGTGTCCAAAATATCACAGCTTAGCGTATTTAATAGAGAAGTTAGTTTTGGAGAATTTAAAGGTAGGTATAGTCACACAAGTCCCATTAGACTACATGCATCTCGTAGAGTTAGGAGTTATGCTTAAATTTCTTATACGAATAATGATTAATAGAATTTCTTTTAAAGTTCCTAATGGTAATAAAAAAAAATATCAGATAAATAAGTAGCGATAATATTCATATCATCTCATATTCCATATCCATATTCATATCATCTCATATTCCATATCTTATATTCCCAAAAAAAATCGCTTGCAAGCCGAGGTCGTTAGATGAGCTATTACATTGGAAAGCCACTGAATTTATACAATTTTCATTATACATCATCAGAGGTGAAGTACGAGTAAATGATGATATCTGTTATTAATTTCTTTTACTCCATTGCTCATATAGGCTTCTCTGTTGCCCAAAGTAACGAGCAACAGTCTTAAACACCTCTCAATCAATGTTAAATCTTTTCGTAGACAATTTTCCTGTTTATTTGGCCAATATAGTGTTTCCTATAACGTCCACAGACTGTTGGATTTAAAGAAAACGATAGGTAGGTGAACTGATTTCCGGATGTGCGTATTCAGTCCCTTAAAAAATGGTCAAAAAGTCTTCCAAAATCCTAAAACTGCTACAAAGGAACATTTTCGAATATGCTTTTTCGGCACCTCCAAATCAACGAGAACCCAAAGTAGTAGGCAAGGCATGCACTTTTAGAGGGTGTGTTCTAAACAACTTGACAATTATTGTTTTATGAAATGTAATATTCCACTGGTAATTCAAGCAATATCAGAAGAGGGTTCGGGTATAGGTAGAAGATTCGCTACTAAACTGCGAGGTAGAAGACACGTTTCCTTTGACAGATTTAGAGTGTAAGACTATTGGTATTCCGTATGGGGATAATTTAGTATTAATGCCATTGCTACATTTCTATTAGATAATTAGGAGTAGCTTTCATTTTCGTTACCTTTGAACTGAAAGTGAAAATTATAATAATAATTAAATAATAAAAATAAATAAAATAAATCAATAAATAAAATAAAAGTGGAGGCGCCGAGTCCGTAAAAAGTCAAAAAAAAAAAAAAAAAATATCAAACTACAAGTCATAGTAGGTACACTTCTTTGTTTTCCCCAACACTGCTTAAGCAAATTTAAATTTCAGCCAAAGAAAACAAATGCCTATCCTGCAACGAATGGAAAAAATGTGTGGCAGATCTTAAAGGTGATTTTGTAAACAAGAATTTTTGTTAAATAATTCATTTATATTAATATCCTTCTAGAAATCATGAAGCAGGATAATTTAGTCTTTAAAGATGCATTTCGACGGGAAAGGCTGCTGCTTCGCCTGAGGAGCAACTGAGGATAAGAGTCATCAAAAAAAAAAAAATTCTAAACAAAAAATTTAAATAATCACATACATAAGTAAATGTGTAAATACTTAGTTAATAAGTTTTAGTTAGTATTTTTTTTCCAAGAAAGACTGTTTATTATTTAGTCAATAAAATATATAAGAAGCAAAAACAGCTTCGTACTGGCGAAGTGGCTAACTCCTTCGTACTAGCGAAGTAGCAAACCCCTTTTCCCTAACGAAGTGGCTAACGCCTTCGTACTAGCGAAATAACAAAGAATTTTTCCCTAGCAAAGTGGCTGACGAAAGGTAATGCATCGTCGTACCGCTTGGTCCCTCATTAAGCAAATGCATGACCGGTGGTTAGGCAGGGAGTCAGTACCCACTATCGGTAGTCAGGGGAATCACCAGCGTCGTAACGTTAGCGATCGTAGCAATTTGGTTTTAACATTGTTCAAGAGATATGTTACGATCACAAGAACTTGATAATATTCTCTATTATTCACTACATACTCGTACAGCGATCTCTTATAGAGTGGCGAGTAAGATTTCTTTTGTGGTGATAAGGCCCCAAGACATCGATCGTGATAAATTTATTAGACATTAAGACAGCGAGGTTGAGGAGTTTATAGAGTCGTGGTTAACAAATCTATTGCAATCACGTAAATCACAATGGTCGTATATATCGCTATAAACTACATCGGAATTAAGACAATCCACAGCCAACTGATTAAAGAAGAAACAAATTGGATCAACAAATTTGTAAAGAAGAATAGAGAATGTAGTGACGATGCACGTTTATTCTGAATCTTTGGAGATTATAAATTCCTGAAAATATTGATGAAGTCAAGTTATTCCATATCCGTGTAGAGATTATAAAACGTTGCTCTGTGCAATTTCTCAATATTATTTCTATATTATAATGATACCCTAAAGCACAAACGTCCATTCATGTAGGCATTTCGTTACAATTCACTGTTTTTCGTACAGGTATTACTGATTTTTAATAGTATATGAAACCAGTAGTATCAGAAAAATAACAGTAACTTGCAACGAAATACATACATACATACATGAAGGTCTGTTTCGTGGATGTTTCAATCAGTTTCTTGCTTTAATGTGAGTACAGCAACAGTAACAGTCGTGGTCAATGAAGCTATCCTGAGATCTGCACCTTAAGTCAGTGCTCGTCTTAAAGCTGTATTATATTTTTCTTGAGCTAAGCAGTCTTACTTATACTTTCTTTAGTGGATTTCAAGTCCATGACAAAGCTGACCATTGAGGTGTGTACGTTCGTTGAGAAGGTACACCATATCTTCATTTGTAGAAGAAACTGCCTGTCATTTTATATAGCTACCTATGTACTTATTTTAGTTGAACTTATTTAGTTTGTAGTCGAACTACAAATGTCATCTGAGATTATCCTGCTAGTTCTGACTCTTATATTTCAGAGCTGTCTTGATCTTGTCCATATTCGCAAATACGGAGAGAATTCAATGTAGTTTTCATACCCAAAGCTGGTAAATATTCACACGCTAGTCCAAAAGATCTCAGACCTATAAGTCTATCATCATTCCTTCTAAAAAAAAACTAAAACGACTGATTGATATCCATTTATAATACGTTACAGTATTGACACACACCTGCTGTACGCGGCTCAACATGCATACTGTAAGGGCAAGTCAGTAGAAACAGCATTGCATATCAATAAGATCGAGTACTCCCTGCATCATAAGATATGAAAAAAAATCAAAAAAAAAATAATAGTACCACTGAAGAAAACGGAGCGGAGTGCGATTTATCAACCCTGCAAAATCCATTCCGGAGGATCTCTGTACTTTTGCGATCGTCACCAAAGGTGATCTCAGAGGAGAAGTCACCGTACTCGAATCCAATTGAGACAGGCGACCAAAAGCCAGAAGGAAGGGAATGTACACCCAGTGGGGAAGAAAGAAAAACAGCAGATCCCAACGAAGAAAAAGCTGAGAGTGATGCCATGAATATCCTCGGCAAAATAATTGAAGACCTGATGAATTTTTATAAGGGCAAAAACAATGTTCATCATGAGATCAGGAGACTGGCAAGTCTGATACGTTCAGGGTATAATAAGATAGTTGACGCAGGCTAACCAAGACCTATACGAGAGGAAAGTGGGCGTACTCCCATGACCACAACAAACACAACCCAAACAGCAGGGGAGTTAGGTAATCGAGTATTTTGCCTGACCAGTATTGCGACAGCAAAACGCTCCATAAACCATCAGGGGGAAATATGCGACACACCTAAAAGAAAGAGGGACACAATACCTAAGAATGCGCCCCGTGCGAATATGTTGGTCAAACAGCTCCCACCATCAAAAAAGAAGAAGGCGTCTATGGAAAAAGGTGCCACGGAAGAAAAAAACCCCAGAAGGCGGAGAAAATATCCACCCAGTCGCTGACGGAAGCCAAACAAATTGAGCCTGAGTGGATCAAACATAAGCCACAAATAAAAGTTCGGAAAAAACCAACCCGCCCCGACGCGTTAGTTGTAATAACAAAGGGCAATCTGACGTACGCAGATATGCTGGGAAAGGTCAAGAATAACCCTGAACTCAAAGAATTTGGCGAAAATGTGAACCGCATCAAAAAAACGTTGAAAGGAGACCTTCTCATTGAGCCCAAAAGATCTACCAGCTCGTAGGCCACGAAATTCGAGGGAAAAATTAAAAGTATCCTAGTAGAACAAACGGATGTGAAAATTCTAACACACGAGACATTAATAGAGGTAAAAGATCTTGATGAGGTCACCACGAAGGAAGACGTGTTTAACGCGCTAGCAGAGAACCTGGCGAATACCAGTGTCATGAAAGCACTGGCAATTAAGTCACTTAGAAAAGCCTACAGTGGTACCCAGACGGCAACCGTGAGTTTACCTGCAGAAGCAGCCAAGCAGCTCATCGAAATAGGCAAGGTACGCATAGCATGGGTTGTGTGCCGAATACGCGAGAAAATAAACCCAACCAAATGATATAAATGCATGGAATTCGGGCACATAGCCAAAACTTGCAAAAGCTCAAGTGACTGGTCCAAACATTGCTTACGGTGTGGTAAAAGTGGTCACATAGCGAAGCTATGCAACGAGGAGCCAAAATGCCTACTCTGCCAAGGCAAGGAGGGTATCATAACAACCACCTTACGGGAAGCCGTAGATGTCCATCGTACCAACGTGCATGGAGAGAGCTGCTGTTGAAGCAATGAAAGCCCTCTTAACACAATCAATTCGTGAACTAGGTGTAGACGTCGCAATCCTAAGCGAACCGTATCGGAATTATGATAACACTGTATGGATAGCGGACGCAACAGGCACAGCCGCAATATGGACTTGCGGCAAAAGACCCTTCCAAGAAACAGAGGTGAACCCCGACACATTCTTCGTTAGGGCCAAAATGGATGGCTATCGTATATACAGCTGTTATGCTCCACCGAGTCTTACGATCGAGGAATATGATAACTTCCTGCACAGGTTGACTATGGATGCTGGGGGTCGAAGTCCGGTTTACATAGCCGGAGACTTTACCGCATGGGCCACAGAATGGGGCTGCCGAAGTCAAACAGGAGGGGAATCAAACTTCTGGAGGCCTTAATGATCCCTGACGTAGTTCTCTTAAACATCGATAATAAACACACTTTTAGCAGAAATGGGACGGGCTAGATAATCGATCTTACTTTTGTAAGCAACTGCCTTACTCAGAAAACAACATGGAAGGTTAGCCCCCACTATACTCTCAGCGACCACCAAGCTATACTGCGTGAAACGACGAACTAAGAAAGGCGGCGCCAAATTACTTCAAGAATAGTCAATAGATTAGGGTGGAAAACAAACACATTCGACGAAGAGGCTTTTGCCGTTATGATCGCAGATGCTACGTTGACTGGTTCGGCCAACGAGAAGTGTGTGCAGCTGATTACCCACATTACATCGGCGTGCGATGCATCTATGGTAAGAAGAAGGACGAATACACGCTACTCACCAGTTTATTGGTGGAATGAAGATATCGCACTGCTACCCGCTAAATGTCACCGCGCAAGAAGACAGTGCCAGCGCAGCAGAGGAAGAGACGATTTCCGAACTCCACCACCGGTAGCGCGAAAGGAGCTGAAAACGGCAATTAATACCAGCAAACGTCAGAACTTCGCCGAGTTATGCAATGTAGCAAACGAAGACCTCTGGGGGAGAGCATACCAAGTGGTGATGAAAAAGTTTAAAGTTTTTCCCATCCCCCACCTGTCCAGATGTATTGGAGCATATAGTCGAAGGTCTGTTTCCAAGACAACCGGAGATTCCACTGGAGGACGAGTCGCCTACACCAGCTCTACAAATTCCTAGGATAACTACAGAAGAAATTCTAGAGGCGTGCAACAGGTTTGGGAATAAAAAATCCCCTGGACCGGATGGGATCCCAAATCTAGCCTTGAAAGCGGCGATTAAAACAAGAATGGACTTGTTTGTGGACGTTTACAACGCCTGTCTGAGTGAGGGAGTCTTTCCTGATCAATGGAAGAAGCAGAGGCTCGTGCTATTGCCCAAGGAAGGTAAACCCGCAGGAGATCCATCAGCCTACCGCCCGCTCTGTATGTTGGACACGGCAGGGAAAGTGTTGGAGCGAATCATCGGTAACAGGTTGGAAGCTGCGATTGAAGGAGGTGGACTATCAGCACATCAGTACGGATTTCGAAAGGCACGCTCGACTGTTGATGCTATTAAGGTAGTGGTTGACATAGCGAAAAGGGCCATAGAAGGAAGACGATGGAGAAGAGGCGCAATACTCTTGCGTCATAGCACTGGACGTTAAGAACGCGTTCAACACAGCGAGCTGGAAACAAATCTTTCAAGCACTTCGAAGTATGCGCATACCAACTAGCATCAGGGATATTTTAAAAAACTATTTGGTGTGAAAGAATACGCAGTCACTGAGTCCGTAAGGGCTCGGTCCTGGGACCAACATTATGGAACCTCACGATGGAGTCCTTCGCCTTGAAATACCAGGCGAAGCAAAAGTCGTGGGATTTGCGGACGACATCGCTATAGTAGTAACTGCAAAACAACTGGAAGAAGTTGTTCAAATTAGCAGCGAAACCATATCAATTGTCCGACGGTGGTAAACATCAGTCGGCCTCATGCTAGCAGAACACAAAACAGAGGCGGTATTTATTACCAGTAGAAAGCAACTGGAAACTATCACGCTCACAGTAGGTGGGTATGAGATAGTTTCGAAACCAGCTATCAAGTATCTTGGCGTTATGATTGACTCAAGACTTACTTTTAAAAATCATCTGGAGTACGTAAGCAACAAATCCTCGCGTGTGAGTGCCGCCATTGCGCGGATTATGCCGAATATAGGAGGGCCAAGATACAGCCGAAGGCTACTCTTAGCTAAAGTAGTCACATCCGTAGTCCTATACGGATCACCAGTTTGGGCCGGAGCTATGAAAGCGACTTCATACAAAAGAAAAATCATAGCAGTAAACCGACTATGTGCACTAAGAGTGAGTAGCGCTTTTCGCACAACCTCGGACCACGCAGCCTGCGTTATCGCAGGAAAGTTCCCAATTGATATATTGGCGGAAGAAATGCAGAAAAAGTTTTTAGAGTGCAGACATGAGGGGCGACTAACTCACGGGGAACGGGACACTATAGAAAGAAGCACAAGTTTGATAGAGTGGCAGCAACGCTGGAGTCTTTCTTCCAAGGGCCGATGGACTTACCGCCTTATCCCGACCTTAGAGACTTGGATAAACCGCAGACATGGTGAAGTTAACTTCTATTTAATACAACTGCTTTCGGGACATAGTTGTTTCCGGTCATATCTATATCAGTATAAGAACGATGACTCCCCCGCTTGTCCATCATTCAGTGATACTACCGAAAACGTGGAGCATGTATTCTTTCACTGCCCATGTTTCCTTCTACAAAGAGAAGCACTACAAACAGCATTGGGAGAAACACCAACTCCGGAGAATTTAGTTAATCACATGCTAGAATCTGAAAGCAAGTGGAACGCAGTGAACTCTTATGCCAAGGATGTATGCCAAGAGCTAAGGAGACTAGAGTGAGAAAGAAAAGAGAGCGAAGAAAACGCAAGAAGCAACAGAGTGGAAACCAGAGGCCTTCTTACGCAGACGCAAAGACAGGCGGACATACGCGCATACATGCGGCCAGAATGGCACGCGAACACGTAATCATTTTGAGCCAATTAGAATGCTGGAACGTGAGAGAAAAGAGTCAAAGGGACTAACACGAATCCAGATGACAACTATGTCAGATAAACGGAGATAACGGTCGGAAGAGAATTGGATGGCAATATGTTCCTTCGTAACAACTCTACAAAAAGAGCTCCGGAGAATAGAAAAGCTAAGAGCAACTGAAGCAGCGGAAGAAGCTGACACAAGAAGCATAGCATAAACTGCTAATCAGCTCCGCGAAGTAATACCTAACGGCAGTCCCGCGGGGAGAGTGGTTGAAGTGTGTAGGATGTGTGTTTAGTACGTAGGCGTATTCCTGGCATCGATTACTCAGGTTTGCGAATCGTGCATGCTAGTAGCACTCGGGCTATTAGTATCTATGAAGATTACACATCCCTGACGAAATCCAAAAAAAAAAAAAGAGATGGCGGAGCAGTTCAATATTCACCTAATTTGGGTGCCGGGACATTCCGGAAAATTGTAAGACTGACGAACTTGCCAAACATGGAACAACAATGATCCTTCCAAACAAAACTTCACTGAGTATGCCGATCGCTACATGCAAACTTAAATTAAAACTGGATGCTATTGAAAGGACTAATTCTAGGTGGACTAGTGGTACAACTTGTCTAGCGACAAAACAGATTGGGCCAAAAGTGGATCTGAAGCGCTCTAAGAATTTGATTTCTCTCAACAGACTGCATATCAGAGCTGTTATAGATGTCAGCACTGGACACTGTCTAATAGGCCAACATGCAACAAATCTTGGCTTTTTCTCAAATGATTTCTGCAGAAGAGGCATGGACGAGGAGGAGACTATTCTTCACCTTCTTGCACCACCCCAGCTCTCTCCCAAAGAAGGAAACTCCACTTAGGTACCTTCTGTTTCAACGACCTAAATGATCTGAAAAATAGACGTTAGGGACCTCCTACGCTTCATCAAAAGGTCCAATTGGTTCAATGAGTAGGCCAGAGACCGGTTCCCAAACCCATGTGGTATGACAATGGACCAATTATTGGTCTAAGTGTGTTGGCTTTTAGCTGACAGCCACCTCAACTTAACCTAACCTATGTACTTATTTATTTAAGCCTGCTCTAAAACGTCCAATAAAACACTCAACTTTATTTCAAAATAAATAAAACATTATTTTCTTTATTGTTTTGCAATTCGATTATACGTGTCTGCCTGATTACAGTGTGATAAAATTCAAACCGGTTTGGGTGTTCCGACAACCGAGTGTTTTCCTCAATAATAGGTTTGTTCAGATACTTGCGAATTTCTATTAAATTTTACGAAAATTGGTCAAATCCTGCTCCTTCCGGATTTCACAAATTTTGGACAAATTTCGTAGAAATTCGCAACTCACTCAAGTACGGGAACAGACCTAATATCTTTCCATTTATTTGTGGGTTTTGTGGTGGACATTTTTGTGTGGAGATGTGTGATGTCTATTTTTGTTGACATTTTTTCTGTATTGCTTTGGAATTACTTTTGTTCAAATGCTACTGCTACTACTAATATATCTTATATAAAAAAAAACAACTTAAAGTCAGATTTTAATACTTCATTCGAAGCTAAGGCTTGCGAAAGTCATTCGACGAATCATCGAATAACAGGGGATCTCCGTATGCGAGATTGCGATCTGACTTAGTGGACTGCAAGGATAGAGAAGTACGGTGATGATTTCATTTAGTAACTGTGGTACTCGCAATAAATCAATTTACCTCTCTAAACTTGTGCAAATAAATCGACAACGGCTCCACATAGTTATCGAAGCCCAGTGTCGCAAATGCATACAGCAAATCGTCCCCATTGACAGTCTTTCGATTCTCAGAAATACTTCTCTCGATGGCTTCGGATGTGATGAACGATATGAATTCGGAGACGCATTCCTGAATGCACTCGCGGGCATCTTTGGCAATTTTACCATTCTCTGGGACGGGCATTTTCATTATTTTGATAATGTTGCAAATGGGCAGGAAGCGATCTTGCTCACGTAGCATAAACGGATTGGAATGCTTCTCAGAGTCATCTGCAAATGGATTGTTGTATGCAAATAGCAAATGCATGATAGATTTGTATAAATTACCAGAACCATCATCCTCCTCCTTGACCATGTAATCGCCAAGGTATGGCGTATTGTTCATTGAATCACCACTTGTGCTCATACTATATGTATGTGTATCGTTTGTTAGGTGTGAAAATTGTTTTATTTTAACAAAATAAAGAAGAGAAAGAACAAAATGTTAAAAAAAAAACTTGAAAATTGTTTTAATTTCGAAACAATTTGTATCCAAAAATACGAAAGTGAAACACAAGTGGAAAATATTTGTGTTTAGCTTTTTGTTCTTTGAAATGTCAAAGTGTTTCATGTTTCGCTGTGTCACCGATAAATACCAGAAAAGAGAGAATGAATTGGGCATGTTCAAATAGTGCTGGAAGGTTTAAGTACATTGGTACTTAATACTACGTTTTTCACAAATGAGATGATAATAATAAAACAGCTGTTAAATCTGAAGCAATTGGTTCCATGTTTGAACATGGAACGACTTCCAAATGTCTTACTTTTTTTCTTGACAATTTATTTTAATAAAAGATATGTTTGTGGTCGTCATGGCTAAATGTTTGACCACTGAGCGGGAGATTCAAGATTAAAATCCTAGAAAATAGAAAAAAAGAGTAAGTTTAAATTAGAAGGTATGATTGCTTGTTGAACTTTGTTTTGAACTTAATTGCCATCTCATTTGCTGGTAATGATATAAATTAGAAAATAAGAAAATGTGTGTTAAATGAGATAGTTTAGCACCTCATTTGCAATAGTAGTAATAATCTTATTTGACTCTAGTGATAACCTAGTATAAGGTCTTCTTTGTTTCGTACTACTCTCTTTACCTGATGCTCATTTGATAGCTGCTGCAAGTGGTGTCTAAATGCATATACTACTTTTTGAGTCTCAGAGACTAGTTTTCATCAGGCACTGAATTGACTGCGTTCCAGGTTTCAAGTCAGATGCCAGTTAGGGGCGGCCATAGTGTTGTGATATCATCATCGCTTGTCACGCTGAAAGTTCACGGTTCGAATCCTGATGTTAAGAATCAGAATTTCGCATGAAATCATTTTTTATTATTATTATTATTATTAATGATGGGGAAATCTCGAAAGACAATTAAGAATTAGAATACCAAGCGTAGTGTAGGACTCTAACTGCACTAAAAACACTTCCTGAATCATGGCCAATCAAAGAAAAATTAACTTTGGCGAAGGTATTATGATTTAAATACAAGTTCTCATAATTTTCACATCATAAGTTCTTGAGGTTTAGTTCTTCTCAATCTACGAGTATTATATTAAAAATTTAAGATATTTTCTATCTCAGTGTTAGAAATTAAAAAAAAAGAAAGCTGATCAATTGCGAAAACTTATGTCAACTCTACTGTGAAAGCATAACATAGGCAGTATGGTGGTCAAATGACTATGATATACAGTGAATCATAAAACAACAACAGTAATAGGAAATTAAAATGCTCCTCAGTTATCTGGAAGGCACCCTCGGAGTTTACTGAAACTTAATATCACCTGAGTTTCAAACCACTACACCAATCTTTCTTTTTCTCTATATCTATCAATTAGAACTGTGGTCTTTGAAGTTTATGTTACATTAGCATGTGGTGAAATTGTCTGGCTCTGCGATCACCTGAAGATACCCAGTTTACTGCGTAGATTTGATGACATTGCGCTGCTTATCACAGCATTGCTAGCTGCTGAATAATCAGTTCGTTGGAAGCCTTTATTTGTGTCGTGAAGGATGTGCTTTTGGATTGGTCCACCAAAGTCGCACCTGTTTTATACCGGTAAACCCATTTAAAGATGCGATGACCGCTTTTGATCTCTCTCAACCTGTCTGTCATTTTTTTTACGTTCTATTTAAGTAGACATGTTGTATATACATACTGAATGAACGATTGACATGATCTTCGATTTCATCTTAAGAATATGTTTGTTCTTGCCAAGATCCAAGAAGTGTGTAGAGTACCCACTTGAATGGAATTAAAAAACTTCCATGAAATTAAGAAGAAAATGCCATAATGGTTATGGACATAATCTGTTGAATATCTCCCTGTCTGAGTGTTGTTTCACCCCAATTTCAAATGCCTTAATAGATTTTGAACCACATGTAGATATATATATTTCCCACTTGCAATGTGCCACTCTTCATATTGAGCTGGTTATGGTATAACTACTATTAAAGTCCCGTACTCGAGTTGGATATCATTTTAAAGTTAATCATTTTAAAATTAATGCTGATTCCAGATACAAACTCAATTCTCCATATTCAATAATATGCTATTCATCATCTAAATTTTTACACTTTTTATACTTTGTTCTAAAGCTATTTCGAATAGTAAAATCCACGAGATCAAGGCCGCGGGCAGCAGTTAGTAACAAATATAGATGATTAAACTAACAGTACCAGAAGCAATGCATTTTAATCATCCAGCAATCAGAAAAAATAAGATTATTAGTATAGAGGATGTGTATATCGCTCTTTTGCTCGTATCGCTATAAAAAACAATAAAAATTTCTTGATTACTCCAGGGAAAATGTCAAAGTTGTCCAGATGAACAAATTTGCTTTCACTAAACATATCCAGTAACTCTTCACTTAACTGCTGTCGAATATCTTAGTTCTAAAAGATTCTCCCTTTCTAGAAAT
Organism: Pocota personata; assembly: GCA_963082735.1. NCBI lineage: Eukaryota > Metazoa > Arthropoda > Insecta > Diptera > Syrphidae > Pocota > Pocota personata. The sequence goes on from OY720430.1 coordinate 144,059,951, forward strand.
TCGATTCAACTGCCGCTTTTTGGGTAAAGAGTCGATATAATTCATAAAATTAATTCCACTTCAAATTATGGAAAAGCATAAGGAAATAAAAATGAACTCAGAACGAAAAATTTGTATGAACTCTGGACTTCAAATCCGGTGGTCTTTTCAATTTCGCCAGGTCTAGATGAAATCTTGTATACAACATTTGGCAGAGGCAGGTAGTTCTTACACGATAAAAAAATTCTCTTATAATTCAAAATTAACTAACATTTTCAGTTAATTTTCAGAATTGTTCATCCTTCAGTTTGAATTCCAATAATAATTAATTTTCGCTTTGTCCAGTTTCACAACGGTCATCTCGTTTAAAGCTATGTCATAGGTAACAGACCGACTTCCTAACCGTGATCAGTGAGTCAACCTTTTGGGTCTGCCATGAGCACTTGTCAGTATACCATTTCATACATACAATATACAATTCTATAAAATGTATTAATATTTTAGTCCACTGGCATTTTTAATATTTAGAAGCACGTATCCCCCAAAGTTGGCAATGCCTCATCAAATTACTGCCAACTTCACAGTCGCCGGCCATTTTTCCAATTTGGCTGTCAGAATTTAGGACAGTCGTCGACGTTTGTGTTTGTGCTATCGACCAAAAATTCTCCATCAAATTGTGCACTAAAATAACGCAAACGACTTTGCTCAGGTAGTCTAAATTCGATTCTTCTATCTGCCGGCATTAAATTCAAATCAATTTCACATTACAGTCGAATAAATCAATTAGAAGCGGATACTCAGATCCGGCGTCGTCAAAACAGCGCAATCTGTCAACATTTCCGTGCGAGAACAAGAACTAGACACCCAATTGCTAGCCCACTGGCCGTGTACATTAACGCAGAACAAGTGCGAACGAGAGAACCATCTCAGCAGCCACGTCGGCCACGTCATTTTTGGAATCGTGTATGCGGTCTACTAAAATTTAATTTTTTTTTTTTCTGATTTGATGCTCACTGTTCTTTTATTTTGCGTGTTTTTCTTTTCGATTTAGTTTTGTGAGAAATAGTACGCGCGGCGAAAACGCACACACCCACCACCGACAATGAATATCTTTCGATTGGCCGGTGATTTGTCCCATTTGCTAGCGATAATCATTCTACTGCTTAAGATTTGGAAGACTCGCTCGTGTGCGGGCATCTCGGGCAAATCACAGATCCTCTTCTGTGTGGTGTATGTGACTCGGTATCTGGACTTTTTCACCACTTATGTGAGTCTCTATAATTCTGTAATGAAAGTGATCTTCATCGGGGCATCAGGAGCGACAATCTATCTGATGTATGTGAAATTTAAAGCCACCAACGACACAAATCACGATTCGTTCCGCATTGAGTTTCTGTTGGTTCCGTGTGCGCTGCTATCGTTGGTTGTCAACCATGAGTTCACACTAATGGAGGTGCTGTGGACGTTTTCGATTTACCTCGAGGCGGTGGCTATATTGCCGCAACTTTTTCTGGTCAGCAAGACGGGCGAAGCCGAATCTATTACCAGCCATTATCTGTTTGCGTTGGGTTCGTATCGAGCATTGTATCTGTTGAACTGGGTTTACCGATACGTTGTGGAGTCACACTACGATCTGATTCCGATTTTTGCCGGCGTCGTGCAGACAATCTTGTACTGTGACTTTTTCTATTTGTATATCACCAAAGTGTTGAAGGGCAAGAAACTTCAACTTCCAGCCTAAGCGAGTGAGTGATGACCGGAGGCAGTATCCGATTGTAGTTTGTAGTTATAGTAATCGTTCTTTAAAAAAAAACCTCCTATGTCACTGTCTGTAATTCTTCTAAATAAACAAAAAACGAAATAAACTTCACAAATCAAAAAAAAGTATTTAAGAAAACCGAAAACTATTTCAAAATAATATTGTAAAGAAGAACGCTAGGGTGTAAGAGACCCATGGAGGGAAGGTCAATTGATTGATATTGCATCCTCATTCTCTTGTGCTGTAATTTGTATTTTTATTTAAAAACAAAAATATTTTATTGTTTCATAATAATATTGTAAAGTTCTTCAATTCCCAGAGGAAACGATATACCAAGAAGATGAAAACCGAAAATCATTTGTAATAAAAAAAGTTATTAATAATTCTTAGCGATAAACACAAACATAATAATAAATTTAAAAGAAAAATAAACGAGTTGGTGGTGTTTTTTGATTCTATTGGCATTCTAGTTCTACCAGAGGGATGGAGTTGAGTGGTCAGAGCGGAGAGAAATACTTAGGAGTAAAGCTTTAACGAACTGAGGAGGACGTTTTTCGTTTCGTTTTTAATGCATTTTCGGAATTTATGAACTCTTAACAGCTAGACACAAAAAACGCTTAAAACTAGCTTAACTAACTTAACTATGTTATATACTAACTTAATGGCCCTATGCGGGCGCTCTAAGCTAAACCAAATCCTTAAAATATGTCTTTCGACGTAACATAACTTAAAATATTTATTAAATCTATATTTACAAATATTGGGAAACTAACTGAGGAGGACGTATCCTGGTATAATGGTACAAAACATAACAGTGATGAATTCAATACGGTATGTGTGCATACGCTTGTAACCGTTTAACCTAGGAGCTGAAATTTTTCACAAAAATAACATTTTTGTCTAATACATATACACCAAGAACAGAAAAATAAATATTTGTACATCATGTGACAAATCAAATTAAAGCTGATTTCCTACGGAGTCCAAATAAATGAAAAATATTTTGTGAAAAAGTTTTTTGAACACAAGCTCAAAGTCCATGGTAAAAGCGATGCGATGCCTATGTAAAATATATTTGTTTTTTTTGGACTCTCGCTTGGCTATCTCAAAAATACTCATTCCCATTTAAAGAAAAATCGAAGTTTTATTTCTTAAAATCGAGGACATTTAAGATCACCAAACAACGCCCCCCTCTGTTCACGATAACTTTGGTCACAAGTGTTTTTCTCCTATTTCTAACCATTTTTGAATAAAACAAAGTGAATCTTTTAACAAACTTTTAAAATATTGAACCGATTTTGATATTTTTTTAGTTGTTTATAGTTTTGGAGTTGAACTCCAAACGTGCGAACTCAACTCCTGGTCTAACTTGCGCTTTGTACAGGAGAAGGAGCTGTTGCGCTGTAAGGTATCGCTTTGCTCTAAATAGGTAGCTAAACTTCATAAATGCGATTCTGCAATGTTAGATATGTAGTCGTGCCATGTTACACCAGAGTTGGCTGTGACTTGAAGATGCATGGTTTACTCGGAATGGATAATTTGGTCGTTCTTCTAAAGATACCAAGAGCCTGGGATATTGGCATAGGTTAGGTTAGGTTTGATGTGTTGACGTAGAAGGTGAAAGACCTACTACGCCCCACTTAGATCAATATAGATCTACCCGATGCATTTATAAATTTTGTTATCTTATTTACTGATACATTTCATAGTTCTTCTAAGTCTTGGAAGTAATATTTCCCTAGTATTCTAAATCTAAGGTGGTAGAGTCCTGGACAATTGCACAGGAAGTGAGGTATACATCCTCATTGCCGCAGCCTATACATATATCCTCTTCGCTTATTCCCAACTTTGTGTGATAGCGCAACAAGTTATGTCCAGTTATCATTTCCGCTAAACCAGATAAGATATACTGTTGAAGTGTAGAATTTGCTCGGTACGATTTTTATCGTAGAGCGGCCAGAGTTTTCTTGTAATTACACAGGATTCTAGTGATTTTCATCTGCTATTTGCTATGGCGATCGTTTTATTTATAAATTCTAAGTTCAAGTTGCAGGGTGGTGCCTTAATTGACGAGTCAGCTCGTTCAGGATTTAGAGCTGAGCCCTCCCTTGCCAGCTCGTCAGCCTTCTCATATCCTGAAACACCATTATGTCCGGGTACCCAGCAGAGCTTTACATTGTGTTGCTTACCAAGAACCCGTAGCTCTTCGCGACAGCAACGCACAAGCTTCGATTTTATTTGTGTGGCGGAAATCGCTCTTATTGTTGCCTGGCTGGCAACGAAAAAGGTAATATCAGGGTGGCCGTGGTGTAGTGGTAACATCAACGCTTGTCACGCTCTTGGTCCACTGTTCAAATCCTGATCTCAACAATCATCTATTTATTTCGTCTGAAATAAATAAAAAAGTCGATCAATTGCGAAAGCTTAGTCAACTCTACTGCGATGGCATAACATTTTCATTCATTTCATTTTTAATGCATTTTTATTTTCTTAAATTCATTGTAACTTAATTGCTAGACAAAACGCTTAAAACTAGCTTAACTAACTTAACTATTCTTATTCTAACTTACTGGCCCTATGCGGGCGCTCTAAGCTAATCTTAATACTTAAAACTATGTCTTTCGACGTAACGTACATGAAAAATATTTATTTAAATCATTCTTTTAAATTTACATAAGTGCTACTAAGAAAATTAAAGAAAAAACTTAGTGAATGAACTCTTTTTTCATTGATCTTATATATAAAACTTACAATCTACCTCAAAATAAATCTTAAACTACCTTATTCTAAATTACCCTATCTTATTCTATGTTACGTATTTTCTACGTAAATTTTTTTTTTTGTTTTTTTTTTTATTTTTTTTTTGTTTTTTTTTATCGAGTGCTGTTTTTGTTTTTTATTTTTTTTTGTGTTTTGTTTTTTTTTTTTTTTTCATCCAAGTGCTGTGGATATTTTTTTTTTTTTTTTTTTAATTATTACCTACACCTACCTAAACCTAAACTATGTAAGTTGGCCATGGGCAAGACTTGGCTAACTTTTAACATCAAACAGGCTACCCTGGATTAGGAGGAAACGACGAAGGAGTTTCCTCTCTTTCGGCTAGCCACCAGAAATGACCGTACTGACGTTGTACGTCCTCAATATCACGACCCGATACCGCCCTACTAAACCGGAGACGCTCCACACTGCCGTGTGCAACGTCTCTGTCGTAGTTGAGTCGCCTCTCTACAACTGTCCGAGCAACGTGGAAGATTAGCGGCACCGCCAATCTGTCCTGGATCAGACCTTTCTCATCAAAATAGAGGAACGCCTCTGGGGGAACAAAGCCGTTAAGGCGCACTCTCTCGTGATACTCGTAATTGGGGTAATAAGCCCCGGAGATCAGGTTGTTCGTCGAGCTCATTGCTCTTGCAATGTGTCTTCGAATCAGCTTGATAACGAAATTATCCACTCTTATTAGGTTAGCCCTGTTGTATAGGACCTCATTGGGATAGAATTTTATGTACTGGGACTCTGGCGTTCTATATAAATGAAGGCAAGCCCTCTCAAACACCCGAATCTTTTCCAACAAGCTTGCTCCCACGTTGAACCACACGGGGCATCCATATACGAGCATGGGCCTAATGAGGGCCATGTAGCAGATTACCTTTACCCTTGCATCGAGTTGCTTGCTATAAAAAAGTCTCTTTGTAAGGGCAAAAGCACCTTTGGCTCTGGCCAGAGCAGCATCTATGTTTGTTAAAATATAGATATTGATCTAACCAAAGCCCCAGGTATCTGACTACACTTCGACTCGCAAGTGGCTGTCCGTGCGATCCAACTATTGAGAACTTTCGCCAATTCTTTCTGGTATCCCTAGAGGCACCAGACAACGGCGTCCTAAAAAGAATGGTTTCCGATTTCTGGAAGTTGATCTTCAACTTCCAGTCATCGCAATATCGCTGAATCTTATCGAAGTCACGTTGCAAGAGAATTGCAATGACCTCGATTTTGGTCCTGGTCTGTACGCGATCAAGTCGTCAGCGTACGCTATGGCATGGTGAAGAGATCCTATCAGATCGCTCGTGTAAATGTTGAAAAGGATCGGTGAATTAACCGCACCTTGTGGCAGACCATTTTTAATTTGAAATGTTCCAGCAGAAGTCATATTGCCATTTTTGACAATGAACTGTCTACTGGTGAGCATGTTATGAAGTATGTACAGCAGTGGTTTGCTTATGCCCAGCCTGCTTAGCTTGTAGAAGAGTCGCTCTAACCATATGGTGTCGAAGGCCTTCTCCAAGTCAATCAGGCAGGCACCCGTGCACTGTTTCTTGCTTTTGTTCCATTGGATATCCGATACCAGTTTAGACGCGGCATGTATTGTATCATGCCCCGCCTTAAAACCAAATTGGTTATCCGGAATTATATTACTGTTCTCAGTCCACTTAAGCAGGGCTCTATTGATCACTTTTTCGAATACCTTGCTGATGTTCGGAAGGAGACTTATCGACCGGAGATTTGCCGGATTGGAGGTGCCCTTACCCCTTTTGGGGATGTGTTGTATCACTGCTGTTTTCCAATGCGCTGGATAATGTGCATTATTCAGCGCATTGTTAAACAGAGTGGTGTAAATGTCCACCGCTTCTAGAGGGAGATGTCGAAGCACAATGTTCGACACTCCGTCGATTCCCATTGATTTCTTCTTTCTCAATGATGCGAAGATCGTTTGGAGTTCTACCTTCGATACGTACGGGGGGTGAACCATTTCATTGGCGATGGCATTGTTTGCCAAGTTTTCGTCATTGAACCCGGTAAAACCAGTATTCTCGGATCGCCAGTGCTCTATATCATTTCGAAGGTAGAAGTTGTGCACAAGGACGCGATTTTCCAGGTCGTGGTTCGGGCAAATGGTATCATTCACCTTGTACACTTCCTGGAAAGTCGCTCCTATAGCCTCTACCTTCTCCTGCGGATCTTCGATCACAAAGAAGTTGTCATCCTCTACTGCGTTATCTGGATCTATACCTGCGGTTATAAGTATTCGTCCATTGTTCGTCGTTCGGGGGATCTTAAGACATGGAAGGTCGTTTTGATTATTCTTCCGAAATATTTTATTTATTTGCGGGAACATACTCGGGTTGTTGGATTTTACAGCCCGAATTTTGTTGTTCCAATGCAAATTTACAGAAAGTCCGTAATTTTCTCTAATTAATTTCTGGAGGTTTTTAATCAACGACTTCAGTGTCCTAACCTCCGAGTTTTGTCTGTCAGTAAACTGTCTGTACAAGGTTTTTAGTCTCGACAGCAGTCTACTTTTGTGTTGGTTTAGTGCGTCAATTGTTGCATTGCGGAATATGTCTGCGTTGTCAGTATGTTGATAGCGAGGTATCGTATTGTCCATAGTTCGTTTAATTGTCTCGTCCATTTGTTTTAGGTACCAGTCAATCTCCTCGTTTGACAGATTCCTATTGGACGGTGGGTAGAGCGAATTCGAGGAGAGTGCTCTTGTCAAAGTTCTTGAGAAGCGAGTCCAACGTGTCCTACTATAATTGTAGGAGTACGTTTGGACAAACTCCTCTAACTCCGCAATTTCGTTGTGAATCGTTATTACGGCACTGAGTCCGCAATGGTCACTGTCATACACAAAAGTGTGCAGGCAGTTTATAGTTTGTCGGTCCATGTCGGTCAGTTGTAACCGTACGTCGAACAGCATAAGATCCAGATAGGAGCCACTTCTGGGAAACGACGGACTATCTGTAGCTTTCAAATCGAGTTTATACTCGACACTGTGCCGACCCCACCAATTGAATAGTAGGTTCCCTCTAGGATTTGGTGTGTTATTTCCCCAATCTCTATGTTTGGCATTGAGATCTCTGGCCATGATGAAATAATTCTCCTCCGACTCCAGCCTTAGGAATCGAAAAAGTGTCTCGAGCTCTGAAATAAATAAAGTAGATTGAGTAGCTTCAGGTGCATAGAGTGCGACCAAGTACATCCACTTTCCACTTCGGAGAGGGATGCACACGATACACGCTTCCAGCTCCTGGAACCTTCGCACTTCACCGCTGTACATAACTTTAAATTGCAGTTGTTTGCGTATGAAGATCGAAACACCTCCTCCTTGTGTGGAGTTGGGTTGGTCTCTTCTGACAATATTGTATTTATTGTGCCCCAATTTGTGCTTCTGGGATAGCTTTGTTTCGCTAACCATAAGCACATCAGGGGTTTGGTCTTCTAGCAACTTAAACAATACGGCTCTTCGCTCGATCTTAATCAGTGAATTCACATTCACCGCAAGGATCTTCAAGGGTTGCTCCTCCATGTTCGTACCCATTACGACTGGAGGTGCGATAGGCCCGGCATAAGTGCGTAGATCTGGTCCACCCGCTTCGCCTGCTCCTGTACCTGACGTTGAAGCTGCTTCATCTTCCCTTGGGTAGAGAGCAAGATGGCCAGCAAGTCAGTTTGAGCCTCCGGTGTTTTAGGCGCTGGGGCCTGAGAAGCAACCTTCGGTCTTTTCTGTTCCGCGTTTCCGCGACCTGCCGCCATTTGGGCGTAGGTCACTTGGGGAGTCACGGATTGTGTTTGAATTGGAGCAGGTGGACGTTTCACTACGACCTTCTCCTGACGAACCAGATTTACTTTCTTAATGTACTGGAACTTAGGACAACCCCGATAGTTTGCGGTGTGTCCCGAGTTCCTGCATAAAGCACACGAGAGCTGGCTCTTATCTGCAATTCCATCCCTACCCAGAGTGCATTCCTCTGCTTTGTGGTTCTTTCCACACTTGACACATCGAGGTTGTATTTCGCAGTTCGACGCGGCGTGCCCGAACCTTTGAAAGCGAACACATTGTAAAATGTTTTCGCTCCTTCTTAATTTTTCCCATGCGACAACCTGGTAGTCTAGGACTTTAATACTCCTTAGGCCATCCAGCTTGCTATTGGGTGAAAGCTGAACTAGGAAGAACGGCAGTTTCCGCTTCTCCCTTTTTGCCTTAGCTGTGGTGAATGGCTTGACCCCTACAAATTCGAGCTCGTTGCACTCTTTCTCTTTAAGCAGCGCAAGGAGCGTCTCCGGATCAGTAGACGGGTCTATCCCCCTCAGCAGCATTGTTTGCCGCTTTTCCCCTTTTGGGGTGAAGGAGAAGAACTCCGTCGTCGTGTCCTTTAACAAATCTTTAATTTTTTTATACTGCTCCACTGTATTGCAGTGGATAGCGTGCCTGTCTTCATTTAAGCGTTTAATAGAAAAATTGTTGCCTATGGCCGACTTACATAGTTTAATAGTGTCCATAAGCTCAATCTTATAGGTGTTGATTGGCGGTACCCTCGCTTTTGTCGTCATCTTCGGTTGCGGTTGTTGTTGCTGTTGGTTCTGTTGCGGTTGTTGTTGCTGTTGTTTCTGCTGCTGCTGTTTCTGCTGCTGTTGTTTCTGCTGCTGCTGCAGTTGTTGTTTTATTTCTTGCTGCATTTTCTGCTGCTGTTGTATTTGCTGCTGTTTTTTCAGCTGTTGTTGTTGCTGCTGCTTCGGCTGCAGTATTTGCTGCTGTATTGGCAGTTGCCGCTGGCCTTCTGGCGGCTGCTGCTGTAGTTGTTGTTGTTGTTTAGCGCGCTGGAGCTCTAGCTGCCGCTCCCTCTCTCTTCTGGCCACTTGTTTTGTCTTTATTGCACGCACTCTTAGTTCGAGCTGCCTGATGTTGCTTGTCAGACTTAGTACCTCCTCATCTTCGTCGTCCGAATCGGAGGCTGCCAGAACGGCGAAACTATTGTTACTATCTCCCATGTAGCGGCCTTCCCCACCGTCGGAGATATACATATGTTAACTCGACAGAGTCATCCGACCTCTGCCGCTTCTTCTCTGCTGCTACTGCTGTTGCTGTGGTCGGCGCCCCTTCCCTCACTCCACCCGGCAGCTTTACAGCTGAAGCTGATGTGGAGGGACGCTTAACCAAATTGGGAGATGGTTTCAATCTCCTTCTCCTCTTCGACGTACCATCTGCAGCCACTGTTGCTTGGTGGCCTGATTGCACTGCCTCATCGGCTGATACTTTGTTATCAGCTGGTCCCGCTAATGGGAGCGCGGACCGCTCACTTTCCATCCCGTGTTTCTAATTACTTGTAATCTTTTGTTACTATTTACGTATAAATTATAAAAAAAGTCTGTATTCAAATTTACCCTGGTTGGGAATTGAACCCAAGTCCCTGGGTGTCACGATTCACCACCACTACCTCTAGATTAACTCGCCACTTGACATTTCACTGATTAACTTCTCTACTTTAAACCACTATGATTTTAAACGAGAAGCCGAAACTCATCTGCACACTATGAAAGTCTGTGAACGACTGCGCGATGGCATAACACTGGCAGTAGGGTGGTCATATGGATTAAATGCAACTTGATCGTTATGATGACATCAGGTGGAGGGAAAAAAATACTGTGAATCATGAGCAATGACAAAAAGCAAAACAAACAAGCTCCCCAGTTATCTGGACGTCACCATTGGAGTTTACTGAAACTTAATACCATCTAAGTTTCAAACCCACTACACCAATCTTTCTTTCTCTCTCTCTCTCAATTTCTACATACGCCCGAGCCCTGAAATAATTTAATGGTATTCATATCCCATTTGGCGCGCGCAAATTATAAAAAAAAAAAAAAAAATATCATCTGGTGATATAGCTTTCATTGCAGCGTCCCGGGCAGCTGTTGCCACCGCCCAGACTTCCGCTTGAAAAATACCCGGAATGAATTGACTTGTTCAAATTAACTTTTCCAGAAAAAATCCCTGCACCTACTCCCACGTCCATCTTGGATCCATCAGTGTAGATGGAGATGGAGTTGTCATTTAGCAGGATATTAGTTCATTTCCTCCCGACTCGGAAATGAACTGCAAAACGGCTTATGAAAAGTCTAAATAGGGCACTATGTAGTCCGTGCTAACATCTCCGCCCATGTATTTGCGTTTGACCTCGAACCTTCAAATTGGCTTAATCTTAGAGCACTTCTATCTGCAGATTCCTGTGCAAATAGATCTAAAGGTAATAGATTGAGTATGGTCTCTGATTCTGCAGTTGGTGTGGTTCTTATAGCTTCTGCGACAACAATGCACGCCATTCTTTGTACTCTGGTTAGTATCTTGAGGTTTGTGCCCTTACTTGCGACTGGCCACCATACTAGGCTGCCGTATGTCAATATAGGTCTCACAACTGCTGTGTAGAGGCAGAAAATGACTTTTGGAATGGGCCCCCAAGTTTTCCAATTCTGTTACAATAGCTTTCTTTGCTCTCTCCCTTGTATTTAGTTTTTTATCTAGTATTAACCCTAGATATTTAGCCCTATCAGAAAATTTAAGAGGAGTGCCCTAAATGGATGAAATTTTGAATTCCGGTATTTTCATCTTGTTAGTAAATAGTGCCAGCTCCGTTTTTAGTGGATTTATTGTGAGTCCACTTCTTTTAGTCCAGTTGCTCACTATCTTAAAGGCCATTTCTATTTGGTCGCTTAGGGTTGGAAGGAATTTACCCGTAGCCAGTATCTCCAGATCGTCTGCGTACGCTACGGTTTTATTAGCACTTCATTTAGCACAATAACCCAGAGTAGAGGAGAGAGAACACCTCCTTGCGGAATACCTCTACTAGTTGATAATCTTAGTATTGCATTGCATAGTTCTGTGTTTATGTATCTGTTTCTAGCATGGAAACTATCCATCTGATCAGAATGTCCGCAATATCCAGGTTTTTTAAGGCACCTTCGACTGAATCCGCCGTGACATTATTAAAGGCCCGTTCAATTCTAAGAATGCGGCCAGGGTGTACTCTTTATCATTCAATGATAATTTCAATCGTACTGTCAACGCTATGAAGTACAGTTTCAACACTTTTACCTTTCTTATATGCATGCTGTGCCGGAGATATGATACTATTATTCAGCCTGCTGCGAATGTGTATGTCAATAAGCCTTCAAAGGTTTTCAGAATAAAGAATGTCAAGCTTATTGGTCTAAAGTCACCAGCACAGGTATGACTAGCTTTACCTGCTGTGGAGATGAAAACAACCTTGACTTCCCGCCACTCCCTTGTTACATGGCCCCATACAATGCTGCCAAGGAATAGTTTCTTTACAAACGGCGTTATGTTTTTTTTGGCTGTTTGTAGCATCATAGGGAAAATGCCGTCCGTGCTGGGGATTTGTACGGTAAGAAGGAGCATATTTCCAATCAATTTTTTCTTCCGTAACCAATTCAGACAGCGCTATTTCGTGTATACTACTGCTGCTGCTGCCAGAGATGTCATCTCTATCTACTATAAATCATGAAAAGTGAGCATCCAGTAGAGTTTCTAATGTATTTTTATTGGAGTCAGTCCAATTGCCAGACGTGTCTTTTAGGGAGCCTAATGTCACCGGTTCTTTGGAAAGAACCCTTCTGAGTCTTGCTGATTCAGCGGTACTTTCTATTTCGCTACAGAAAGCTCACAATGAAATGCGCTTAGACCGCTGTGTCTCTGTTTTGAATTTCCTTTGACTGGATTTATATATGTCCCAGTCTTCGTCTAGCCTTGTTCTTTTAGCCATATTGAAAAGTTTCCTATTTTCTTTCCTAATGTTAGACAGTTCTTTAGACCACCTAGAGGTGTTCCTAATATATTTGATAATATTGACTTTGCCTCATCAATTTCTGTAGGTCTATTAAAAGCGTGGTCCTGCAGATTCCCTTTCATTTTATTAACCTCACTAATAAAAAGATCCCAGTAAGTCTTCCTAGGGTTTCGACATGGTATAGGCAATCCTTTCCTAAATTTTAGGTTGGATTCTATCATCCTATGGTCGGAAAAGGTTTCTTCCTTCAGAACTTCCATTCCTCTATTTCTACACTTTTGGAATTACTAATGACTGTAACGTCAATAACCTCTTGTCTATTTCTAACTACAAACGTTGGTTCGTTGCCTTTGTTGCCTACTAACAGGTTATGTTCAATTAAAAATTCGAAAAACAACTCACCTCGTTTGTTGATATCTTTACTGTCCCATTGGAAGTGATAGGAGTTCGCATCGCATCCCATCAGTACCCAGTTTTCCTGCTCTATGCCTTTCCTTTCATATTTAACCACTGTTTTTTTCAAAATCGCTGTATGCAGATAGAAAGAAAAGTTTGATTTGTTTTCTAGCTACGATACATGTTCTATAGTTTTAATCCGAGTTTACCTCTGTCGTTTTATACAGTACCAGATCTTTGGCATATAGACCCATAATTTTGCCTCCTGATACCCACGGTTCTTATATAAGGGCGTTGTCTACATGCCTAACTCCCATGAGGTAGACGAGGTTGGCGCTGGCAGCTGTGGTGAAGATTTATTTGCACAATCTTAATCATTTAAATTTTTATCACCACTTACCTCTTTCTTTTCTTTTGTGCCAGCTATCGCTGCGATCGGCCTAAATTTGCATCGGGTTATATCGATGCGGACCTTATAATTAATGGGTCGCAGTAATGGCATCGAATGGTGGTTGAGCAGTAACACAACCTCCGTTCCTTCCTCCGTATGTTCTGCCATCTCCAAAACCTCCCAGTTACGGTTAAGCATTTCCGTATTGAGATGCTGAAGGTTTCTTTCCAGTCTGTCTTTTGGGATGTATGGACCCGGTCCATCTCCAGTAGTCTCCACTGATCATTAGTCAGTTTGCGCTCTGGGTTACCGAAGTCTGCTATCGCAAACTGTCGGCCGTTCACAACGGCTAAGGAGGTTTTGGCTCTCTTCATTGCCCTACTTGTTTGAGGAGACATCCCGTAACCGGCTCGGAGTTGGATTGAGAGTCCAGCTCCGTGTTGGTCCGGGTAATCTTAAGTCTACCCGCGGCTGAGATGGAGAGAATATCACCATCTTTCCTTACCACGGGCAAGTCCTTTTCGTATTGTTGTTTTGTCCTGTCTCGTTTCTGTTCGTGGTAGTGGGCAACGATTTCAAGATTTTTAGCTCTCTCCAGAGCTTGCTGTTCCTTCACTGTGTACGTGTTGCGTCGCCTTCTATTCTCTATCGCTTTCGGTCCCATAGATCACTTTAGTTTGGTTGTTATGGTAGGTTTCCAAGTTTTAGT